>JAJPUD010001110.1:160239-288824 GCA_023553655.1 Myrmecobius fasciatus
AAAAAAAAAAAAAAAGAAACTGGAAACTGAGTGGATACTCATTAGTTGGAGAATGGCTGAATAAGTTAGGGTATATGGATATTATGGAATATTATTTTCTATAAGAAACAATCGGCAGGATGATTTTAGAGAGCCTTGTAGAGATTTACATGAATTGATACTAAGTGAAATGAGCAGAACCAGAAGATCATTGTACACGGCAACAGCAATATTATACAACAATCAATTTTGGATGGACCTGACTCTTTCCAACAATGGGATGATTGAGGCCAGTTCCAGTGATCTTGTGATGAAAAGAGTCATCTATACCCAGAAAGAGGACTCTGAAACAGAGTGTGGATCACAGCATAACATTCTACTCTTTTTGTTTTTGTTTGCTTGCATTTTGTTTTCTTCCTAATTTTCTTTCCTTTTTGAGCTAATTTTTCTTGCACAGCAAGAGAGTTGTATATATTTACATATATTGGATTTAACATATATTTTAACATGCATTTAAAATATTTATATATTTAAAATATAATATATTTTTAATTTCTTACTATTTAGGGGAGGGAGTAGGGAAGGGAGGAGAAAATTTAAAACACAAGGTTATGCAATGTTGAAAATTTTTCCATTCATATGTGTTGAAAATAAAAAGCTTTAATAAAAAAAAGAAAGAAAAATTCTTGAAAAGTTATGACTAGTCAGTTTTTTTAATCATAGCTTTCAGGTAATTCAAAAAATTTTAATAATATTTCCTAGGTCAGTTGTTTTTCCAATAACCAATTTTGAATTTTCTCCTATTTAAATTTTTTTTGTTTTTGCTGTTTGTTTATTGATGTCTTAGGAAATCATTAGGCCCAATTCTGATTTTTAAAGAATCATTTTCTTCCATGAGCTTTTACACCTCTTTTGCAATTAGGTTAATTATGCTTTTTAAGGAGTTCTTTTCTTGAGTTAATTGTTGTCTTGTTTTCATTTAAACTTTTTCATTTTTTAGTAAGTTTTTACTTCAATAAAGTATTCTATCTTTCTGGATAGTAGGCCAATTTTTATATTTAAAGTGCTTTTTCTTCAGTATTTTGTGTATGTGATTTTTTTTTACCAAGCCATTTTCACATTTTTGTTACTCTCAGTTTTTTTTTATATTTTCCATCATTTTTATCTCTTTCTTTAAGTCTTCTAGATATTTTTATTGACCTTGTATCTATTTAGCGTTTTTCTTTGAGACTTTATTTGTAACTGTTTTCACATTTTTACCTTCTTCTGTATTCATGTCTTAGCCTTGCCTATCATTATAATACCTCTCATCGTTGTTGCAAAAAGCAAATGAGATAGTAGTTGTAAAGAACTTAGTACAATTCCTATGGAATAATAGGCACAATGGTCATTAAACATTTAAAAAATCCATTTATTCCCATCCTCTCTAGTGTTTTTAATAGGAATGAGTGTTGGATTTTATCAAATGCTTTTTCTACATCTGTCGAGATAATCATATAATTTTTGTTAGTTTGGTTATTGATATAGTTAATTATGCTAATAGTTTTCCTAATATTGAACCAATCCTGCATTCCTGGTATAAATCCTAATTGGTTATAGTGTATTATCCTGGGGATTACTTTCTAGATGACTCTTTGCTAATATTTTATTTAAGTTTTTGGCATCAATAGTCATTAAGGAAATTGTTCTTTAATTTTCTTTCTCTATTTTCACCCTATCTGGTTTAGTTTTCACCACCTTATCTGTGTAATAAAAGGAATTTTATTCTTTTTGAATTCTTATTTTGAATAGTATGTAATGTATTGGAATTAACTGTTCTTTAAATATTTGGTAGAATTCAGATATAAATCCATCTGACCATGGAGTTTTTTTTTGTTTTTTGTTTTTTTTTTAGTGAGTTGATTAATAGCTTGTTCTATTTTTTTTTTCTAAAATGGGATTATTTAAATAATAATGTATTCCCTCTTCTATTAATCTGGGCAATGTATATACTCATTGGTATTCTTCAATTTCACTTAGATTAGCAAATTTATTGATATATAGTTGGGCAAAATAACTCCTAATTATTGCTCTAATTTTTTATTCACTGGTGGAAAGTTTTTCCTTTTCATTTTTGAGACTAACAATTTGATTTTTTTCTTTCCTTTTTCTGATTAAATTAACTAAAGGTTTATCTATTTTGTTGTTTTTTTCATAGAACCAACTATGTTTTATTTATTAATTCAATAGTTCTCTTATTTTCAATTGTTTTATTCTCCCCTTTTATTTTCAGTACTTCAAATTTGGTATTTAATTGGGGGGTTTTAATTTATTCTTTCCTAGCTTTTTTTAGTTGTAAGCCCAAATCACTGGTCTTCTCTTTTTCTATTTTATGCAAGTAAGCATCTAGAGATATAAAATGTCTCCTAATAACCTCTTTGACTGCATCCCACAAATTTTGGTATGTTGTCTCATTATTGTCATTTTCTTGGATGAACATATCGATTGTGTCTATGATTTGTTGTTTCACTCATTCATTCTTTAGGATTAGATTATTTAGTTTCCAATTAATTTTGGTCTATTTTCCCTTGGCCTTTTATTGCATGTCATTTTTATTGCCTCATGATTTGAAAAAAAATGCATTTACTATTTTTGCCTTTTTTTACATTTGATTTTGAGGCCTTCATTCCCTAATATATGGTCAATTTTTGTGTAGTTTACATGAACCACTGAGGAAAAAGTGTTCTCCTTTCTTTCTCCATTCAATTTTCTGAAAAGATCTATCATGCCTAACTTTTTAGAAATTCTATTTACTGCCTTAATGTCTATCTTATTTATTTTGTGAACAAGTTTGAGAACTCTGACTAATATAGTTTTGCTGTCTATTTCTTCTTGCAGCTCTCTTAATTTTTCCTGTAGGAATTTGGATGCTATACCAGTTGGTGCACATATGTTTACTATTAATATTACTTCATTTTCTATGCTACCCTTTAGCAAGATATAGTTTCCTTCCTTATCTCTTTTAATTAGCTCTATTTTTGATTTTGCTTAATCTGCGATCAGGATTGCTACCTCTGCTTTTTTTCATTTCATCTGAAGCAAAATTGATTCCACTCCAGCCTTTTACCTTCACTCTAAATGTATCACTCTGCTATAAATGTGTTTCTTGTAAACAAAATATTGTAGGATTCTGGCTTTTAATCCAGTCTGCTATCTGCTTTCATTTTATAGGAGAGTTCACCCCATTCACATTCACAGTTAAAATGACTAATTCTGTACTCCCTGCCATTTTATTTACCCCAAATTAGGCTTTTCTCTTTCCTTTCCCCCTTCCTTTTCTCCCAGTATTTTGCTTCTGAGCACCACCTCCCTCCAACCACCCTCCCCCTTTAGAGCCCCTCCCCCTTTCTTATATATTTTCCCTACTACTTCTGTGTTCTTTTATATCAGCCTCCCCTTTTCCTTTCCCCTTTCCTCTCCTACTTCCTCATAAGGTGAGAGAAATTTTTCTGTGAAACCAAATATGTCTAATATTCTCTCTTTGAGCCAAATCTAATGAGACTAAGATTCAAATAATGTAAATCTACCTTCCTTATTTCTCTCAATTATAGTAGGTCTTTTTTTGCCTCTTTATGAGATGATTTTTTTAATTATTTTACCTCCATTTTCCTCTTTTTCCAGTAAAAGCCCCTTTCCACCACTAGTTTTTTTTATATATATTATCACAATAAAATCAAATTATAACTGCATTCTCTAAGTATACTCAAAATATAATTATATTTAAGCGTTCTTTCCATCTTACCTTTTTAATTCTTCTCTTGAGTGCTATATTTGGAGATCAAATTTTTGTTCAGTTCTGGTCTTTTAATCAGAAATAAATGAAATTCACTTTTATTATTGAATGTCCATCTTCTTCCCTGAAACAAAATGCTCATTTTAGCTGGATAGTTGATTCTTGGCTGCAATCCAAGTTTCTTTGCTTTTTTGGAATATCAGATTTCAGGCTCTTAAATCCTTTATAGTGGAAGCTGCTAGGTCTTGGGTAATCCTGATTTTGGCTTCTTGATATTTGAATTGTTTCCTTCTGGCTGCTTGCAATATTTTTTTCCCTTGGTCTAATAATTATGAAATTTAACTATGATATTCCTTGGAGTTTTTATTTTGGGTTCTCTGTCAGGAAGTGATCAGTGAATTCTTTCAATGTCTATTCTACCTTCTGATTCTAGGACATTAGAGCAGTTTTCCTTGATGATTTCCTGAAATATATTGTCTAGGCTCTTTTTTTTCATCATGGTTTTCAGGAAGTACAATAATCCTCAGATTGTCTTTTCAAGAGATGGTAGATGAACAGACTAGCTATAAGACATCTCATACAAAAGGCAAACAGAATAAACACCAGAATATTGGGACTTGGCCACACACACCCAGCACCAGAAGTTAGTCAACATTGACCCAGCATAGTCACTGTTGATTGTAGAAGAAGCTTGGACAATCTACCCTTTTCCCTAGAAGTGGACCTCAAGTTAAGCAGGATAATTTTAAAACTAGTGTATGAATTTATTATATACACTTTTTAAAAAGACAATCAATATGACAAAGAGATTCGGTTGTATATACAATCCTCTTTATCTTCCTTATTTTAGATGTAGAAACTTTCTCTTTTTCACGTGTTGCAATTAAAATGAAAATTAAATGTAAAAAAAGAAGATAGTAAGATGAAAGAATTACAAATATGTGTACTATAGCCACATGGGAAAGGAATTAAACTTCTATTTGGCCAACTAGGAATAATCAGACATAGTGAGTGGATGTTCTAGAATGGCAAGTTTTTAGTTTGTGCTGACCTCATTTACTTATTATATTATCTTTATATTCTTGGTCTTCATATAGTAAACTAACCTAATAAGTAAAAAAAGAGAAAGCATACTACTCCCTCATTCTAGGTCTTTAATTTAAGAGTGGATGATTACTTGATGGAGACATCTTAGAGAGTTCTCAAGAAGGTACAGTTTGGATATGATGGTTTCTGAGATTTTTTATTTTATTTTATGATCTAAATCACTAACTAAATCACTATTTCTAGCTTTCCCTAGACCTGTGCTGGTCTTGTTCCCTAACCATCTTCCTGTCATTGTCTTCTGGTTGGTAAGTCTTCACTATTTGTTTTTCCTAGGCAATCTTTACTCTGTGCTTCAATGTTCACCACACTATTGTTTCCTAGCTGTCTTTAATCTATGCTAATGTTAATACTCACAGAATATTACTATCACCACCACCACCCATCCATATCTAGTTCAAGAACACTTATCAAATCAACTTGACATTCTAGAAAGGATGCACAAATGAAGAGCAATACATTACTATAGTTATACAAGCATGTTAACTGGAATAAACACAAATGTTAAATTATAAAATAAAACTTAGAACTTTTTACACCTTAAAAAATTAACATATACACATATACATATGTAGTCTTATTTTTAATGAATATCATTTATTTCAAATAATTTGCTACTAAGTTCACAAGATATTCCAAATCTATTCATTAATATATCATGAAGTTCCACTTTTATCATTTTGGTTATAAAACATTGACAAATAATTCATTTATCCAAGTCTGACTTTTACTAGCCAAACCTTTTCAACAGAGTATAAATCACTTTAGTTTTCGGGTCACTGATACGCACTTATAGCTATCAACTGGAAAAATTTCTTACCATTTCATAATGTGTGTTATAGTACAAGATCATGTGGTATTCCATCTTCATTTCAAAATTTTTATAACACCAGAACAACTCTGTAATGCCAGAAAAAGGTTATATATATATATTAATATATTTTTCAGTTATTAATTCCCTTCATGGTAGAAAATATCTAAGCCATAATATAGATATATTGCTTGTATAAATATTGTATAAGCCTAATGAAAATATTCAAATTTAATTAATTCATATGGATTTTTTCTGATAGTGGTTTTGGTGTGGTATATAATGAAAAAGTGAATTTCAAACATAAAATTATCTCCTTTTTTAAGCTTTAGTGCTTCATTATTTGTATGGCTTTGCCTATGGCAATTTTTTTTTTCTTTGAGCATTAAGCAATGGTACAACTAATCCTATTTTTTATGAGACTGGATGATTTTTGAAACAGTTGATTTCCCCATACCAACAGCTGCTACAATATCTCTAAAACCCATTGACAAGTGCTCTTTAAGAACTACAATGTTTACATGTTTCCCTGGAGTGATATCAATTCTTCAAAAGTACAGAATTAAAAATATAACAGAAGAGGATGACGAAACATGAATATAGTACATAATTTAACATTCATCTGAAATCAGCTGAGTCCAACTTCATTTGCTCACTGATGTTTTGAATCAGCTAATTAAAGGAACACATGTATGAAACATGCATGTGTTACAAAATGAAAACCTATTATTGCTCAAAGCAAGTAATTTTCATAGCACTATAAGATTCTTTACATTGTCCCTGTGATTTTCTGGACAAAAATACAACTTGCTTGCAAGTCTTATAGTAGAGAATAAACTCCTTGAGGGCAAGCACTCTTTCATTTTTGTTTTTACATCTCTGATACTAAGTATAGTGCCTGCTACTTGGTTTACATTCATTCAATTAGTTTTTTTTTTTAAATTTTGCTCTTGCCCAAAATATGCTTCCTTTCAAAATGTGAACTTTCTAGAGAAAAAAATACTTTATGTTATAATACTAACATTTTATATTATTGCAATTTTTAAAAAATTAAGTGAAATTGTTGGAACTGCATTTTATCTTAAATTGGAATGTCTTCTTAGTGCTCTTCACTGTAAGATATTTGAGCAAAAATCCTGACGGGACCTCAAGCTTGGGATCCAACAAAAAATAAACACTCTCAAAATACAATGCTGCTAATCATAACTTTCTTGAGAATCAAAGAATATAGGAATCAAAAATGCCTAATGCAAAACTAGACCAATAATAGATGTAGTCAGAAGATAATCTTTCCTCTCTTTTCTTTCCTTCCCTTGACCTCTCAATTTTCCTTTATTTCTCCCTCCTAGAAAGACTTTTTTAATGTTCAAAGGTATGCAGAATTAGTAAGGGTATCACCAGGTTGGAAGAACTATAATCTCTCCTCTTTTCCCCTGTGATTGTTTTAATTCCTACATCTCGAATGTCCTGGAGTATTTGGGCAATTACAAAAATAGGGTCTCTGTGACTTGAGACTAGGTTCTGTACTCTTCTACTGCCCAAGCTTACAAGTTTTCAGCCTAGTTTTGGTTGACTCATCCTAACCCCAATCCCTCTGCCCTATTCCTTTTTCTCTGATTCTGCCTCGTTAATTCTTACTATGTCAACCAGCTCTGTATTAATTCCTCATTCAATAACTATGTCTGCTTTTGGATCACAATGAGGAATGATATAGGAGTTATGTAGAAAGTTCACTTCTATTTCAACATTTTACTGTCTTGTCATACTTGTAACAGCAGATGATTACACTTTTTTTCCTCTTTCCCAATTCATAAAACATTATTCTAGGAAACAATGAACTACAACTAAAAATAAATAAATAAATAGATAGATAGATAGATAGATAGATAGATAGATAGATAAATAAATAAATAAATAAATAAATAAATAAATAAATAAATAAATAAATCCCAGTAAGAGAATGTATATACTGTCTAGGTGTTCCTGGTCAATATGGGTTTCTAAATAACAAAAACTGTTATTAAAATTTATAGATACAGTGGTTGAGTGAGGAGAGAAAAGTAATTAAATTCATGACCTTAATTTTTTAGCATAAGGCTAAGTTTATAATAGGGACTTAGTAAATATTTGTTCCTTGATTAGTTCAAAATAGCTGTCTAAAGTTGGTAGGAGGGAGGGAGAAAAAGACAGAGAGAGAAACAGAGAGAGACAAGAAAGACAGAGATAGAGACAGAGAGACATATAATTCAGTTTGAAAAGGAATTGTTTTTAAAAATAGTTAAAACATAGCTTTTTTTTGTTTGTTTTTTTTTGTTTTTTGCTGAGGCAATTGGGGTTAAATGACTTGCTCAGGGTCACACAGCTAGGAAGTGTCTGAGCATAGCTTTCTTAATGAAATATTTCTTAATAGAAAAAAAAGAAAATGTTCTTATTCTTTAACAAAATTCACTCTGAAAAGACCTAGTGAGGGAAAAAAAGATTAAGTTCAGACTTTCTTAACAAAAGCATTGAACTGAATATTCATTAGAATCATGAGACACTGAAATTTAATTCTATACTATAAATTATTATATCACAAAGGTGACCAAAAATAAAACAGTAGATTAATTTCTAATTGTCTATTCTAGGTATCAAAATTTATACCCCCCATATTAAAAACTGATTATTTCCCCATTAAGAATGCACTGCCACACCACTGTGGTAACTAGTGATGTTTCAAATTTCTATTCTTGCTGAAGAGGACTTTAGTTTAACTCTGATTTATTTGGGATTCTGTTTTCTCTATTACAATATAGGAACTTCCCACAGAGTTGATGAGATCACTTCCTGCTGAGTCAGCACACTGCTGGAGCTGACTAAGGATATGCAGGGCCATTGGGAGAGGCTGTAATTAAGACTGATTGTAGGAGACAATAAAAAGCCTTTGGAAATGTCACTGGAGACTGGGAGAATTTGAGAGGAAAATTACCTTGCTGTACTGCTCTCTCAAACATGTTGATCCATCTAAAACCTCTCAATATGCTTTGCTAGCTTTATTCATTCAAAGCACTTAATCTTTCATCTCTATTTGCTAGTTATTGTAAAGCCATTTTGTCAGAGTCTCTGGATTATTGATTGCCAGGATGTTAGCCTCTGGGAAAGGCATGCCCAGGAGAATTGAGAAAGTCTTGTCCAAAAAGAAGTGTTTAATGATCTTTAGGCTCAGAATTATCATTATCCAATATTTGGGGTGTTCAAGGCCCAATACTTCAGGCATTTTGAGGAACAGTGCAATGCAAAAACCTTCCTCAGGGACAGTTAAAAATATAAGGAAGACAAACACAGATGCAGAGTAAAATCAGCGTAGATATCAGGCTTTATAGAATGATCCTGTCCAAGTACATAAAAGGTCTCTCCTATATTTTTTGCTTCTTACCAACATTCACAGCTTTATAGAACAAAAAGAAATGACACTTGAAAGAATATTAGCCTGGACTCTGAGTTCACATTGTTTTTATACTCTACCTACTGAGAATTTCTAAGTGAAGCAGACTTGTTTTCTTTGGAGTTATTTGCAACAGCAGTCACCTTTCTGTTCCCAAAGCTCAATTGCACTGCCTCTTTGATTGTGCTAACATTTAATCCTCTTTTTGGAGGGATATTTCCTATGTCCAAATATCCAATTTGATTCACAAATTTTCAGCATGTCAATTTTCCAACAAAAATAAAGATCTCTATTATCCTTTCCAACATTAAATAATCATGACTCCCTAATGCAGTACATATAGATTGGGAGGGTGGGGACTCATTCCAACCCTCAGATGCATCTAAAAGTAAAATGCCCAGGGTAAGGTTGACTATATATCTCTACAGGATATTAAAGATATCTCTGACTGGTTGGAAATACTGCTTTCATTTTGTTTTCCCCTCATAATTATTTGTTGAAATAAATTAGTCAGCAAAACTTAATTAGTTTTTAGAAGGATCTATTTACTAAGATGATAAAGAAAACATAATATAAAATTCACCCCAAAAGTCACTAACTCAAAATCTCTCTAACAAATTTATAGAGAGTGTTGGGGAAATTAGATTCCCTTAGAGAAACTCAGAGAACTGATATGGCTAAAGGATAAATCATAGATCCTTGAATTCCTTTCTGTAGAGCCTTTAAGATGTTTGCCCATAGAGATACACACAACACAATAATCAAGGCCTATAACAATCTAGTATTTGATAAACCCCAAACTCCAGCTTCTGGAATAAGAACTCACTATATGACAAAAATTGTTGAAAAAACTGGAAAATAATATGTCAGAAAATTGGCATAGACCTACATCTCACACCTCATACCAAAATAAGTTCAAAATGGATATATGATTTGGGATAATACCATAAACAAATTAGAAAAACAATTTGCCTATCAGATCTTTGGAGAAGGGAGGAATTTATGAGTAAAGAAAAACTAGAGAACATTATAAAAGGCAAAATGGACAACTTTGATTACATTAAATTTTAAAAGTTTTGCACAAAAAAACCCAACAGAAACGAGATAAAAAGGGAAATACAAATCTGGGAAACAATCTTTACAGACTATTTCTGATAAACATATCATTTCTAAAATATATAAAGAACTGTGTCAAATTTATATGAAAACAAATCATTCTCCAATTGATAAATGATCAAAGGATATGAACAGAAAATTTTCAAATAAAAAAATTAAAACCATTTATAGTTATGTGAAAAAATGTTCTAAATCACTATTGATTAGAGAAATGCAAATTAAAACAGCTCTGAGGTACCACCTCACACTTCTCAGATTGGCTAAGATGACAAGGAAAGATAATGATAAATGTTGGAGGGGATATGGGAAAACTGGTACACTAGTGTATTATTGGTGGAGTTTTGAAATGATCCAACCATTCTTGAGAGCAATCTGGAACTATGCCCCAAGGGCTATAAAATTGTGTATTCTTTGACCCAGCAGTGCTACTACTGAGTCTATATCCCAAGGAACTCATAAAGGAGGGAAAAGGACCCATATGTGCAAAAATGTTTGTAACAGTTCTTTTTGTAGAAACAAAGAATTGGAAAAGGAGTGGATACCCTTTAATGAGGGAATGGCTGAAAAGCTGCCATACATAAAAGTAATGGAATATTATTGTTCTAAAAAAGTGATGAACAAACTGATTATAGAAAGGCCTGAAAAGATTTACATGAGCTGATGTTGAGCAAAACAATCAGAACCAGGAATACACTGTATACAATATGATCAACTATGAAAAGCTTGGTTCTTCTCAGCAGTTCAGTGATCTGAAGCAATCCCAGTAAACTCTGGACAGAAAATTCCATTTGCATCCAGAAAAAGAATTATGGAGATTGAATGTAAATCAACACATTCTATGATCGCTTCTTTTTTTTTTTCATTTTTTTAATCTCTCCCATGCTTTTTCCCTTTTGTTCTGATTGTTTTTTCCCAAAATGATTCATAAAGCAATGTGTATTAAAAAGAAATAAACTCACTATAATAAAAAAAAATGTTTGCCCATAGATTTGCTATAGTTTTTCTGCTGTTATGCTTATAGAGTTTTTCATATATTCTTGTTTCCAATATGACTTGGCTTCTGAAAAAATCACTGTCCTCATTGTTGTTTTAGAACCGATGTTATTATGCCAGTGTAAAAAGAAATCCCAAATCTCTGAGTTCTTGATTTTCTCTTCTATGCAAAAGCAGAGGTGTGTGCAGGAGACCTAAACAATCCCTCCCACTCCCTCTAAGGAGAATGCAGAAATGTTTTTGCTTGGCTCACTCAACTATTTTAAATAACAAACTCAGTAGTTTTATACAGGTCTCAGAGAACTTCAATCAATAGTATCAGACTTCTTTTTGCACTTGGGAAAGGTTTCAGCTTTGTCCACAGCAAGGGATCAATTGAAATGTGCTGTCATATGCTGAAAGTATCTGGCATATAATGTTATCATTTACTTTAAATGGGGTGGGATAATTGTTCAGATTGAAACTCTCACACCCTCACTCTTGTATCTTTTATAGTTTTCTTTTGTAAAGGACCCCTTAAGGAATTCTTTTTTTTAAATCTATATTACCAGGATCTAGTAAACTTAGGTATAAATATGAACCAAGTAAATGCAAAACACACATATGGGAAATGGGCCACCTAATTGTGTCAAGATTGGGGGGGGGATGAAAGAGAGACAGACAGACAGAAACAGAGATGGAGGGAGGGAGGAAGGAAGAGAAGAAGGGAGAGAGACAAAAATCCAGAGAAACAGAGACAGACAAACAGAGAAACAGAAGGAGAGAGAAAAGAAGAGGAGAAAAGAAGAACAAAAGGGAAAGGAAGAAACAGAAAGAAAGAAAAATAATTAATAAATGCTTATTGTATAAAAAACATTTTTATATCCTAGGGATCATAACAGGAAAGTAAGACTGTTCATGATAACAAGGAGCTGAATTCCAGGATAGGAAGATAGTAGATAGAGGCCTTTTATGTTACAAGTATGTAAAAGACAGTGGAAAATCAGATGTTAATACACATTCAGTAAAGCTATTTCCACTGTTAGAAGCACAGTCATTTCTGATGTTGAACTATTTGGTAGTGCTAAAGAGTTTTGTCAAAAGAATTTTTTTTTCTAGATTTATAGCTGTATGTAAGTTGAAGCAATAAGGGGTCATGCAGCAGGGCTTCTTAAACTTTTTCCCCTGATAACCCTATCTCACTTGAAATATTTTTACATAACCTAGGCATATATGTATATATATACAAATCAAACATTTACTGATAATAAATCATAATTTCATAATACCCATATTCAGTTACATGACCCCATAAGGGGGCACAAGTCACACTTTAAGGAGATTTGGTATAGAGTACCTGCACAAGTATCTTCCAAGTTTTATTGCCAAAGATTATTTCAGTTGCTGGACTGAAAGTGAAACTACTAATCTATATATTGGGGATTGGAGAAAGAGAGCCTTAAACTTTCTCCCTACATACCTGAGCAAAGGATGTGATAATAATTTGATTTACTTGGAACATACCTTACTGCTTCTGCTAACCTGAATTACCTGCTTTATGGGGAACAATAGACCAGAAGTTGGAAGGGAGGACTGGTTCTTTTTCCACAAGAGTTGCCCTACTAAATGAGAGTGATAAGATCCAGGTTTGTGGGAAGATCCGTAGCTTGAGAGGTGCTGTTATTCCTGGAGTTTGAATCTACCTTCTGTTCAATGATAGATGGTCAGTAACTGGTATTAGTTATAGTGAGGATGGCAAGCCCATTATCTACCAGTGTCAATAAATAAAGCATTATTAAGCACAATCTGTCAGGTACAGTATTGAATGCTGAGGATACAAATATTAGCAAATTGGATACTCCTGGTTTTCAAGGAGCTTACATGTGAATAAAGCAAGACAACACATAAAAGGAAGCTAGAAGGGAAGGAGAGGATTTGCATACTTGACAGCATAATGTGGTACAAAGGCAGCAGAGTCCTGATGACAAAGTTGTGAAATTCAGAAGTATGCTTAGAAAAGGAATTAAGCATAATCTGCCTGGGTCCAATGCCAAAATGGAGACACCAAGAAGGAATTTATCAAGGAGAGGAGAATGGCAAGGAAGAAGGATATTCTATATAAGAAATTCTCACAAAAGAAGAGAAATTCCTGGGAATAAGTTTATTTATTTATTTTATTGTTTTATTATTATTAGGATTTTTTTAAATTCCTTCTCAAAGAATAGTAGTCTATGATTTGTAGTCATATGACATCAAGTAAAGAATGCCATTGTTAAAATATGGACCTTGGTGATAAGGATCATTCCTTCTATGGTCTTATTATATAAGTACCTTGCATTTATATAATACTTTAATATTTGTAAGATGTTTTACATATATTACCTTGCATGGCCCTCAAAATGGTTATGAATAGTTTAAGTATCCCCATCATAAATAAAAAAACGTTTGAAATCTGGTGAGATTAAGTGATTGCTAATGTTCAGGCAATTCATGACTGGCAGAGCCAAACCAGAAGCCAAATCTTTTGACTCCTAATCCTGTATTCTTTATGATATAATGCATTATTCTATCCTTGGGTAAAAAATATTAGGGGACAGCTAGATACTTAAGAGATAATATTTGGTCATTCTATGATGAAGGTCCTAATGAAACAGATTTAGTGTTACATTAAATGTAACATGATGAATGTTGAATGAATGATGAAATGATGAAGCCAAGTAATAACAGACATCTCTCTCTACCTATAACTTTGGGAAGAAAGAAAGAAGTAACAAAGATTCAAAGTGCTCCTCCCTACTAAAATCTTAGGGTTTATAGAACTGTTCATTGGAAGCTTACATTTACCACACCAGTGTCTTTATCCTCCTCAACTGTATTTTAAATCAATTCTCATCCTATTCTTCTAGTCTACAGTGTTATCTGTCTTCTCACAGCCCACCTTTACTTATTTCTTCTTCCTCTAAGATAAATGGCACAATATCAGAGGATTGTTTTATTGCTGTTGTTGTTGTTGTTGCTGTTGTTGTTTTTATGGGGTTGTTTATTTTTGTTTATGAGATTTTGTCTCTATTTCACCTAAGCTAAAAATGCAATAGGAACTTGCGGGTCCAATTCCAACCAATATTGAGAAGCACAGATGCTTTGTTCTGCTCCATTTTTCTGACCTGGGCCAGTTCAAGCCTTGAGCACTCACCAGGCTTCCTACAATAATGTAGGAAGATGCTATTCAACCATTAAATTGAATTGCCATTTAAGGCTCTGTTATAAAATCGGCTTTCTCAATTTTATTTCATCTTCATATAGCATAAAAGAAAAAACAAAACAAAATAATAAAATAAATATTTAAAATTTATAACAAACTTCATATTTCACTATATTTTCCTTTTCTTTTTGTCCTTTCTTTTTATTGGAAGAATTCTAAAAAATACAACAAAACACATATACAATGTGACTTATTGAGGGAAACATTTATTTTCATATTTCATTTATATGAGAATAGTTTGTCTAGGTACATAAAGTCTGTGTGTGTGTATGTGTGTGTGTGTGTGTGTGTGTGTGTGTGTGTGTGTGTGTGTGTGTATTCTCCAGTGAACTACTGGCATGCCATTAGATGGTTGTGTTTAATTGGGCAACAGCTGGTGATAATTGTCTGTGTATGGAGTGAGGGATTACTGACTGATTTGCTGTCTTTACATTGTGTGCCATTATCTTTGTTTTTGCCCTTTCAGCTTTCGTTAAAGGCTATAAAAGAGTAGGAGTCTAGAGTCTGAGTTATGAGGGACCTTGGATGGGGTAGAAGCCTCTGTTTTGCAATCTGTGCAAAATGTAATATTTCCAAAGTTAAAACTTTTTTCAAGAGATATCAAAAATATTTTCTTCTTTTAAAGAGAGAGAGCTAAGAGATAAAAATTCAGACCAATACAACAGGGATTTATTGAGTGCCTACCATGTACAAGGCACTTTAGTTTCAACGAAAAGGGGAAAATAGTCACTTTTTTCATACAGTTTACAATTCTGCTGCAGGATACAATATATCAATACATGAGTAAACACAAGATACTTGAATGAGGGATATAGCACTCAGAGGATCAGGAAAGGCTTCTTATTGAAAATGGTAGCTGAGATGAAATTGGAAGGCAGCTAAGTATTTTAAGAGATGGAGGCAAGAAGGTGGAATTTTCTAAGCATAAAGGTAGTTTATGCAAAGTTAGAAGCAGGAGATGTAATATTTAATTCTGTGAACAAGTAAATCAGTTAGTCTGGAACAAAGATCCCAGATCACATGGAAAGGTGTAGTGTGAAATAAACCCACACAGATAGGCACAAAACAGATTATGCATGCATTTAAATGTCAATGAGTTTGTACTTTTTTTTTTCCTTAGAGAAAAACGGGAGGAAACAAAAAATACTTGGGTAAGGCAATGAGAGACTATCTCTGATTTAAGAAAATTATTTTGGCAGCTTTGTGAAAAATGAATTGGAGAAGAAAGAGGATGGAAGCTACAGAATTAAAATAAGCTAGAAGTAATGAGGGCCTGAAGTAAAGTAGTAGATAATCAAATTCATAGAACTTAAAAACTAAAAGGGAAGTTAGAGGTGCCTCATTTACAATTGAGGAATTGCAGGAATAAGAATAGAGTAGGAAGGGAGGAGGGAAGAGATAGAAAGGTAAGTGACTAGTTGATGACTACATTTTCTTTTTGGGGGGAGGCAGAAGAGAGCAGATATATGATTTTGGTATTAGGAATTCCAGGGAAGCGAGGTACCTCTACTGATGTAGATTGGTACCTACTCTTCATTTTTTAGTCTTGGAATTACCTGAGATACTGAAAGGTAAAGGGGCTTTCCCAATCTCACAGATAGTATGTGTCACAGGAGAGACTTGAACTCAAGACTTTTAAAGTCAGAGGCCAGCTGTCTAACCATTATACTACAATTAATTAGTGGCAGAACTAGCTTTAGAGATAAGGTTTCCTGAACATGAGTCTAGAACTCTTTTCATTCACTTTATCCCAATGCCTTAAATATAGTAGGCTTTGAAGAAAGCCATGAGCTGGGAACTGTGAGTTGTTTAATCCAATTTCTTTAGTAACCTCAGGCAAACTCCTCCACCTTTTCAAGACAGTATCTTCAATCAAAAAATAGCTAAGAAGTGGAATAGTACTTCCCTCCTGAGAATTAATTAAATAATGTTTGCAGTGTATTGTAGCAGTTTTGTACTATTATGCGATAATCATGTAGCATGGGCTGGCTCTGCATATTAATAGCAAGATTGATTGTCCTAAGCCTCTCCTCATCAAACTGCACAACACCCCAGAGAAAGAAGAGTTCAAAGTTAAAGTGTTTGGAGAAGTCTAGTGGCAGCTCATCATCAGGGGCTAATGGAGCACAGCTTCCCTGAGGTCTTGTTTCACCACTCAGGACCCTCCTGCTGATACAGTAAAGTATTAGTCATTCAGAAGTTTTCTTTCTTTTCAAAAATGAGGGCATTTGACCATTTGTTTTTACCCTAAATTATACCATTTCTCATCTCCTGCACACTTAAAACAGGCTACACAGATACTCTATATAACCTACTCTGCAGCCATTGCCTCAGTAGGAGGCTGATTTGACACAATATCCTATTTTCCTAACTCACCTTCCTTCCACATCTGTCAGATAGTAGTCAAAAGTGGCAAGCTGACAATTTCTCATCTCCTCATCAGACCCACTCTGGCAGCAGGAAAATTTGAATTAACAATACAAAGCAACCCAAGGTGCAGCAGAAGCTGCTCAGATCAATCTGTGCATCCAACATTAATTGGAAAAGAATAGAAGATATTTGAGAATAGTCAAAATGTGTGATGATGGCAACATACATTTTCTATTCTGGGCACAATATTTTAGGAAAACTAAAGAGAAAGGTAACAAGGATAGTGAAAGAACTTGAGATCTTACTATATAAGAATCAACTGCAAATATCAGGGAAGTCTAGACTGCAAAAGATAAGAAACTAATTCAATGTGAATACTCTATTTGAAGAGCCATCAAATGGAAGAGATCTGATAATGTTATTCCCTACTTGACTCCAAATTACTTTAAATTCAATATTGTTTACCTTTTAAATCTTTTTGCAATCTCATTTCATCTTAATTTTCCAGCTTAATTATACATCGACCCTATACACACACACATACACACATGCACACTCAAGAACACCACACAACACAAACACACTTTAGGCCATGATCAAGTCAACTCTGTCAATCTACTCCTTCATGTCCCTTCTAATCATTCCTTTAATGTTCCAATCCAAAGTGCCTATCCCAAGTCATTACTTCCTTGTGTGTGCTGTCTTCTCCTTTAGAATATGTTTCTTAATTATAGACACCAATAATTGCTTTTGTTTTTTATACACCCAGCACTTAATTCATTACCTGTTCCATTATAAAAGCTAAACTTTTTTTAAGTTTTCTATTAATTCATTTATGTATTCACTTTATTTGGCTCATATCTAGGTGTTCCCATCTGGGGGCAACAGAGATCCCAGTTTCCAAATAAACACTAAAGGTAGCAATGCATCTGGGTATTACAGCCTTTATTTTTTTCCCAAAAGAACAATAATGAAGAAATAGATTGGTAATAGGAGCCCATGAAGACATATAAAAGAACATAATGTCCATAAATAGCCCATCAGGAAGATTTAAAAGAGAACTTCCAGTGTAACAAATCTCTGAAATTCTGAAGAATCACTGGTTCTCCAAAATGATCTTCTACAGACTCATTTGTGGTTCATATAGCCGCTCTTTGTGGTTTACATTCCCTTTAGGAGGCAGGCATATTTTGGAGCTGCTAAACAAGCAACTAACTCCTTTTCTAACAAATCTATATTACACACAAACACATACACCCTCCAATTAGGATACTTATCAGTATACTTATCAAGCATATATTAAGACAATGTGCTAAACACTGGAGACATAAAAAGCAAAAAATAGTTCTTTTTCTCAAGGAGATCACAGTCTAATGGGAGAGACAAACACCCAAACAATTATGTACAAACAAGATACATACAGGATAAACTGTTAATATTAGAAGAAAGTCACTAAGATAATTAGGAAAAGTTTCCTGTAGAAGATGGGACATGAAGAAAGCCAGGGAAGCTAGGAGGCAAAGATGAGGAGAGAATGTTTTTACAAAGGAGGCAGCCAGTTAAAATGTTCTCAGTTATGAGATATAATACCATTAGTGCTTAATAAGCATTTAACAACTTTTTTCTCATTCATTCTTCGTTGATGTAATTCAGCATTTCTCCCCTCTCTGAATAAAGATCTAGCTTCTAGACATATACATTAAAGCACCATATAATGCTATCTATTATTATTAATATATAACATAAGAATATCATGCATATTTATATGCACTATTATGATATGCTAATATGATTAACAACAATATTAATTATTATAAAAATTGCAAATATTCCTGTCTCCACAAAGAATTTTGGGTTTCTTGAACATCATTTGTGAACTACTTGACTTGTTCAAATACATATCACAGATCTTCCTGCCCTTCCTATATGGACAAAATCTGCCAAAAAAATCTATTGATGTCTGCTTCTTATCAATTCATAGATTGGAAATGTCCATTCAGGATTTCTCCTCTTAGGCTACTTATAAGAAAATGAAATTCACATGTAGCCCTGCTTCAAGGAAGTTATCATTAGTTTTTGTGGGGGAGAAGAATGAACATATTAGTGCATCTTTTCCCAGAGTCAGACCCACTCTATTATGACTAGTATATCTTCCAAACAAGAGAAAGTAAAAAAAAAAATCCAAGAGATAATGAGTGAGTTGGTCTTAAGAGACTACAGAATGGGGCAATTTCCTTAAGTCTACCACTCAGAGTCTCATAAAGCCAAGCATTCTAAGTAGCCTAACTTACTACAAACCAAGAAGGACATCAGTTCTCTCTGAGCAAGATCCCAGTGAACATACCAACGATCTTCATGATTTATATACCTTATATTTCCCCAAAAACCTACATCTTCCAGTCTTGTTTAGTTGATCAAGGAACTCATTGAACTGATCAGAGAATCCACAAATCAATCCCCTCCACACACATACACTTAGCTAAAAAAAAAAGAAATAATGAATTTTAACCCAACTTAGGAGCAAGAACCAAAATATGGCCTTAATTTTCCACTTTCAGCAAAAATGTGGTTGGAAAGAGGAATTGTGAACTGATATGGTGAAAAGTTGGCTTTTCATAAGAAATAACAACTACCTGATGAATCTAGAAAGAGGATCCAATAAAACTGTTCTAAAACCTTTTAACCAAAAAATGATAATGACTTTGAAGTCCTAAATTACAGTCACATCAAAATGATGAATGGTATGTCAGGGTTAATAGAGCAAATTTGATGCCATGTTCAATTAGTCAACCCAAATATTTTCTGTCCAAATGACCATCTCCCCTCCCAACTGGTGGTGTGGTATAATAATCTTTCAATATTTTTTAAAAAGCATCTTGTAAACAGAATACATTTCTTCTTATAGCAAATTGAATATAAAGATTGTAGGCATATCCAGTAAAACACAATTTATTCAGAATTTAATACATATTGGACACTGTAATAAGTGTTGCAAGAAATATGAACACAAACAAAAAAAAATTAGTACCTATTCTCAAGGAACTTGTATTCTAATGGGCCTTCAAAGACATCAAATAAAAGCTGGAGGAAGAAGGAAGGTTTACATGAAAAGGAAGGATAAAAGTAAAAGAAAACAAGAAAAAAAATTATATAATAAATCCTCATTTACCTGGACCTCATTTTTCTAAACATTTAAATTCCATTTTCCTTCAACATATATTTATTGAGTATTCAGTATATATATGGATCTATGCTTAGATACAAAGATGCAAAGCACTTCCTGCATCTGTTATCAAGGAGTTTATAATCTACTCTTGCATTTTTGAATACAGCACCATATAATACAAGATAGTTTGGGAGCAGGGTAAATTCTTTAGGAAAAATAAAGATGGTGAGCTCATATTATATAGGGAATATTTAGAAAGAAATAAAGCCAAAAGTAATACTTTATCTGGGTCTGAAGAAGAAATGAAAAGAGAGCCCATAACATATACCAGTGATAGCTTGTATGAATGGATGGAGGCAGGGAAAGGAGAACAAGATAGTCTGAACAACTTTGTCATGTATTAGAAAGCATTAGAAAGGAGTTCTTTACAGCTTCCTATTACACCAAAAAATCATGAGAGTTGGAAAGAACTTTCTAGTTTTCAAACTGGGGGAAAAGCAAATTGAGAGCATGCATGGCATGATGGAAAAAAGTTGGACTAATAGTGAGAAAAATGTTACAAGCATTAAAACACATGGAGCAGGGGAGAAAGAATACCCACACTGTTCCTCAAAGAACATATTGATGAGTCTTCTTGGTTTTCAATTATTTGATCACTTGAACTCTATTACTCCAAACAATTACCTAATACTTCAAATGTTTTAAGATTTTCTGATAGATTTTCATCTTACCATAGCCAAAAAAGCATCTGGTAAACTGAACTACAATAAACATTTTTTGAGAGAAACACAGAGAGTCAGAGACAGAAAGATAGAAAGGGATACAGAAAAATAAGATAAAGGGGGAAAAGAGCAAAAAAGAATGAGAGCAAAAACTGAGTTTTTCTGTGAGAAGACAGTGGAATACAAAGAAAAACACAAATAGAAAAAGAAAGAATAAACAAGAGAAAGAAAGAAATAGAGAAGAATGAGAATGAGAGACAGAATGCAAACTATCAGGTTCATATGTATTTTAAAAGGAAAAAAATCTAGTTTAATACAAATATTCAAATCTATAAAAGTAAATCAGATATAATAATTTTCAACCTATCACATGCAATTATTTTGCCTCTTAACAATCTCTATACTGTGCCAATTTCACTCTAATCATTTTCCCTACTTCTTTTATGCAAGATTCTTGGATTCTTCCCCTAACACAATGTATTCTGGTATCTACTATGTGAGATTTTGTTGTCTATTACCTGGAGTCAGATTTCTGACTCACTTTCTAGCCATCTCTACATCACATCTTCTCAAATTTCCACACATCTATTTCCAAGCTCTCCTTTGTCATGTTCACTTCCCATCAGAATGTAAGTATTTTGAAGGTAAGGATTAACTTCTGGTTTGTGTTTGTAATCCTTGTCCAAAAACTGGCACATACTAAGTACTTATTAAATGTTTCATTTATTTCTATGATTATTTCTGAAAGTTGAGCCTACCTTGAAATGAAGTCACATAAATACTAAATTCTAGCAGCAAAAAATGAAAAAGTCTGTTGACCAATCAGTGCTCTGTCCACAAGAGCAGTCTTTTTTGTACAACTGCTTACAGAATTGCTGAGGAAACACAATGTTTATGGCTACTCTATTCTACAGAAGAGAAATAGGAAAAAAAAAAAAGATAAGCGCCAAAAACTTAGCTCTTCCATCTACAAGATAGAGAATTAGTGCAAAAAATGAACTCCAACCACCTATATCATTTAGCCATACACACTTCATTAGAATAGGACAGTACATGCTCCTTATAATGGCCTTTTCTTGCACAGAGGAATCTGATTCTGCTTTCTTGAGAATTGACAGCAACATCATTTCAAGTTCTACCACACCTGTAGGTCAATGATGAGCCTTTTCTGGGCAAAATAATAATTCTAAATCAAAGAGGGTCGGGTTAGACACTACTGATGACAGAGAATAGTTCCTTCAAATGAAAGCTCCTTCACTAAGGACCATTATTTTCTGAGATGTTTTTCTTAAATAGAGCTTTTCAAATTTTTTTGATCTCTGGACCCCTATTACACTCTAAGTTATTGAGAATGTCCTTAAAGGGTTTTATTTATATGGATTTTACATATTGATACGTGCAGTATTAAAAATTAAAGTATCTTAATAATGTCAGATGAATAGTTTTAATCTCACAGACCCTCTGAAAGGATCTCATAGCCCCCAGGATGCCTTGGACTACATCTGAGAACTGCCATTTAAGAAAGTAATTCAGTATTTCAGAAAGGTGTTTTATTTTTCCTGTAAAAATAACTAAGTACACAGGCTCCTTACAAAACCTGGGTCCAAGTATCAATTCTAACGCTTGCTAGCCAAATGACCAAAAGGAAATAATTTAACTTCTCTGAACTTCATCTTCAAAAGGAACTATGTCAAGATAACTCTTCATGAAAAAAGATAGCTTGAAATGATAGCAAGATAAAACAATTTTCCTGATCCTACTATACTAGAGGCAAAAATCATTTTATAGAAATCAGACAATTCACACAAGCACAACAGCATAGCTTGCTATAAAAGATCCCATTTTCTTCTTGTTGGCTAAAGAAACATATTTTCCATTAATGCCATTATCTGTCTTTGTTTAGCATTGTGGGAACCAGTTTCTAGTCACATACGGTGCTCAGTATTAGAAACATGTGTAATGTAGGCAGTCTCCAAACTGCCAGACCATTGGAAGGTCTGGAATATCTCCTTTGGAAATCAGGAGAGTGGAGCAATTAGGTGGATTGTTTTGTCTTTGTAAAAAAAAAAAAAAAGTATGTGATTACTGATGGTGTTTCATCTCCAAAGAGCTTGAAAATGGTGCTGTTCCAGTGAAGTGTCTATCCCAAACCCAAAGATTCTATGCCTCAAATATTTGGAAGATGTGAACACTTCCTGTGAAATTAAAGTAACATTAGATCCAATAGGGTGTGGGGCACAATTAGAAACAGCATTTCTGGTCAAATAATCACACAGATTGTATGATACTCATCAGAGAGAGGACCATGTTCAAATCATTTTCTGAGATCTGCTAGAATCAGTGGTCTTGAGAATCATAAGCCATTTTTCATGATTAGGTAGAAACCTTTTCTTTAGCCAGAATAAAAATTCATTTCTCTAAAAATAAGTTCACTTCTCTTATGTATCTTTTCTGTTAGAAGGGAAAACATTTTCCTCCCCCCAGGGTTATTTGGATGATAAAGATTTTGAATTTTCTAATGCAAAGGCATTAAAATACAAACATATTTGTAGGACATCAACATAGAGAACATTTCCTTAAAATAAATCACATTTCTTTAACATAAAACTTTAAGGGTTGCAAAGAGTTTTCTTTGCATGACTACTGTAAGATATGGATATAATTGTTCTTTTACAGGTGAGGAAACTGAGACTGAGAAATGAGTTTCTCCTCCTTCTCCTCTCCCCCCAGTACACTGAATTCTATTTGGTATGACGCTTTTGTTTTTGTTGGCTTTTGTTCAGAGTTATGATTTTATTTGTGTAGAGAACTCTTTATATGGAAACTCCTTTTACCTTGGAAGTTAAGCAGCTCATCTGTAACTCAGAGCCTCAGAGAGACCAAACTGCTGAGGAACTCAATACCCTGTCCACAGTTATAAAACTAGCATTTATGAAGTCTTCCTGGTTATTTCTCTATCTGCTATACTGTGTTTCATACATTTATTTTTTGTTTTGCTTTTGAAATTCTAATTTTAATCCAAAATTGATGTATGATACACAATTTGAAAGCATTATTCACAATGTAATTATAAATCATTATTTACTTCTCTATTCAAATAAATATGATTTGGGCACAATCAACTTGTTGGATTTACCCAAATTCATTGAAAATATTTGTTTTTATAACTTGCATTTCCTAAACATATTTCTACCCCTTCTCCCTCCCATAGATAAAGAAGAGAAATAATCTATCTAAATTTACCAATATATTGGTTTTCTAAGTAATATGTCACACTCCCTTATTTGTGAAAAAGCAGGGTAAAAAAAGCATTCTTATCTTTTCTTTGGTACCAAACATGGTTTCTCAAAAAAATTATTTGCTCATTCATTCATTTCTGAGACTGGTCTTTCTGGATTGCATAGACTGGAAACACAGCAGTTACTGATGAGCTTTATCTCACTGCTGGTTGGCACAGAAAGTTTGACCCACTCTATTTTCATCCTACTTAGGCAGAAAAAAAGACATTCAGGGATTGAAAAAGAGAATGTTAAGAGCTGTTTTTTTCTAAAAGTATGCAAGAGCAAAATGGTGAATATAGAGCCTAAAGAAATAGAGGTAAAAGTAGAGTAACAGGTCTAAAATACCATGGACTCTGTCTTCTAATCTTTTCCCTTCTTATAGGTTAATAAGTCTATTCTTTCAATTAATTAATTATTTTTACTAATTTGCAGAAGGGAAAGGTACATAAAGATAGAGATGAGATATAGAAAAAAGAAGGAATGTCTGATGTTAACTAAGTGGTAAACAATGAAAAAAAATAGCTAATTAAGAAGAGAGGCTACAGGTGAATTAGGTGATGTAATAAGATTGAAATAAGGGGAAAGACAGAGTATCAGCTTAAGCAGTGAGAAAGGAGACCCCTAAAGAATACTTCTACAGAGACAATATATATTTTGTAATGGGAGATATAAATGGGAAAACTTATAATACATATAAACTTTAGAAATTTGGTACAGAGATATCACTTTTATTAAGCATGTGCTTTGGTTCCATAAACAAAATCTTGTCTCAAACTCAAACTTAGTACTTCAAAAACTTTAATTACTTAAGGAATAGAGAAACTAAAGAAAAATAACTAAGTTTAATGAATATATATCAAAGAATAAAAGTTTAGAATAAATATAAAGAGAAGAAAATAAGTGGAGAGCAAAGTAAAGAACTTCTTTTGTATTGGGAGCACAAAAAAGAACAAAATAAACTAACAAAATAAATTGAAGGAGAGGAAAGGAGGGTAGTTTTAAATTATGTCTCACTTACCTGAGAAGGAAAAAAAGAAAGAAAGTATTAGGTACTCAAATAAAAGGAAGAAAGGAAGAGAAATTAATAAATTAAGTAAAACTCAAAAATAATACAAAGAGTAGACAAATGGAAAACAGAATTGAAGGGGGAAGGAGAGTTAATTAGTGGGAGCAAGGGTTATTAACACACAAGTTAAAAAACAAAACTTAGCAATAGGCTATTGTTTTGAAGAAACATATCTTAAAGGTTAACACATACTCACATTTAAAATGAGAGACTAGGATAAAATTTGCTATTCAGCAGGTGAAACTGAAAGAGCAGGAGCTACAATAATGCTATCACACAAATCAGAAGTAAAACGTTTACTTGTATGAAATGATGAAGAATTAAGTAAGCAGAGCAAGAACAACACAATATATGTATGATAATAATGTGTGAATTTTTATTGTTTGAAAATGCATATTTTGTTGCAATGGTTTGCAGAATTTTTTTTTCTTTCTGTTTTTGTTTTTCAGGTTGAGAGGACATGAGGAAAAGAAAACAAATGTTTGTTTTCTGGGGAAAAAAAACTTTCCTTCCTAAATTCAACAAGGATAAATATGTTATGGTAATTAAATACAAAAATCCCCCAACTATAACTGTACGTTAGGATAGGTTGGAAACAAATTGCTCTTTAAAAAGTTAAGGGATTTTAATGGAATGCAAGCTTAATATGAATCAACATAATGGTATATTGTCCAAAATATCTATGAAATGTTAAATTGCATTAAAAAGGAGATAGATTTCTGAAACTGGGGAGTGATAGTCTGACTGTTTTCTGGCACCATTTGATCTCATTTGGAATATCATGTTCAGTTCTGGAAACCATTAAGAAGGACATTGTTAAACTATAAGTGTATCCAGAGAACAAACACCGAGTGCTTACTATTGCTGAGTGCTAACTGGTGATACTTGTTAGGGAGATGAGTGGGCATATTTCCAAGTCTTTACTGTTTGTGTGACTGGCATTTGGCATGTACTTCCTTCACCACTCATCCCAATTGATCTTGGCATTCTTCAACATGGAGTGCCAGAACCATGAATAGAATATGATAGACTAAACCATGACAAAGGTAGCCTATGAGAAGACTATAATGGTCATTGGGACCTCAAAGTATGTCAGCCCCAAATCAGGTGAGGGGAATGATTGGCCATATTCTGGAATATAGGAGGTGCAAGAAATAATTATTTTTCTCTTGTAGTAATATCCAATTATTGAATTGTGACTAAGGTTTTCCTTCTATTTTCCCATTCCCTGTAGGCTATTCAATTAGCTTTTGAAGGGCAGAGCTGATAAAAAGATGGAATCTCAGGCAAATGAACTTCACTGAAAATACTTAGATCTGATCAAAAAGTAGAGATTCTAGTTTGGTAAAATCCAGCTCATTAAGCTTTGGTTAGCCAAAGCTGGGTAAAAGGTAGACCCTGTCATCAAACTATAGTTATAATCTAGGAGTAAAGTGATAATGGCCTATGTCAGAATGGTGCTAATGTATAAAGAGATAAGGGGAATATAGAAGAAATATTCAAAAGTGAAATGGACCAAGAACAGAATCCTTGGCTATGATGTCCATTGGCTATGAAGGGGGCAGGATTAGAAAGAGTTAGAAGTGGGAAAGGATGTCTAGAAATACTATTGAAAGAATAAAAATTATGGTTTATTCAAATATCTTAAAAATACAAAAGACAGGGAAAAGTAGATTGTAATATAATTCCAATGATAAACTACATGAAAGAAGTGTTTATAACAATAATAGATCAAAAAGTAACAAATATATAGACCTCTTCACTAGTACCTACATTATTTAAGAAGACTCAGGGGAAGTGTTCAACACATTAATACAGAGCTTAGCACCTAGTGAGTACTTTATGCTTATTAAATTATTTATTTCCTATTGGTAGAACTTTGGATAAAAATGGACAAAAATAGAATAAGAAGACCTGGAATCTTCCCTGATGGAAAAAGTACCACAGATGCATTGATATTACCTATTATCTAACTATTCATATATATATAATGTATATATGTATTATAAAACATGCACATATAGACAACTATATGAATTTATTTAAATGTATATGTGTGCATATGTATATATGAATGTCTCTAGGTATATTGTATATATATAGGTATAGATAAATAAATGTGCATGTGTGTATATATAGATACATAGATAAATAGATAGATAGATAGACAGACAGAACATGAACAATGAATTGTGGAGGGAAACCAGCAAAAAAGAATTGAAGAAAGTGAAATTCATAGACAATTCTCTGTGGATCTGGGTGTGGATGTAGGTGGATGGGTGGATGGGTGTGCATGCATGCATGTCTGAGCATGTGAGCAATGTATGCAGAGGGAAGGGTAAGGAAGAGGAACATGGCCTATGACCATATAGAAACCAAGGTAGTTTCAAGAAGGAAGCATGTTTGGTGGTAACAAATCCTGTGGTAAGATCAGAAAGAATTTTTTTAAGTGAAAAGTCTATTGAATATAATCAGATGGAAGGTTGTGGTGACAGTTCAGTGAAGAAATAAATTGTGAAGAAACGGAGCTCAACAACTATCTAACATTTTACCCGTAAAAGATAGAAGAAATATAGTTAAGATGTAAAAACTGAGTGATAATTGTATGCATGTGGATTTCTGTGTGGGTCAGAATTTAGCATAGTTATAAGTAGAAGGGAAGACACCATAGTTAAGTCAGAAGGGAAAGGTAGTTGAAAGCAATTGATGAATGAGCAGTACAGATCTTAGTTAATCCTAAAATCAAGTTGAGAATTAGCTTATGAGTGACAGAGAACCATATGTGTGCTGAGCTTTGGATGAGGAAAAAAGTTGGATTCATAGATGAATATAGGTATGTGTGTGTATGTGTTTCATAGGGTTAAGTAGAGAAAATCGTGCCTTCTAGTATTCAACTTTTTGAAAGCTGATATGATGTTATAAATGATTTTTAAAGGGTAGAGAGCTTAGACAGAGGAATGAGCTAAAGAGGAAAAAAAATATGCTGTAAAGAGTCATTATCGGAGAGATCCAATAAATCAATAAAGGAGGAGTGCTAAGATACTTAACCTTAGGAAGCCACCCATTGAAATTGGGAAACTCTTTCCCATTTCATGTTTTTTTAAATCAACAAAAAAAATTATGCCACAGAATGATCCACTCATTCTGTAGAGCAATTTAGAACTGTGCTTAAAGGGCTATCAAACTGTACACACTTTTTGATCTTGTAGTGACACTATTGGGTCTGTTTCCCAAAGTTATGTAGAATAAATCTTTATATTTTAAAAAATTAAATTGCTCCTGGCTTTACCAGACCTAAAACTATATTATAAATGCAAAATGAATAATTTAATTGCATTAAATTGAAGTTTTTGCACAAACAAAATCAATGCAGCCTAGGCAAGAAGGGAAGCAGAAAGCTGGGAAACAATGTTTTACACTTTCTGATAAAGGTCTCATTTCTAAAATATATAGAGAATTGACTCAATTTTATAAGAATACAAATCATTCCCTAATTAATAATGGTCAAAGGATGTGAACAATTTTCAGAAGACAAAATAAAAATCATTTCTAATCATATGAAAAAAAATGTTCTAAATCATTATTGATTAGGGAAATTCAAATTAAGACAACTCTGAAGTACCACTTCACATCTATCAGATTGGCTGATAATAGAAAAAGATAAAGATAAATGTTAAAGGAGATGTGGGAAAACTGAGATTGTTGGTAGAGTTGGTAGAGTTATGAAATGATCTGATCATTCTGTAAATCAATTTGGGGCTTAAAAAATTGTCAAACTGTACACACTCTTTGATTCAGTAGTGTCACTACTGGATTTGCATCCCAAAGAAATAATAAAAGAGGGAAAGTAACCCATATGTGCAAAAATGTTTATAGCACCTCTTCTTATATAAAGAAATGGACATTGAGTGAATGCCTATCAATTGGGGAATGGATGAATAAATTATAGTGTGTGAACATAATGAAATACTATTGATCCATAAGAAATGATAAACAGGCTGATTTCAAAAATTCCTTGAAAGATTTACAAGAATTGATGTTGAGTGAAGTAAGCAGGACCAGGAGGACATTGTACACCATAACAGCAATATTATGTAATGATCTACTATAATTGACTTAGCTCTTCTCAGTAATACAAGGACCTAAGACAACTCCAAAAAACTAGAGATGGAAAATGCCATCGACATCCAGAGTGAGAACTATGGATTGAATGAAGATCAAAGCATAAAATTTCACCTTTATTGTTTGTTTGCTTTTTTCTTTTTTATGCTTTTTTTTCCATTTTGGTCTGATTATTATTGCTCAACATGACAAATATGGAAATGTGTTTAAAAGTATTGTGCATGTATAACCTGTGCCAGATTTCTTGTTCTCTTGGGAAGGAGGGAGCTAAAAGGAAAGAGGCAGAAAAAAATTTAAAACTCAAAATCTTACAAAAATGAATGTTGAAAACTATCTTTACATGTATTTGGAATAATAAAATATTGATGGAAAAATTAAATTGTTATAGTTTAAAATGTCAGATTAATTGATCACTAACTTAAAAGAACCAAAACTTAAGAATACTTCAAAGGACCAAGATACATTTTTGTTAATAGTGTATTTTTATTATCTATAAAGCAAATAAAAGGTAATAGGATGACAAATTTTACTTCAATATATCAACATATACTTATAGTATTTGTATTTAAAATACATTTATACAGACAAAATAAATTACAGTAAATCATAGTCAAATTATTTTTAATTTAGTTAATTGACATACTTGATCCTTCTAGCAACATAATCATATATACAAATTGACATACAAGTAATATTTTCTTTTCAGGCATTATAGTATCTGGTAAATAGTAGGTTTTCCATCAATGGAGGTCTTTAAACATAAATTAAGCTATCTTTTGTCAAAAAGTTTACATAAAGGATTTTTGGTAAGATAATTACTGAATGACCTCTGAAACTTCTTACAGACCCTTTAGAAATCATTTGTTTCAGGGCAACTAGGTGGTGCAGTGGATAGAGCACCAACCCTGAAGTCAGGTCCTCCTGACTTCAAATCTAATCTCAGACACTTAACATTCCCTAACTGTGATCCTGGGCCTCAGCAAAAAAAAAAAAAAATCATCTGTTTTTAAAATTTTAGGATGTATGAAGGGTATTTTACACATGATAGATATTATGACTAGTAATAACTAACTATTAGCTCACACCCTAAGTACCCTGTGAGAACCCTAAATTTGCAAACATTACATTCTCAAGGAAATCACTTTTTCTGTCAATAAATATTTATTATCTGTCAGGCACTATATTAAGTGTTGGGGATACAAACAAAGGCAAAAACACAGGCTGTGTCCTGAGGAGATCATTATCAAATGGAGGAGAAATAACAATAACAGATATTATTTCATTTAATCCTAAAAACATCCCTCTGAGATAAGTGCTATGATTCCCATATCACAGATGAGAAACTGAAGTAGAAATAAGTTGAATGAATTGACAAAAGTAACATAGCTGGTAAGGGTCTGAGACAAAATTTGAACTCAGATTTTTTTTAGTCCAAATCCTAATCACCAGAGCTATCTTAAATTCTGGCTCTTTAAAAAAAGGGGAAGTCAGTGCTCTTTTAAGAACAACCCTAGGGAGGAAGCTAGGTGATGCAGTAGATGGAGCACCATCCCTGAAGTCAGGAGGACCTGAGTTCAAATCTTATCTCAGGCACTTAACACGAAGCTAGGTGATGCAGTAGATGGAGCACCATCCCTGAAGTCAGGAGGACCTGAGTTCAAATCTTATCTCAGGCACTTAACACGAAGCTAGGTGATGCAGTAGATGGAGCACCAGCCCTGAAGTCAGGAGGACCTGAGTTCAAATTTTATCTCAGGCACTTAACACTTCCTAGCTTCTGTGTGATCCTGGGCAAGTCACTTTACCCCAATTGTCCCAGCAAAAAAAAAAAAAAAATTTAAAAAAAAAAACCCTAGAGATTAGTTACAAGTGACACTACCCACATCCAATTCATCAATAATAAAGAAATGGGCATTTTATTTCATAAATCAAAAATTAAAATAAAATAAACACACTATTTATAGCAGTAATTCAATTAGGTTTTACAATGTTTCTATCATCCAAGGCTCAGTTGAATTATTACTTTAATACCATTTCTCCATGGAATCACCTCTATGCTAACTGACTATTTGTTATTTGGAGTTTAAGTATGGTAGACCACTTGAAAGAAACACCAGATTTAGACACAAAAGAGCTAGGTTCAAGTACTGTTATTGTGACTTGGCAAATTAATCTTCAGTTTCCTTATCTATAAAATGAAGGGTTTGGTCTAGAAGGCCAATTATATTCCCTTCCTACTCTAGATTTATGAACCTGCCACAAAATTAATGGGTTAGAGAAATCCAGCAAGAAAAGCTATAATGAATTAAATATTTTGAATTAAAAGAATACATAAAATTTTAAGTAGCTATTTTAGCTTATTATCCAAGAAGAAATTATTAAATTAAAGAACAAATATATAAATATGCTTAAGTTTAGTATGATTTCCATCAATTTTCTCCTTAATGTATATTTATTATTGTCCATTTTTCTGAATTCTTAAATTTTATCAGTCTATATTAGCTTTTATATTTATCAGTCCCCAATAGACTATAAGGAGGTGCTACAGGAGACATTCCATTTTTTTAATCTTACAATGTTTCACATTGGATCTTAGGATCACAAAGTTGGAAAGGATCTTAAAACTCATGTGCACCAGATCCTTCATTATATACATTATACATATGAGGTTAAGTGATTATTCAAAGTTACATTCAACATTGTTAAGTAACTGAGTGAATGTGAGTGAATGAAAGGATGGATGGATGGATCAATGGATGGATGGATGAATGACCTAGTTAAACAAATCAAAATTATCTTTTTCCAAAGTAAGGATAATCATCTTCACTGTCATTTGGGCTGTTTTCTTGCTACCATAAAGGAAGGTCAACTAAGTATTGCAATGGATAAAGTGCTGCACCAAAAGTCAGTATTCATCTTACTGTGTTCAAATCTGGCCTCAGACATTTACTAGCTATGTGACCATGCAACCCAATTTGCCTCACTTTCCTCATCTGTAAAATGAGCTGGTGGAGGAAATGACAGACTATTCTGGTATCTTTATCAGGAAAATTCCAAATAGATCAGGAAGAATCAGACGTGCTTGAAACGACTGAATAATAACAAAGGGAAAGACATGCTAGCTATTGTGACTGGTTTTCATTTGAAAGTTCATTTCTAGCCCCAAATAGAAAAGCTCTAATTTGGTTTGTAATAAACAAGAGCTGTTTCAATGAGAGCATCAGAGTATAGCAATGCATTTGTAATTTATAAAGAGGAAGGTAATCATGGTTGCATTTTGCAAAAACCATTGAGAAAAGGCATTTATAAAAACCAATTCAAAACCTCATGCATGTGGAAGCATGGAAAACATACTTCACAATATCTGTTTACTCACTCAAACTGGTTATCAGACACATTGAACAAACCACAAAGACAGCTGGGTGCTATATTTCCTGGAAAATTTCGGCACTTCACTGATAAAACATTGGCAGTACCTTGGCTTGTATTTCCAGCTGTGGTATAACAAAACTACCATGTGGGCCAGCAGTACCTTTGAAAGACCTAACAATAAAACCTATATGTGTGTGTTTGTGTGTGTGTGTGTGTGTATTCCAAGTCTTATTACAGTTTTAAACTGTTAAAGATTAAATTTTCACTAATATTTTTGGGAAAGCTTATGTGATAATTGTGTGTCAAAGAAAGTTTTCTTTTATTGAAATATCATTTTTCACCCAACTCCATCAGCAACTATTCAGGTTTATTTGCTATTTGTTATAAATACTGCAGTCTCCCCAAGCTCCAAGATAGTGCTTCACAACAGAAGAAAGTACAGTTTTTAATTCATTCTATGTCTATTTGGCCACACGTGTTAAATTTTTATTCCCATGTAATCTTTTTAAAAATACAAAATGGCTCAGCTAGGTATGCCATTTAAAGATTTGAAATTTTAGAGATGTAAATAACTTTTTATATTGTTGTATGGATGACCAACCTGAAGACTAGAGATAGTAATCAATATACTTATAGACATATAGATAATAAGCTTCAGAGTCAGATTTTGAACCCAAAGATCCTGATTTGAAACCTAATGTTTTGTTCTGTTTTTTAATAATATGACCTAACGAGAATTTCTTTTACCATCTCTTCTGCTGCCCACGAAAATTCAGTTTTCATGAGTCTTAGGGCTTAAATAAGGAAAAGTCTCAATTTATGTTCTTCTTTCCTTGTTTTTACTTTCAAATCTCCTGTTTGGAGGAGGGCAAGGCAGGTGTGATAAATAAGTATCAGCATCACTGGAGCTAACTCTAAGGTATGAATGGAAAAAGCAAATGGCCATCTATGTTGCTTTATCATTATAGTTTATCCTCTGAAATGGTAACTTTTTTTTTTCTTTACAGGAGAAATTTATCAGTGTCTAACTCTATGATAATCTAGACAGGAGTTTGACCAAATGTAACCTGCCATTCATTTTCAGATACTCTCAAGAATTTAACAAACATTATGGATACACAATCAATACACTAACAATTGCAAATCATTATTTTATGACTATTGAAACAGGCTTCTCTAAGGAACTGAACTATATAGACTTTATTAAGTAACATATTCTTACTAGATAAGACACCAAAGTCACATTTCTTTGAATAAAAATATTCAATAATTTAAACTTGCCATTACTTCAGAATACCATTTACCTCAGGGTTGTCTGATAGATAAATGATGTTTTAAATAATACATGATATCCATAAAGTCTTTGTGAAGTTTTTAACTTTATTTATTTATTTACTTATGTATTTTTTGCTGAGGCAATTGGGGTTAAGTGACTTGCCCAGGGTCACACAGCTGTTACGTGTCTGAGACCAGATTTGAACTCAGGTCCTCCTGACTTCAGGGCTGGTGCTCTGTCCACTGCGCCACCTAGCTGCCCCTAAGTTTTTAACTTTAGAAGCTTATCATTGCATGAAGATTTTTAGGATGTTCTATATAACTAACAAAGTTTACACTGGATTGGGACAACTCAGAAGTTCTGGGTTGAGGGTTGTCCTACAGAAGGAGACAGAAAATAAGTGGTGGAAATTTTAGTAATATTTGAGTGGATCCAATAGAGAAAGCTTAGATCAAATGCAAATTTGCAAATAAAATATTTTAAAAGACTTATGGTCTTTGAAAACTAATGTAATGGTGATATTATAGCCATTTCATTTATATTGTACCTCATATACAATACTTCTTTTTGATTGAACTGGATAATCACAACTGAATGTAAGCAGGACCTGTATATCTCCTTAAATCAAAGTCATTGTGTCGAAGACTGGTTCATCTCCTGAGTATTTTGCAAAAAAGAGAGAAGCTATTTCAGATATGAGGAGGTTAGAGCAGGGATGAATCAAAGGAAATTCTGATCTGTTAAAGAGAAGGAAGATATCAAAGAAAGCCTTTGAATTCATGGACATTACAGGAGGATATAGGCTCAAGCAAATCTTTAAAAAAAAAAAGTCAGTTCTTTCACCAATTTCCCTTCTCAGATATCTTTTGGTTCACAGATACTATAATGTAATCTGATGTTTTATTACCCAAATGTTTCCAATCAACTGAATCTTGTTTCAACTATAAAGAAGTTGGGGTTAATTAGAGATTTAACTATGAATGTAATTTTATACAGAAGTCCAAACCTCTGCCTGGCATAAGGAATTTTTCTTTTTCCAAACAAGGGGCCTGGAGAGATTGTGACTGAACTCAGATTCTTTCATCTAAAATAAACCCCCTAAAACTGAAAAAGAAGTAATCCACATGGGTTTTAGGGGCCATTATGTTGCTTACACGGATTTAAAACAACTAATTATTGTACCATGGTACTATATTGCTTTTACCCCATCCTGGATGAGACCCAAGTTGTAATATCATATTGAATGTGATGGCTCAAAACTCATTTTTTCCCTGATTCTGATATAGCTTCTTTTATACAAAATCCTCAAGATATGACTTATTATTTCACTCAATGGCTTCAATTAATTTAAAATAGTGTACATGCATTGTCCAAACTCAGTTTTGATTGAATGAATCAAAAAATGTTGTCATTTGTTCAACTCTCATAATCAAATGGGACTAGTTTTACTTTCACCCTTACTCTAGAATAAAAGATTTTTGAATTTCAGAGTTGGATGAATCCTTAGAAGATAAAATATTTAGCAAAGGTGGTTAAACCAGGAAATGACTTATGAATATAAGTAGTTAAAATTTTATATGACCTTACAATCATTTAATAATGAATTTCGACAAGTTAGGAAAAACAAGATAGGGAAAGAAAGTGATTTGCCCAAGTTCAAAGAGTTAGTATCAGGTTTGAGAGAAATACACGTCCTAATTGCCAAGCCAATGTTTTGTTATTGTTTTTGCTTTGTTGTACTTCTTCCACTTCTCTAACATGCCTCAAATTAAAGATATTCATGATATGTGAATATAAACTATTGATTATGTGTGTCAGGACATGAAGAGATTGTATGAATTGTCTTTTTCAGGGAATTGAAGAAAAAATTTATCCCCTATAGATGAATGCATTTTCCCCAGGTAATAGCAATTACCCTTAGTCACTGAATGCATTGCCTCAAACATACTGAGACATGGGAAAGATCTTGATTTAGGTCTGAATTCCAGATTATGACTTTTCATCTTGACTTTCATCTTAATACTGGACTTTGATAAATCTGGAGGAGAAAGTGAGGTTGATGACGATACAACTCAGCCTCACCTAAATCCAATTCACTTTCAAGTCAAGACATTACTCTTAGGATGTCCTTGGTCCTCTTTAAGAACAAAGAGCAAATAATAATAAAAAGCAACTTGGATTAAGAAGAAGAATGTTATAATATGAAATGAAAGCCCATATTAACAACTAAATCAATGCAGTCCTCTCTGTTTATAGCAAATTTATTTAGCACTAACCCCAATTTCAAGACTGATATAAATCTCAAACAGAAAAGAAAGAAATTTCTAATTACATTTGTTTTTAGATTATGTCCAGTCTGATTACCATGAGTTTTGTTCACTCATTTTCCACAGCCTTGAATGCCTTATTTTCCTTATTTTTCAGTCTTTCTTGGAATGATAAGCAATTGTCAAATACAAAATAAAAAAATTAAACACAAAGGAAATTCTGTCTTGGTAACATTATTGGGAAGAGCTTTTATTGGATACCAATTGTAATCCTGGCTCTGCTTTTAATTCCCTATATGATGTTCAACAAGATTCCTCCCTTTTCTGATCTTCAGCTTCTTCATTTTAGGTAAGGGAGTAAGATAAGGTGCTCTCTGAAATGACTTCTACTTCTGATGTTTAATGCATTTGTATATTCTTTATTATGAGAATACAATTTTAGTATTATAAAACAAAGTTGACTACTCTGCATTTATCAGGAAAATCAAAGCTAAATAAGACTATAGTTGTGGGAAAGATATGCATATACACAAATACATGCATATACATTTGAAGGAGTCTTTGTGTTTGCACATATGTTGTGTATTTTTAAAGCTCTCTAAGCTTCAGATTAAATAACTAGATGCATAGTGTTTTTTCTTCCTCTGTGTGATTCAGTTAATTTTTAGTGATAGAACTGGCTAGTGCAGATAGTTGTTACCATCAGAGGTGAGCAATGTTGAATTAACAACTACAACCAGAATTCACTGTGTACACTTCAGTAACACATAACTAAGCAAAAAAAAAAAAAAAAAAAAAAAAAGAAAGAAAGAAAGAAAATCCAACAAAATGCAAATCCTTTTTATAAAGGATTCATTTGGAAGATTTGCTTTGAATTATGCTTTAGGTTTCATCCTTTGTCAATGTCACATCAATATATAAGAATATGAATTGCATAGGTAGGGCTGGTGCAGAAAAAGGTCAAAGCCAGCCCTACAAGTACATTTTTTTCCCTGACTGATTCTCAGCAGTTCGAGAAGGAATTAACTTCCCATCAGACAAGATGAGAAGCACTAAATTAGGCTGAAAAGTGATGTGGTTTGTTATGGCCTCAAACTGAAAGTGGGATAGGCCCACCACAGCATTTTCTATGTCAAGTGCATGGGGATTAAAATGTACAGAGACATTTGCCTTCTGCAAAGAATCCACAAACAGAAATTAAAATGGATGCAGGCAGCTGACATTAGAAATCTAGTACCCTTGTGAAAAGATTCCAAAGGAAGTCATCCTTTTCTCTTTCTTGCTCCAAATCATTGTTTTATATAAGCAATTATCTGTCATATTGTCCATTAATCAGAGTCATATGATGAAAACTAGAATTCTAATTCACTATATTAGATGGTTTTCCTGACATTTCACAATATAACAGCAGTTCTGAAATATGTTTATATTAAGAGTAATAAAGAAATGTCTTTCAATTTAGGATTTTTTGCACTTTTCAAACATTAATCATTATAATTCAGTCATTTACTTATCTGAATTAATAGAAAATAAGATACTTGAAGACAGGATATGTTTCTTTCTTTATGTTGTTTTATTAGTACCTAGAACAAAGTTGACAATTAAGTGTTTATTGACAAATTTCAATAATACATGGTCTCTCACTTCAAGGAATTTATGATAAGAGAATAAACTGGTGAGCTATTACCACTAAATTAAGTACCTTGAACTACAAGGGGACTTGCTGAGTTAAAATGAATGGGAAAGACCACATAGAATCCCCAATATATGGAAGGCACTAGCCACCATAATTTACAAAATGCTTTCCTCACAACAACCTTGTAACATTTATAGAGCAATTTGATATTAACTGATATTCAAAGATAGCTTTTAATTTATCCATGGTCCAAGATCTAGTAAAGATGAAATTTGAATCAAGGCAGCTAGATTGCATGGTGGATAAAGCACTATACCTAGAGCTGGGGAAACCTGAGTACAAATTTTACCTTTGTCACTTAATAATTGTGTAAACTCGGATAAATCTTTATGTCCTTTTTTCCTTCATTTCCTCAGTCTGAAACAGGAACAATGATAGAAGCTACCTTCCAGGTTTTTAGGAGGATCAAATGAAATAATATTTGTGAAAGTGGTTGCTAGAATTCAATAGCTACTATATAAATGCTCCTGCAGTTCCCTTAGGTACTTCCTATTTTAAACACAGTGTACTTTCTATAATATCACATTCTAATCCAGAAGAAATTAAGTGGCAAAACCAAAATTAGCACCCAAATCCCAGTTTCCATATAAATATCTCCTATTTCTCACTCCTTGTTATATTGAATTTTATGAAGCATAATAATGTTGAAATTATGACAATTAGAAGTCCATATTAAGTAGAATATCAGGCAAACACACAGGTATCTATCAATTTTGGCAATGGTAATCCTCCTTTTCCTAATAATGAAGAAACCTAGGGCAAAGATAAATACAACTGAATAGTCATTATTAATGCAATGATAAACTGTGCTCCCAACACCAAACTAATACTCTATGATTTTAAATGTATTTTAGGATAACTTCCTGAAATGTTCATTCTTTTAAAAAATAGCAATATATTTTCTTTTTTATATCATATACATTTTGCAATCTATTTCTTTTTTCTACTTAATAGTATTTCATTTTTTCAACTTACATGAAATGACAGTTTTTGATATTCATCTTTGTAAGATTTTGAGCTACCAATTATTCTTCCTCCCTTCCTCCCTCCTTCCCTAAGACAGCAAGTACACTGATAGAGGTTATATATGTAAAACCATATTTAACTATTTCCACATTAACCATGTAAAAAAAAACACAGAACAAAAGAGGAAAACCCAAAGAAAGGAAAAAATCTGAAAATAGTGTGATTTTATGTGCATTCAAATTCCATAATTCTTTCTTTAGTTGTGTATAGCATTTTCCATCATGAATCCCTTAGAATTGTGTTGGATCATTGCTATGCTCAGAGGAACTATGTCTATCATGGTGGATCATTGTACAATGTTGCTGTTATAGTATACGATATTCTCCTGGTTTGCACATTTCATTCAGCAACATTTCATGAAAGTCTTTCAATATTTATCTGAAATCTGATTACTCAGCTTTTCTAATAGAACAAGAGTATTCCAATATATTCATATACCATAATGGGTTCAGCCATTCACCAATTGATGGATATCTCCTCAATTTTCCATTTTGTCTTACTTCCATAAAAAAAAAATTGCTATAAATATTTTTGTGCATGTGGGTCTTTCCCCCTTTTTGATGACCTCTTTAGGGTATATTCCAAATAGTGGGATTGCTAGATCAAAGGATATGCTCAGTTTTTAGGCCTTTGGACAGAGTTCCAAAATTGTTCTGCAGAATATTGAGTTAATTCACAATTCCACCAACAATGCATTACTGTTTCAATTTTTTTCACATCTTTTCCAACTTCATAATTATTTTCATTTCTGTCACATTAACCAATCTGTTAGATATGAAGTAGTACCTCAGAGCTATTGTAATTTGTCTTTCTCTAATCAATACTAATTCAGAAATTTTTCAGATGATAATAAATGGCTTATTTCTTCTGAAAATTATCTATTCATATCTTTTGACCATTCTTCAATTGAGGAATGATTTATATTCTTATAAATTTGACTCAATTCTTTATATATTTTAGAAATGAGTCATTTATCAAAAACATTGCCTGTAAAAATTGTTTTCCATCCTTCCACTTTCCTTTTAATTTTGGTTGTATTGGTTTTGTTTATGCAAAAATAAACTTTTTAATTTAACATAATCAAATTATCCATTTTGCATTTTATAATGTGCTCTATCTCTTGTTTGGTCATGAATTCTTCCTTTCCCCATAAATCTAAGAGGTAAACAGTTCCTTGCTTAGGGGAAATAATTTACTTGTGGTATCTCCCTTTATGTATAAATCATGTGCCCTTATGATCATATCTTGATATGACATGAGATGTTGATCAGTGTTATAGTCTGCCATACTATTTTTTGTTAGATTCCCCAGCAATTTTTGTCAAAAAGCAAGTTCTTATTACAGAAGCTAGAGTTTTGGGGGTTTATCAAACACTAAGTTTCTATAGTCATTTGCTAACATATCTTGTATACCTAAAATATTCCACTATTTCATAATTCTATTTCTTAGTACCAAGTAGTTTTCACTTTATATCTAATAGGGCAAGGTCACTTTCCTGTGAATATTTTTTTTCATTAATTCTCTTGATATTCTTGACCTTTTCTTTTTTCCAAATGAATTTTGTTATTATTTTTTCTAGCTCTATAAGATAATTTTTGGTAATTTAATTGGTATGGCACTGAATAAATAAATTAATTAGGTAGAATTATCATATTTAGTATATTAGCTTTGTCTTTCCTTTTGCAATTGATATTTTTCTACTTGTGTATATCTGACTTTATTTATGTGAAAAGTATTTTATAATAGTGTTCATAGAGTTCCTGGGTTTGTCTTAGCAGGTAGACTCACAAATATTTTAAATGGAATTTTTCTTTTGATCTGTTGTTACTGGGCTTTGATGGTAATATAGAGACATGCTGATGATTTGTGTGGGTTTATTTTATATTCTGTAATTGCTAACATTATTGTTTCAAGTAGTTTTTTAGTTGATACTATCATATCATCTAGAAAGAGTTATAGTTTTGTTTTGTCACTGCCTATTTTAATTCCTTCAATTTCTTTTTTCTTTTGATATTCCTAAAGTTAACAGTGATATTGGACATCCTTGTATTTTGTCAAAACTTTTTTTCGGTATCTAATGAGATAATCATATGATTTCAGTTAGTTAAATTATTGATATGATCAACTATATTAATAGCATTCCTAATATTGAACCAGTCCAACATTTCTGGTCTAAATCCTACCTGATCAAAGTATATTATCCTGGTGATAAATTGCTGTAATCTTTTTGCTAATATTTTATTTAAGATTTTTATATCAATATTCATTAGAGAGATTAGTTTATACTTTTCTTTCTCTATTTTGGCCCTTCCTGTTTTAGATATGAAAACCATTTCTGTGTCATAAAAGAAATTTAATAGGATTCCTTTTTTGTTTATTTTTCCAAATAGGTTATAAATTATTAAAATTAATTTTTCTTTAAAGATTTTTTGTAGAATTCACTTATCAATCCATCTTGACCTGGAAGTTTTTTCATAGGGAGTTCATTGATGCCTTATTCAATTTCTTTTTCTGAAATGAGATTATTTAATTATTTTATTCCTGTTAATCTGGTAAATTTATATTTTTGTAAATAATCACCAATTTCACTTGGATTGTCAAATTTATCATCATATACCTAAGCAAAATAACTCCTAATTCTTTAATTTTCCTTTCATTGGTGATGAATGCAGCTTTTTCATTTTTCATACTGGTATTTTGGTTTTCTTCTTTCTTTTTTCTCATCAAATTAAAGTTTTACCTATTTGTTACTTTTAATTTTTTGAAATAAAATCAGATCTTAGTTTTATTTATTAAATCAATAGTTTTTTCTACTTTCAACTTCATTACTGTCTCCTTTAATTTCCAAGTTTCTAATTTGGTATTTAATTGGGGATTTTTGATTTGTTGTTTTTCTAACTTTTTTAGTTATATGCCCAATTCATTGATCTCCTCTTTCTCCATTTTATTCATGCAAGCATTTAGAGATACAAAATTTCCCCTAAGAAATTCTTTAGCTGAATCCCATAGGTTTTGCTAAATTGTCTTCTAATTGCCATTCTCTTTGATGAAATTATTGTCTTTATGCTTTATTGTTTGACTCATTCGTTCTTTAGGATTGAATTATTTAATTTCTAAATAGTTTTTAATATATCTTTCCCTGGTTCTTTATTACCTATATTTTTATTGAATCATAATCTGAAAAGGATTCAATTAAAATGTCTGATTTTCTGTATTTGATTGTAAAAATTTTTTGCACTTATACAAGGTCAGTTTTTGTGTAGGTGTTATTTACTATTAAGAAAATGGTATAGTCCTTTATATCCCTATTCAGTTTTCTCCAGAGGCCTATCATGCCTAGTTGTTTTTAAATTCTATTAACATCCTTATTTCTTTTTTTTAAATTTTGTAGTTAGATTTATTTAGTTCTGAAAGGGAGAGTTTGAGTTCTCCCACTAGTACAGTTTTGATGTATATTTCTTCCTTTAACTTACTTAACTTCTCTATGAATTTGGATGCTATACCACTTGGGACATATGTGTTAGTATTGGTATTTCTTCATTGTGTATGATAAATTTTAGTAAGAGGTAGTTTCCTTCTTTATCTCTTTTTGATAAGATCTATTTTTACTTTTGCTTTGTTTTATATCGATTGCTATCTCTGTTGTTTATTATTGTTATTTGTTTGCGTATTTATTGTTGTTGCTTTACTTCAGTGAAATCATAATAGATTCTGTTCCAGCTTTTTAACTTTACTCTGTTTCTCTGTTTCAAATGGGCTTCTTGTAAACTACATATTGTAGGAATGTGGTTGTTCTTTTTTTCCTTGACCAAAGAATTCTAGATTTTGGCTATAATATCCATTGAAGTTTTCATTTTGGGATATCTTTCAGGAGGAGATGATAGCTTCTTTCAAGGACTATTTTACTTTCCACTTCTAGGATATCAGGACAATTATCTTTGATATTTCCTTGAAAGGTATTGGTCTAAGCTCCTGTTTATTGTTGTTGTCATTGTTTTGATCATTGTTTTCTGGTAGTCCAATAATTCTTAAATTATCTTTTCTGGTTTTATTTTACAATGAGGTATTTTTAATTCTTTTTATTTTTTCATTCTTTTCCTGTTGTTCTTGATATTTCAGAATCAACAACTTCTATTTGCCCTTATTTAAGGAATTACTTTCTTCAGTTAGACTTTGCATTTCCTTTTCCATTTGAGTAATTCTACTTTTAAAGGAGTTATATCCTTCAATGGATTTTTTTCTATTTGGTCAATTTTACTTTTGCATTGTTTTCTTCAGATAATTTTTGTGCTTTTCTTCCAAATTGTTGACTCTTTTTTTCACAATTTTCTTGCATAAGTAATTTCTTTTACCAATGTTCCTTCTACCTCTCTTACTTGATTTTTAAAATCCTTTCTGAGCTTTTCCCAGGGGACTTTTTTTGGCTTGAAACTAATTTATCTTCTCTTTTGAGACTTCACATGTTGGTATTTTGGCAGTGTTGTCCTATTTTGAGTTTGTGCTTTGATCTTCTCTGTCACCAAAATAGCTTTCTATGATCAGGGATCTTTTCAGCTTCTTACTCATTTTTAGCTTGTTTCATGACTTTTAAAACTGAGCTCTCCTCCTGGGGTATAAGAGGCATAGTCCCAAGTTTATTACACTGTGCCACTGGTCTGTCGTGCCAGTTAAGGATTCTTGTTTGATGATCTGTGCTGTGCCAAGATTCTCTTCCTGGCCTGCCTGGTTACTGTCTGTGCTGGACTGTACTCTCTTTTAATTTAAGTAAAACAGACCATTTCTGAAGTCACTCTAAGTTATCTTAAGCTAACATTTGTTTCATTCCACCTTTTTGTAAGTTCTGTTGCTCTAAAATGCATTTAGAAGCTTGAATTAAAGTTGTTTCTGAGGGAAACTAGAGACAGTCCAGGTGCCTTCTTGGCTTTTCTCTAGTATTTTGGCTCCTTCCCAATTCATTTCTTTTTTCCTCCCTTCTCTCAAACAGCAATTCCTTCTATAAAGAAAAGAGAGAGAAAATTTCCAGTTCAGTAAAATTAGCATATCAATAAAATCTGGCATTATATGTAATATTTCATCCATAGTTCTCTACTATTAAAAAAGAGGAGGTACCCTCTGATATTTGGATGTCAACTTACTTATAAAATTACATTGATGTGGATTGGACTTTTTTATTTGCTTTCCATTTAAATTGTTGTAATCATTTTGTAAATTGTTTCAATGGTCCTTCCAAGTTCACTTTGTATCAGCTTATGTCTTCTCATATTTCTTTATATTTGTCTCATTCATGATTTTTTCATTTTGTTTAAGTTAAATATCTTTCCTTTGTGTTGCCTATAATTGAAAAATGGCAGATGATAAATAATAACAATGGTAGAAAAAATAAGATCCTCATGAATATATTCAAAAATGAATGAATAATCATATTACATCTATAAAATGTCATTATCAGTCTCCTTCAAAATCCTTTAGTGGTTAAAATAAAATGGAAGTTAAGTTCATGGAGTATGCAAACTATTAGGAAAGTTATTTTAACAATTATGGATATTGTCCCTTGTATTAAAAGACATTGTTGTGTCAGGGTCAATGTACACTGTATCTTACAATAGCTGATCATGTCAATATTAGCTCAGAAGATTCTACCATGGGTTGTCACAAATAATCTATATGAACATTTGGGATAGAGGTCTGCATCTCATATTTCTTTTGAGCTACTGCAATTCTGCTTTGCTCACAAAGCACAGTACCTTCTTTGATACAGGTACACCATGATGGGCAGTTCTTTCCATTTCACCCACATAATGATTCCAAAGTTCTTCAGAGAAACCCTGAGAGTATTCTTGTATCATTTCTTTTGACTTCTCCATGAACTTTTGCCTTGTGTGAATTCTCCATAAAAGTCTTTTAATCAAACATATCTTTGGCATTTGAACAATGTGGCCAATCCAGTGAAGTTATTCTGTCTGCAAATGAGTTTTAATGCTTAGCAACTAAACTGGTGAAATCACCTCAGTGTTCAGTACCTTATCTTGCCAAGTGATCTTCAGAATCTAACTATAACAATTAAGTTAAAGTGATTCAGTTTCCTGGCATATCACTGGTAGACTGTTCATATTTCATGGGCATCCAATATTGAGGTCAGCACAACAGCTATATAGATTTTCAATTTAATGGTCAGCCTAATGCCTCTTCTTTCTCATATTTTCTTATTAGTATTATCTCCATATTATCTTAGCATACTTTATATATACTTAGCATGCTTAGCATACTTTATATATAGTAAGTTGATTAGAGGTTAAACCAATTGTGAAGAGATTATATAATTAAAGTGAAAGCATATAATGAAAATGGAAGTGAATAATGAAGATAGAACACTTCTATGTGGTCATGATTTAGGATCTATTATCAGGCAAGCATGTGTTTTGTGGATTATTATCTCATGCTGTCACATAAAAGATTACTAATAAGATTAAAATACAAGCTAGAATTCTTGAGTTCTAAAATGGCTAATGGAAAGAGAATAGCAAATATAATAGTAATTCATGTTAATAGACCACAAGGAAAATGTCTTGGGTCAATTAAATAGATCAAAATATGACCTACCATAATATTGACTGGTAGTTATACTTCAAAGTTTAGTGATTGAATAAATAAGTTAATTAATTAAAATGATTAGTATAGGGATAAAAGGAGCAGCAGTATCTTGGGAAAAAACTGTGCTCAGTCTATTTTTGGTTTATGGCAAAACTCTATGGAAAACATATCCTAGTCAGAGGAGGATTGCTATTCCAAGTATTTATTGAGAGTTGTGTAATTGGTTTAAAATGATATGAAAGGACTCAGGAATCATATAGGTAGCTTATTTTAGTGGAGAAACCACTTTTGGGGAATTAAAAGCACTGGATTCAAATTATGACAATGCCATTTTTTAATTATGACCTTTACTTACTCATATCTCTAAGCCTAAGTGTATGCATCTGTAAAAATGAAAGTGAATTAAAGAATCTCTACTATCCCTCAGTGTGTTCTAGATGCTATGATCCTTGCCCATTCCTCCTAATCTTCCAGATTAAGTAGCTATAGCTGAGAAAGCTTAAGTGGCATCCTAGTAAATGACTGCACTAGCAAATATTAGTGTAAATCTCCTAATCTTAGATCTTTCTAGGAATACAATATTTAAACTACAGTCTAGCACATTTATTCCCCCAACTGTCTCAAGCAGACTCAAAAAGTCCTGATCATGAATGGTTTCTTGTGATCCCTGATTCTGGTATTACAAGAAAAAAAAAAAAAGAACAATTCATTAGGTCATTATTTCCTCAAGCAAATAAAAAGCTTCATCTTTTTTTTTTAATCAATTTACCAATTGTAAAACTGTTATGTAATTAGAATAGATGAGAAACATATCCAGTACCCAAACTGCAACACAATATTTCTACCCACAAAAACCAAATTAACTCAGGAAGCAAACAAGCTCAGTAGTGATTACCTGCATTCTCCCTTTCTCTCCCCTTCCACCCACACTCTTGGAGGATTCTGAATGAAACAGTCACACTATTGCATTATGTTTCTATCCCAGAGCACACACAGAATCCAGGAAGACCACATAAATTTCCTTTTACAGGAACCACTAGTTAATTAAGGGTGGGGTTACTTTTTTATTATTCCCAATTCAGGAAAGCAGTGGAAAATACCTAACAAATCAAGACTCACCCTGTTCATCAACTGAATTCCTTTTCCAAGGAATGGAGCATAATCATTGAAGGCAAAGGGTGTATCTACATGATTGTCTTACAATGCAAGCATTTCTGAAAAGCATTAGAACTTGATCTAATCTTATCTACATGATAGCTCAGTAAATATTTAGTAAGAGACTCCCCAGACACAGCTAGAGGTATTGGGGACTAAATGACAAAATCAGAACAATTCCTTACCTAAAGGAATGTACACTCTACTGGAGGGAACAACAGGTGCCCAGAAGAAGAAAAAAAACATATGCAAAGTAAATTAAAAGTAATTGATTTGGGAGTGGTTTACCTAGGTACAAAGAGAATCGTAATAGAACTAATTTAGAAGATGTTATTAAAATTAGATTTTAATTATGAAAAAAGCTATAAGTGCTATTTGGTAGAAGTAAGGAAGGAATACATTTGATCCATGGAGATTTGTACAAATGACTGAAGACACAAAATATAATGACATATTGGAGGAGCATCAAGGAAGCTAGTTTGGCTGGAATGTAGTGAAAGTAAAGCAGAGTAATATATTATAAATCCAAAAAGGCAGATTGATGCCAGACTGTGATGGACTTCAAAATGGCAAACAGAATAATTTGTATTTCATCCTAGAATCAATAGGTTTTCCCTGAAACTTGAGCACAAGAATGTCATGATGAGATCTGTGCTGGGGAAATATCTATTTCAATGCTATGTGAAGAATAAATAGCAAAGAAATTAGAATTGGAGAGACCTATTATGAGGTTATTGCAATAGACCAAGCAAGGAGTGATGAAGACCTAGATGAGGATTGTAGACAATAACTTGAGTGGGGAGGAAGGGAAGAGATGGAAATATTGCTATAAGATAGAACTGACAAGATTTGATAAACTTATTAACTGTTGAATATAGGTGATGAAGACAAGTCAAAAATTGAAGAAAACTCCAAAGTGAGAATTATCTAGAACTTGGATAATGAGTAGGATGATGTTCCACTCACAAGAAAAAGAGAAGTTAGGGAGAGGAGGTGGCTTGAAAGAAAATGAAAACACCCAGCAAAAGAGAACCCACAATTTCCTACTATAGAAGCAGTCTTTTCCATTTATACTCAATTCTAATTATTAGGAAGTTCTTAGTCATATCATGCTTAAGTGTGCCTCCCTGAAATGCTCATACATTGCTGGAGTCTAAAACTACTTCCACTTCAAAAATCTTCAAATGCTTAAGGACAGTCATCATGAGTTCTATAAATCTTCGCTTGTAACTAAATACCTCAAATATTTTCAACTCCTTGAATGAATGGTCTACCCTTTAAAATCTATATATATTTTGGAGATATATTTTTAAATTGTCAATGTTTCCTGAGATTTAGTTCCCAGAAATGAGCACAATACTTTAAACGTGGTTTGCCCAGGTCAGAGTATAAAGTTTCCTTATTTGAGATATTATGCCTGCTCTACTACCATTGAGATGAATGTGTTTTTTTTCAACACTTATGACTCATTTGAACTTATTCATTAAGACCCCAAATTCTTGTCACATGAAATTATCTCACCACTATTCCCCCATACTCTTCTTATGAAGATCACTTTTTTACCTACATATAGAATTTTACATGTGTCTCTGGCAAACTTCCTTTCATTAAAATTGACTAGTATTTCTAGTATGCCAACATATTTTTACACCTAACCTTTTATACAATTATACAATGTTAACTATCTCTCTTAAGTTTTTATTATTTGAAGCTTTAGTGAGCATGGCATTCTCATTTAAATCATTGGTGTATAAGTTGTATACAATGGTACCAATCATGAATTACACATGAGTGACCAGAAAAAAAATAAGATATCTCTTGATGGTTGAATCTATTGTAATGACCCTCTTTATACTTTAGGAGACAAGGTTACACACTGATAAAGACGTTGTCCATGAACATAAGTTTAGTTTGATGAAAATTCTTCCTAACAATTAGAACTATCAAAAATTGGAATCAGTCATCTTGGAAGGAAGTGGATTTCTCCTGTTAGAAATCTTCAAAGACTGAATTCCAATTGACAAGTATGTGATGGAGAAAATTCTTATTAATAGTCATTTAAAGTATATCCTGAAGTACTTTTTACAAAAACAGAATATTTTTATTATTATTTCATCAGGGAGGCTCACTTTCTTTTCAAAACAATTAGAAGACTGTTTTGAATTCTGCTGGCAAAACCCATAGGGGATAAAATTACTTACAATAGAGATATACTTTAAATTTCTTGAGGGCAATGATAAATTTTTGCCTTTGCAAACCCTTTGTAGCACATAACACAGTGTCTAGTACATGGTGCTTAATAAATACTTATTAATTGACAAAGGAAGGTTTAAGAACATAATGTCCTCATTCTAAGTTTTGTCTCAGTGAAAATTGTCATTTCTTGAATAAAACTAATACTCCAAAATAGTCTGGTACTTATAGATCAGGGTAACTAATAGACAAATTTTACCAGTGCCACTGAAAAATCTGGGTACTTATAATGTCTTCAGTTATTATTTTGAGAGAGCAGTTGAAGGAAGTTGGTCTTGATGCTAACCAGCATTTCCCATGCGTTTGTGGACAAATTGAGACTACAAAATCTGTTATGAAGTAGGGACCTTCATTTTATAATTCATTATATGTTATATATATATATATATATATTATAATTTATATTATATATTTTGTAATTTGTTACATATTACATATATATATAATACACCTTTATTTTTATAATTATTTTTGTTGATGTTTTTGTTTTTCATACCATAATTCTCTATAGTATCTTTCCTCTTTCAGAGATCAAAAACATATAACAAATAATATTTTTAAAGAAAAAGGAAAAAAAAGGAGGAGGAAGAGGAAGAGGGGAAAAAAAGAAATCAGCATAATTGTATAATACTTTGAAAAATTTTGAAAACGTCCAAAACCTGTGGAATTCCTATCTCCACAACATGGTGTATTAAGGTTGTCCTTTCATATCTTTCCATTCAAGTCATATTTGATCTTATGGTTTTGCTGCATTCATTGTTGATTTGTGTGTGTATGTGTGCTTGCGTATATGATATGTGTGGTTATTATTTCCACTTACGTTATAATCATTCTATGCATTTTTTGGCTCTATTTATTTCACTCTATAACATTATACACAGATCTCTTCATGCTGCTCTGTATTCATCATATTCTTTCTTATAGCACAGTAAAATTCCATTATATTCATATACCAAACTTTATTTAGCCATTCCCCAAATTAATGGACATATACATTCTTCTCAATTATTTACTATTATAAAAAAGTCCTGGTGTAATTTTTTGTTGTACTTGGAGACTTTCTTCTTACAAATTCTTCTATAATCATGCCAGCCACAGACTTTTTGTATAAAAGAGAATGGAACCTTCACTCACTTTATTTTCATACTTCCAAACTATTTTCCAAAATTGATGTACTCATTTCACATCTTTATTAATAATATTGTGCCTATTATCTTAAAATCCCTCTGAAATTGACTATTGTTTATTTTTTCATCTTGCCAATTTTTAGGATGTGAGTTGAAACTTCAGGATTGGTTTCATTCATATCTCTCTCTCCTATATCTCAAAAGTTCACTAGTAAACTGGAACACTTTCTTGTTTTTTTAAACCTTTTTATTTTCAAAACATATGCGTGGATAATTTTTCAACATTAACCCTTGAAAAGCCTTGTGTTCCAATTTTCCCCTTTTCCCCCCACCCTCTTCCCAGATGACAAGTAATCCAATATATATGTTAACCACAGTCAAATATATGTTTAATCCAATGTATGCATACATATTAATACAATTATCTTGGTGCAAAAGATAAATCAAATAAGAAAGGAAATAATATGAGAAAGAAAATAAAGTACAAGCAAACAACAACAAAAAGAGTGAAAATGCAAAGTTGTTATCCATACTCAGTTCCCACATTGGTCTCTCTGGGTGTAGATGGCTCTCTTACTCACAATATCTGCATTTTTTTTCTTTTTTTTTAATGTTGAAATGCTTGAGAAGTTATGCAAGAAAAATCCTATCTACAAGAAAAAAAAAGAATCAGAGAAAGGCAACACAATGCAAACAAATGTCAATAGAGATCATGAAAATGTTACGTTGTGGTCCATATTTCATTTCCCTCTCTCTGGGTGTATATGGTTTTCTTCAGTGAACAATTGTAACTGGATTGAGACAATTCTTTGTTGCAGAGGGCCATGTCCATCAGAACTGATCGTCATGTAATATTGCTGTCGCTGTGTATAATGATCTCCTGATTCTGCCCGTTTCACTCAGCATCAGTCCATGCAAGTCCCTCCAGGCCTCTCTGAAATCGTCCTGCTGGTCGTTTCTTACAGAGCAATAATATTCCATAACATTCATATACCATAATTTATTCAGCCACTCTCCAATTGATGGGCATCCCTTGAGTTTCCAGTTTCTAGCCACCACAAAAAGGGCTGCCAGAAACATTCTTGCACATGTGGGGCCCTTTCCCTCCTCTAAGATCTCTTTGGGATATAGGCCCAGTAGAAACACTGCTGGGTCAAAGGGTATGCACAGTTTGACAACTTTTTGAGCATAGCTCCAAATTGCTCTCCAGAATGGTTGGATCCGTTCACAGTTCCACCAACAATGTATTAGTGTCCCAGGTTTCCCACATCCCCTCCAACATTCATCGTTATCTTTTCCTGTCTTTTTAGCCAATCTTACAGGTGTGTAGTGGTACCTCAGAGTTGTCTTAATTTGCATTTCTCTGATCAATAGTGATTTGGAGCAACTTTTCATATGACTAGAGATGGTTTTAATTTCATCATCTGAAAATTGTCTGTTCATATCCCTTGACCACTTATCTATTGAAGAGTGGCTTGAATTCTTATATATATGAGACAATTCTCTATAAATTTTAGAAATGAGGCCTTTATCAGAACCATTAAATGTAAAGATGATTTCCCAATTTGATGCTTCCCTCCTAATCTTGTCTGCATTTGTTTTGTTTGTACAGAAACTTTTTAACTTGAAAAAATCAAAATTATCCATCTGGTGTTCAATTAGGAGTTCCAGGTCTTCTTTGGACATAAATTTATTCCATCTCCACAGGTCTGAGAGATAAACTATATTACGTTCCTCTAACTTGCTTACAAAGTCCCTCTTTATATCTAGATCATGGACCCATTTAGATCTTATCTTGGTAAATGTTGTATTAATTTTGTCCGTGCTGAAGCTTTTACAATGCATGTGGTTTAAGTAATTTATTTTGTTTGGGATCTATATATGTGTGTACATGTGTATTATATTATTTTGCAGTTCCATCTAGATGATCCATAAGTCTTTTAGTTCTAGGCTCTCCAACAATTTGTTTATTTCCATATTTTCTCTTTTGTTTATCTGGCTATTAGATTTATCCAAAAGTGAAAAAGAGAAATTACATTTCCTTGACAGTACTGTCTGGATCTTCTTCTAATTGAATTGACACTTTCTTTGTGAATTCAGATGCCAAGTAATGTCTAGCATATAATTTTATTGTTGATATTTTTTGCCATGTAAGGTTCTTTTTAAAATAATGTGATTTCTTTGTTTAAAATTTGTTTAAATTTCTTTTTTCTTTATCCAATAGAATGATTGCTACTGCTGCTTTTTTTGTATTCATGTGAGGCATTTTTAATTCTATTCCTTCAGTTTTATTCTGTCTATGTCTTTGTTTTTAAAATGTGTTTGTCATAAGCAAGAGATTGTAGGGTTTTGTTTTATTATCTAATCTGACACTTTTTATTTAATTAGGCTGTTGAATTCATTAACATTTAGAATTATATTAGATTTATGCTTTCTTTGAATTATCTCTAATGCTATTTTTAAAATTAGAATTTTCCCTTTTCTTTTATAAATAGTATACTATGCTTCTTTAGCTTAATCACTTTTTTTTTAAAAGATAAGACTTTTTCACATGCTCTCTTCCCCTTACCTTGATGCTCCCTCCCATGTTACATCTTTTTCTTTGACGTTTTAATTATTAGTTCCTTTTTATTTCCGGTTTTTATCTGATTATTTCCTCCCCCTTCTCTCTCTTTCTTTCCCTCCCTCTCTCTGTCTCTCATAAAGTCATCCCTTTTCCTACTCTTCAACTAATTGTTATTTTATTTTTACGACCTTTTTGAAAGAGGATTTCTTTCTTTACTAGTCATCTTCTCTTTCTTTCCACTCAAGTCTCTCATCCTCTGATTGATGGCCCCTATATATTTATCTAGTACCTTTCTATTTTCTGCATTCCTTATGTAATCAAAAATTCCAAGTTATCCACCGAGGAGAATATTTTCTAAAGAGCTTGTCATTGCCTTTAGTGCTTTTTAAATCCCTCAGGATTTCATCCCACAGTACCGATTACGTAGTGCACCTCTGGCTATGTCCTTTGCCAGTTATTTTCCTTTTTAATTTGACTCAGAAACGTTTCCTGAATCAATCCCTTCTAACTTCTTCCAAGTCCTCCAACTGCAACATCCTAGGTTTGGCAGGGCTACTAGTTACCTCTTCAAATACCAAATTCTAGTGGACAACACCCATTGCAAATCACCATTTCCCTTCAAATATCTTTCCTCTTTATCTATAGGAAGATTCATCAGGGGAACCCGCTTCCACTATCCAAACAAGGTTTCCCCTTTTCTCTTCTTATCCCCTTCATCAAACACAGCTCTCCAGGGCCTCTTGTCCTGAGAAACTATAGGAGCTCGCATCCTTTTACTGCTGGCCCTCAACTTCATCAAAACACTGCACACTAGGCTCAGTTCTCCTTGTTATCTCCTCCTTGCATTTACCATCCCATTAGTTATTTAATCCCACCAAAATAAAAAAAAAATCAGCTGCATCTAGATTGCTGTGAGGTTCTGTCCATAATGCCCCAAGCCCAGCTCCTTTTCATCATCTCTAGCTAACTTCTCCCTTCATACCTACTTGTGTATATTTAAAAATAAGTCTCTTTGTCTCTCTGCTGTCATTCTGTTGCTTTCTTTGACTATTGCATTAGTTCATTCCTCCTGAAATTCTGTTGTCCAGGGTTTTCAAGAATCAAATAATATTTTCAGGTCTAATCACATTTCAAATGCTCCTTTATTATCAAATGTCCTTCTTTTCTTTATTTATGGGTAAGCTCAGATTTGCAGGCTAGATCACCCTGGACAGCATCCTCAGCAATATTGATTGTCAGAGCACAATATTCCATTCCCTCCTGTGTTTTCTGGGGGTGAAGGATAATCTTGAGTTATCAAATTTTCTTTTCCTTTGTATTTAAAGGTGTTTTTTCCTGGTTGACTGCCAAATTTGTTGTTTATGAAATGAATTATTTAAATAAATAAATTGAGTTTTGAATGCATAGTTGAGCATTGTTTCAAGCCTGAACACATAACCATGTACTTTTCTTTATATTCCTCCATTCCCTTGCAGAGGTCTTCTGCAATTTAGAATACTGCAGCAGTGCTAGTTATTAAAGCATCAGCAAATTTCCACATTTGAGAGCTTAGATTTGATTTCCACAATAAAAGAAAGAGGGAGGGTGCACCAAGGTGTAAGTTTGTGCTTTTTTGTAAGCCTATCTTAGTTTAGGTGGCTAGTGCAGACTTGCTACTGATATTGCAGCAAGGGGTGCTGAGTGAGTGGCAGTTAGCCATTAGTTCATGGAATTTTGCCTTTTTTTTTCCTTTTCTTGTGTCTTAGTCATAGAAACAGCCAAAATTGCTCTACCTTGAACATAGAATTTATTTTAAAGAGTTCTCAGTTCGGAAGATTTCAGAAAAATCCTAATCATTCATCTTATTGGTCACGTGACCCAAAATTTTACCCTTGCTTTTGCCAAATACTCTCATATTCTTGGAATCAAAAATGCATTACTTTCTTTCAAAGAGACTTTTAAATCTGTTTATCTATTGTTTTATAACCATGATTGATTTCCCATAATTCCAAATCACATCACTATATGGGAAATCTCTAACTTCAATATTTTAAATCTTAATATGGATTTGTGTTCTGAGAGCACTTATTAATATTTCACTTATTTCTAGACTTACAGTAATGGTTTCATGAAAGAAAATGGTGAAAAATAAGTGATTGTTTGATGGCCAATCTTTTTTTCTGGCCTACATAAGCCTTATACGACAGACACACACTCTGTGACTATGCCTGTCTTTATAACTTTTCTGATTTAAAAAGATCTGCCTAAACTCTTTTCTGCTAGCATATACTTCAAAAAAAGAACTTCCAGAATGAGCATGGTTAACAATGATAAATCAGCCATGGTAAAATGTAAAATCCTTTAGTGGAATCTAACCCCCTTCAAGGGCTTAACTTTTAATCTTTGCAAGTAGTTTTGTTCAGTCATTTTCACTTGTTCAATTATTTGTTACCCTATTTGGAGTTTTCTTGGCAAAGATACTGCCATTTCCCTCTCCGCTTTATTTTATAAATGAGAAAATTAAGGCAAACAAGGTTAAGTGACTTGCTTAGAGTCACAAAGCTACTTAGTGTCTGAGGCCAGATTTGAACACATGAAGATAAATCTTCATAATTTCAAGTCATTCTTTCTACTATACCACCTTGCCACCTTACAGTAGGCACCCAAAAATGTTTTTGGATTAAATAGAATAAAATTATTCTGCTTTGTAATTGAACTCTCTAACCTTTTCACAATTGGGTTCATTACTCAATTTATTTTAAAATAGCAAATTACTATCAAATACATAGATATGGTGCCATATTTTAATTTTTATTTTTTGTTCACTTCATTTTGCCTGTGGCTCATATGTTTCTTTCAACAGATGAAAAAGTTAAATTTGACTCTCATTTCTTATTTCAGTATCATCTGGGTGTCCATGGTGATATTAATGTTTCCCTTTAAGATGCCGGTATGTTTTAATAATATAGTATACCTTTTGCTTTGCAGAAACATCACATTATTCAATGTAACCAATAGCAATAGGATATGACTCATATAATTTATGTGTCCTTGTAGTATGTTACTAATTTGTGTACTCCATAAGGCTGTAATTTTGGGGAGCAATTTTCCATAATATTGTCGTAGGAGTTCTTATAAACTTAAGTTAATTTGGCCTAATGTTTATTTAATCAAATTGTCCCACTAATAATATCCCTTCAGTTGTAAATACTAGTGCGGACTGATATTACAAATTTTGGTAAGGAAATATAACCTGGGCTTTAATTCTTACAGTTGTTATTTTACTAAGGAGGAATTTAATCTGAAGTGTTCAGCCAGCATGGCTTTGGGTCCTCATCATAGCAATTATGATCAGACCCAATTGGGTGAAAATTAACACTGCCTCTCTGGGCTTGAGACTCCAATTACACTTTATTTAATTTTTTTTTGAAATTAGAAAAAAATTTTAATTTAAAAAAAATTTTAAAAACTTCCAAATCTTGGAGGTAGGGCAACATTGAACACTGGTCTGGAACTCTAGACAAATTAATTCTAGATCTTTCTATACTGAAGTAGCTGTGTGATTTTGGCAAGTCATTTCTTCTCTCTTAGTCCTTAGTTTCTCCTTTGTAGAAAGAAAACTATTGGATTATGTGAAGTCTATGATCTTATTCAGTTATAACTTTTTTGTGGCCTAATTTGCCACTTGTGTCTCATTGAAGCTAAGCATAAGAAGGGACCTAAAGATCTTGTCAATTAACTCTGGTTTGATACAGAAATCTTTTCAAACAAATTCCTTAACAAATAGTCATCAAAAATCTACTATCAAATATCTAATAATGAACATGTATTATTAATGGAAGCCAATTTCATTTAGATAGTTCTAATTAATATAATTTTCCTTAAGCAAAACTCTGTAATTGGTCATAGTACTATCTTCTGCAACTACACATTATACATCCAATTTTTCTTTTACATGACCAACCTCCAAATATACAAAAAAGAACTATTGGATCTTCTCCCAGTTTTAAAAATCTTTCTTTGCATTAAATAGTCTAAATTCCTAAGTTCTGATATGGTAGAAAGAGCATTAAACTAGAAATTGAATACTGAGGTCCAAGTTATAAGAACTACATTATCCTAGAAAGAAGAGGAATCGCTAGGTTTTTTGAAAATAATAACATAATCAGTCCTGTTTCTTATGAAAATTCTTTTAATGAATATAAATAATGAATTAGGAAAAAGGGAAAAAATTTAGAAAATACTTAACACTGTTATTGTAGACTGAGTGAGAAGGCATAATGTCATTAAAAATAGCATAGTGCCCATGTGAGTGAAACAATATTTAAAAAAAAAAGTTTTTGAAAGAAGCAACAAGATTTGGCAATGTATTGAATGAAAGAAAGGGATATAAATAGAAATAAATGATGAAAGGCTGGGTAAAATATAATGGAATTTTATAGTGTGGGGCAAAGAAGATGGAGTTCATGATTGATGCCCTTGATTTGAAAGAATGGATAGCATAGGGAAGAGATATTAAACAAGGGGTCCAAGTTCTGGCAAGTACCCCAATTTAGGTTAAAACAATAGGAAAATACTTAACAAAATAAATAAAAATAAAATAAAATGTTAATATGTATTTTTAAGTCAATATGCAGCCTGCAGGGATCTTTATGTATAGTTGAGTAGCACAGTTTCTTTTTTTTTATTATTTAATTTGTCACCACTGAAGTAGGGGATAAAGTTTTGGCCTTGGTATCGGAGAGTTTTGCGTTAAAACTCTGCCTCTGAAAGTTCTTAGCTGTGGGACCATGAAGTCATCCTTTAAGTTATCAGACTCATTTTGTTTCTTCATCTGTTAAAAAAAAAAAAAAAGGTGTAATAACAGTTGCATTATCTACCTCATAGGATTGTTGTGAGGTTCAAATGAGATAATGTATGTAAAGCCCTTGGCAAAATCTCAAACAATATACAAATGTCAGTTTCTATTTTTCTCTGTAAAGTAGGAGGCAAGAGCATCTGTTGAGAGGGGGTGGGGATTGAAATTTAGGGGAAGAGAAGGTTTGGAACAACAGCTGAGGGCAGACACTAATTTTCCTTTATACTTTCATCCATTACGTTATCAATGCAACAAATGTTTATTGGAAGCCTTAGTTTGTATACTGGATATGCTTCTTCAGTGATTGTGATGACATGTAGGATATGGCTCTGTCAACTAAGAACTTTAATTCAACAAACAGGGAATACACTTGTGAAAAAAAATTGATTCACAAAAAAAAAAGATTAAATGATCTAAACCAGAGGAGGAAACCAGTCTGAAGTTGGTTCAAGCAGTTATGACATAATAGAAAGATCAGAAGTATTAGGTTCAAATCCAAACTCCACTACCTGATACCTTTCTAACATTTGGTTACCAATTTACTTAGCCACTTAATTTCCTCATCTGTGAATCTGGGAGATTATATTAGCACATTTTAATTACCTTCTGTGGCCTCTTTCCTCAGGGAAGCAGTGGGATTTTAGATGAATCTTCAGATGTGTGGGATTTAACAAAATTTGAAATACAGAGGATGGAACCTTTCTGGAGTTCTAATCTCTATTTTATGGTGGAAAACCTGAGGCTCAGAGAAGTTACATAGCCTGTCCACTAACACATAGTTAATATGTGCTAATATATGGAATGATTTAGATTTAATCTTTTCTGATCCCAATTTGTACTCTTTCTTTTATTAATTAATATATTTTGTTTTTACATCTTTTATTTTCAAAATGCTCCTCTTCCCTTCCCTACTCTTGAAACCTTTCTTGTAACAAATTCCAAATGAACAAATATTTCTGCAAAACCAAATCATTGGCTATGTCTAATAGAACATGGAACATTTAGCATCTACAATCTTTTTCCTAATGAAAGAGGGAAGTGCCTTTTCTTATTTTTTTCCAAAGCCAAATTTATTCATTATATTTACCAATAATTTTAATTCTTTCTGCTTACATTTTAAGGTCATTGTGTATATTGTTGGCTGGTTATGCTTTTACTCTGTATCAGTTCATATAAATATTCCGATGTTTCTCTAAATTTTTCATTTTTGTTGTCTCTCAACATGCCCTAACATCCCATTACATTCCCAAACAACGAGATTAGTCATTCCCTAATTGATTAATATATGTATTATTTTGATCTCAAATTAATGAACCTTGTCCATGTACCCCTTGGGGTTTTGTGAACATCAGTTTAAAGCTACCTGGTGTAGAAGACCTCTAAGTTCTCTTTTAGTTTCATGACTTATGACCTAAAATAATTATATTTAAAATGTTAGCAAAATAAGATTTAGAATCAATTAGCCAACAACTATAGCTTGAACCCTTAAGATATTGACCACTGCGTTGGGCCCTAAAAGGAATGAAGAGGAGATTGATGGAATTCTATCAATAACACATTCACATATCACCTCTTCAGATTAACAGTTATTCAAATGCAACATCTCATTTGATCCCCACAATAAATTCTCTTGAAAAGTTAACATATCTGCGATTTTAATATTGATAGTTATCAAGCTTGAAGGCTCATTAGAAGCCTTATGCTCCAACATTCTCACTGAGGAACTAAGATCTAGAGAAGCTCAATGACTTGGCTAGTCTCACAGGTAGTAAGAAGCAGAGCACCTACTATGTGCCAGAAAAAAAAAGTCCCAGTCCTCAACAAGCTTACAATCTAATGGGGGAAGACAATTCACAAAAGGAGTTAGGAAAGTAAGTTGGAGCAAAGTGGAAACATCAGCAGGGCCATCTTGTTCCACAGAGCTGAAACAAGGCAGAGCAACAAATGCCCAGTGTGATTACTCAGAAGCTAAAAGGAATACACAATCAAGAGTATACATGTCTTTTGGTACTAAAATCCAATGAGTTCTTTCTACTTTTTCTTGTTGTTTTTGCTGAGTGTGCACTTGTGTCCAACTCTTCATGAGCAAATTTGGAGTTTTCTTGGCAATGATACTAGAGTGGTTTTCCATGTTTTTCTCCCACTCATTTTACAGATGAGAAATTAAAACAAACTGGATCACACAGTTAGTAAGTGTGTGAGACCAAATTTGTACCTGGGTCTTCCTGACTATAGGCCCAGTGCTCCATCCCTACAACAAAGCTGTCCATTATTTCCACTAGGATGCACTGAATTTTGACCCTTACTGCTGTAGCACTATATCTAATAGTTCTTTTTTTTTATTTTTTATATTTTTTATTTGTAAAAAACATGTATAAGTAATTCTTCAACATTAACCCTTACAAAGCTTTCTGTTACATATTTTCCCCCTTATTCCCCCCTACCCTAGATGGCAGGATATCCACTACATGTTAATTATGATAAAATACTTGACAAATAAAATATATGTATACATATTTCCACACTTATCATTGTTTTGCAAGAAAAATCGTATCTACAAGAAAGAAATATCAGATAAAGGAAACAATGCAAGCAAACATCAATCGAGAGCATGAAAATGTTATGTTGTGGTCCACATTTCACATCCCTCTCTCTGGGTATATATGGCTTTATTCACTGAACAATTGGAAGTGGTTTGAAACATTTCATTGTTGAAGAGAGCCATGTCCATCAGAATTGATCATCATATAGTATTGCTGTTGCTGTGTATAATGATCTCCTGTTCTGCTCATTTCACTCAGCATTAGTTCATGCAAGTCTCTCTAGGCCTCTCTGAAATCGTCCTGCTGGTCGTTTCTTACAGAACAATAATATTCCATAACATTCATATACCATAATTTATTCAGCCATTCTCCAATTGATGGGCATCCATTCAGTTTCCAGTTTCTTGCCACTACAAAAAGGGCTGCCACAAACATTCTTGCACATGTGGGGCCCTTTCCTTCCTTTATGATTTCTTTGGGATATGAGCCCAATAGAAATGCTGCTGGGTCAAAGGGTATGCACAGTTTGATAACTTTTTGAGCATAGTTCCAAATTGCTCTCCAGAATGGCTGGCTCCGTTCACAATTCCACCAACAATGCATCAGTGTCCCAGCCTTCCCACATCCCCTCCAACATTTGTCATTATCTTTTCCTGTCATTTTAGCCAATCTGACAGGTGTGTAGTGGTACCTCAGGGTTGTCTTAATTTGCATTTTTCTGATCAATAGTGATTTGGAGCACCTTTTCATATGACTACAAATAGTTTTAATTTCATCCTCTGAAAATTGTTCATATCCTTTGACCATTTATCGATTGGAGAATCGCTTGAATTCTTATAAATATGAGACAATTCTCTATATGTTTTAGAGATGAGGCCTTTATCAGAACCCTTAAATGTAAAGATGATTTCCCAATTTATTGCTTCCCTCCTAATCTTGACTACATTGGTTTTGTTTGTACAAAAACTTTTTAACTTAATATAGTCAAAGTTATCTATCTGATGTTCAATTAAGAGTTCCAGTTCTTCTTTGGACATAAATTTATTCCATCTCCATAGGTCTGAGAGGTAAACTATATTACCTTCCTCTAATTTACTTATAATATCACTCTTTATATCCAGATCAGGAACCCATTTAGATCTTATCTTGGTATGTGGTGTTAGATGTGAATCAAGCCCTAATTTCTTCCACACTAGTTTCCAATTTTCCTAGCAGTTTTTGTCAAATAGTGAGTACTTATCCCAGAAGCTGGGGTCTTTGGGTTTATCAAAGACTATATTTCTATAGTTATTGCCTAGTTTGTCCTGTGATTCTATCCTATTCCACTGATCGACTACTCTATTTCTTAGCCAGTATCAAATGGTTTTGATGACCGCTGTTTTATAATATAGTTTTAGATCAAGTACAGCAAGTCCACCATCATCAGCCTTTTTTTTCATTAATTCTCTTGAAACTCTTGATCTTTTGTTCTTCCAAATGAACTTTGCTACTATTTTTTCTAGATCTGTAAAATAATTTCTTGGGAGTTTGATTGGTGTGGCACTAAATAAGTAACTTAGTTTGGGTAGTATTGTCATTTTTATTATATTCGCTCAGCCTACCCATGAGCATTTTATGTTTTTTCCAATTGACTAGGTCTCATTTTATTTGTGTGGAATGTGTTTTGTAGTTTAGCTCTATATAGTTCCTGACTTTCCCTTGGCAGATAGATTCCCAAATATTTTATACTATCAACAGTTATTTTGAATGAAATTTCTTTTTGTATCTCTTGCTGCTGAACTTTATTGGTAATATATAAAAATGCTGCTGATTTATGTGGATTTATTTTGTATCCTGCAACTTTGCTAAAGTTGTGAATTGTTTCCAGTAATTTTTTAGTCGAATTTCTAGGGTTCACTAAGTATACCATCATGTCATCTGCAAAGAGTGATAATTTGGTTTCTTCATTACCTACTCTAATTCCTTTAATCTCTTTTTCTTCTCTTACTGCCAAAGCTAACATTTCTAATACAATATTAAATAATAATGGTGACAGTGGGCAGCCTTGTTTCACTCCTGATCTCATTTGGAATGCTAGTTTGACTCCATTACATATAATGCTTGCTGAAGGTTTTAAGTAGATACTACTAATCATTTTAAGGAAAAGCCCATTTATTCCTATACTCTCCAGTGTTTTTAATAGGAATGGGTGTTGGATTTTATCAAAGGCTTTTTCTGCATCTATTGAGATAATCATATAGTTTTTGTTAATTTTGTTATTAATATAATTGATTATGCTAATAGTTTTCCTAATATTGAACCAGCCCTGCATTCCTGGTATAAATCCTACTTTATATCCAATAGTTGTTTGGGGTAAATGGCTAATCAGTGTAACTACCCACCTCCCCTTTAATAAATTACAAGGTCTCCCTATTATCTCCTGAATCAAATAAAATTATTTGACTTTTAAAGACCTTCAAATTGGGCTCCTTTCTATCTTGCTAGTCTTTTTATGCCTTACTCCATTCCACAAACTCTGAGATCTAATGGCCTCAATTTTCTAACTGATCTTTTCTTGGATGTCCCCCATGTTTAGAATACTCTACCTTCTCATCCTGGTTTTTTGGCTTCCTAAAGTTATTTCAGATGCCAGCTAAAATCCCATCTTCTCAAAGAAACTTTTGCCCACTCCACGTAATACTAGTATCTCCTTTCTAAGAATATTTTTAATTATCGTGTAAAGATTCTGTTTGCATATTCTCCCTCATGAAACTGTGAGGTCCATGAGGGCAGAAACATAGTTTCTGACTTTGTTTGTGCCTCCAAATTAGTTCAGTACTCTGCATGTAGTAGGTATTGAATGCACCCTTGTTGATTTGACTTGGTCTGTTTATTCTGTTGCCAGAATCCATGAAGATTTATTTGTTAGTTCTTAAATCAACTTCCATTTAATAGTCAGTGCTATTACACTAAATGGTCAAATTTTCAAGCTCATTCCTGACACAGGGAACACAGTTTAACTAGAATCTTCTACCTGTTCAGAATAAAAGACTGTTTTAGAAACAGCAAAATCTGATTAATTAAAATGCTGACAAACTGAGAAATTCTAGTGAACTGAATTTCCTTTCCTGAAAGTCCATGAATTAAATGGGAAATTTTTCTTTATTTGAAAATTTATTGTTTAAAATCTTTCTTGAGAAGATGGCAGGTAAGTTGATAAATTTAAAGCTCTCCAGATTTCCCCCCACAAATAGAACAAATTTGTGCCTCGGAGTGAACATAGACTGATGAAAAATCAAGAAGACTTGGGGCAGAACAGGGGCCCTCATGATATGACCCAAAAGGTTTGAAGAAAGACCTCTTCTGAGGATGAACCTGTCTGGTGGGGAGCTAGATAGGTGTGGCTAGAGTCTCAGCAGGAATCGCAGAGACTTTCACCTTCTAGACTGTTGTTAGTCCAGGTTTGAGTCTGGGAAGACTGAGTGAACCTCCACAGACAGAATGCCAGCCCAGCTGTGCTGCAGAGATGCCTCCCTGGGAGAAAAAGAACCATCACCTATGAGTTGGGGCAGGGGCAGGGATTGTGCTGGCTGTAGGCACTTGCTGGAGAGTGGAGCTCTTGGTTTGTGGTTCCTGATCAGAGTGGAGAGTTGAAGGGAATATGATTATAGGTGCTTACACTAATACCTCTAATTTTTAAAAAAAATGAACTGGCAAAAATGAAAGAATCCCACCATTGAAACATATCATTGACACAGGGAAGATCAGGATTCATCTTCAGGGGAAGACTTGGAAGGAAAAAAAAAGCTTCTACCCCAAAGAGTAATGTGAAATGGCTCCCTGCCCAGAGAGAATTTAGAGAAAAACTCAAAAAAAGAATTTAAAAATTAAATGAGAGATATTGAGGAAAAACCAATATAAGTGAATACATAAATAAAAACCAAGAAAAACAAGACTATTGGGGGGGGGATAACCAATTAGAAACAGAGATACAGAGTCTCAAAAATGAAAATAATTCTTTGAAAATTAGAATTGGGCAAGGGAAAGCTAGTGAAGCTATGAGAGATCAAGAAATAACAAAACAGATTGTAAAGAATGAAAATATAGAGCAGAATGTGAAACATATGAAAAATGACAGATCTGGAGAAACTATCAAGAAGAGAAAATGTAAGAATAATTGGATTGGCAAAAAGTTGTGACCAAAAAGAGAACTTTGACACAATAATTCAGGAAATAATCCAAGAAAATTGTCCGGACTTGATAGAACATGAGAGGAAAATATAAATAGAAAAAAAATCCACAAAACCACCTCAAAGAGATCCTTTGTGGGAAACACACAGGAATATTATTGCCAAATTTCAAATAACTCAGATCAAAGAGAAAATTTTGTAAGAAATAAAACAAAAAAACTATTCAAATGCTTTGGAGATATAATTAGAATTGTACAAGACTTAACAGCAGCTACAATATAAGATTGCAGGTCCTGGAATCTTATCTACTGACAATCAAAAGAACTAGGCCTGTGGCCAAAAATATCATATCTAGCTATAATTTTGAATGAGAAAAAATGGACATTTAATGAACTTGAAGATTTTGAAAACTTTCTATCAATCAAACCTGAATTTGACAGAAAATTTAACATATAAGATCCAATATCAAAGATCAGTTCTAAGGAACTAAACCTAGACAAACTGTTTAAACATGGACAAATTGTTGATGTTGTTTGTTTGTTTTTTTAACATGGGAAATATGTTGAAGAGTCACATCAACAGTAGGTGGTCTCAAAAGAAAGATTGGCAGGTAAAAGTAGTAATCATGTTATACAAATAAGATGCAGAAGAAAAATAGACACAGAGGCATTAGAGAGGGGAGGAGGGCTTGTAGTTCTAAAAACCTACTCACATGTGGAAGGGGTTCAATAAGCAACACTACATATATACCATGAAGGGTATGTAGCACCCTCCAAAGTCTATAAAGGAATAAGGAAGGAGGGATGGGCAAATGGGGAAGCAAAGGGTGAGGGAAGAAGTCAAGGGAGGGATCAAGGGGTAAGGGGAGGTTATGAATCAGAATTTAATTAAGAAGGCAGAAGGGATAGAAAAGATATATGTTTGTGTATGGGGTGTGTGTGGTTGTGATTGTGTGTATATATGTATATATCTACTTATGTATACTTATGTATACACAAATATATCTTTTCTTAATGGTAGTTTGATGGGAGGTAGAGGGTACTTAAAGGGGGAAAAATAAAGTAAATAATGTGTGCATCAGAGAACCAAAAAACAATTTACAAGGAAGTAAAGAAAAAATGGATATTCATGAATCTAGTTTCTTCTAGCAATATATTTTACTTTCTTGATCTGGTAATTTGTTGTTATATATTTTGAATACTCCCTGATGTTCTTGATGGGTACATCACAATATTCACTTTTGTTTTGTTTTATTTTATTTGTATTCCTTTTATCGTTTTCTTTTTTCTTACTTTTTTTCAAATAAAAAAATTTTAAAAATACAAATAAAATAAATTCTTTCTAAAATGTCAAATCCACTGTAGAATACATGGTATCTAAAAACAAAAAGTATAACATGATACAGAGTCTGCTGAAGCAGCTGGATGTCACATGGGATAGCTAGAAGGGTTGAATGCTGGGTTTGTAATCAGAAAGAAATCCAATCCAGTCTCAGATATGTACCAACTGTGTAATCCTGGGCATGTCATTTAACTCCTTTTTGCTTCGATTTTCTCATCTATAAAATGGGGATAACAATAACTTTGTCTTGAGGATCAAATGAGATAATTGTCAAGCACCTGGCATATAGCAAATTTTGTATAGAGAGTAGCTATTATTATGATTACTGCTGCTAGTTCTTATTCTTACTAATAAATAGTCTTATATAGTAATAATTGTTGTTCTTATGATTATTATCATTGCCAGAAAACTTGAGAACAAGGCATGCTTCTTTCACAAATCTGATTATATGACTTTGGGCAGGTTATTGAATTTCCCTTTTTCCATAGAATTGTGTAATGGGAAGAGCACTGGGTTTGTAGTGAAGAGTCCCAAGTTTCTCTTCTCACACTAATATTTTCTAAGTATATATGATTGATCAAATCAACATGAGTTTCTTCCTGTAAGATGGAAATAATTTTTTTCCAATTGCACCTATCTTACAGAGTAGTTATACAGACAACTTTGTAAATTTTGTAGAGCTGAAAAATGGTCTGTGTTTATTTCCTTGTCTTTTTTATTTTTTGCATAAAAGTAGAGGGAGAAGATATAATTTTAACTATTATTTGAAGGAAGCTAAGGAAGGTAGGAGGAAAAATGAGGAGGAAGAGAGTTTTGAGTTTGAGGGATAGACTGTGAAAATATTAGGAGTTGCGATAGGAGAGTGAAGGAGATCATTGCTACTGGATGGCAGAATATATGGATATATAATGTGTGAGAAGACTGAGGTAGCTGGGAGGAGGAGAGATCATGAAGGACATTGAATACCAAACAATTTTATATTTAATCCTAGAGATGATAGGGAGGCACTGAAGTTTATTGAATTGAGAGTAAGGGAGAAGACATGGTAACACACACATTTTAGTAAGATTATTCGATATGATAGCTGAGTAGAGGTTAAATGAAGAAGGAAAAGATTTTTGGCAGGAAAAAATGAATTGGGTGAAATGAATTTGAATTTAATGAAATTGAATTATCAAAATAAACAAGGAATGCGAGCATTGATGGCAGTGTCAGAGGTATATGTGAAATGTCAAAGAAGTAAAAAGCTTTCCAGACACTGGAATTACTGGGTTATCAATGTCACCCAATTACAGGCACAACTTGAAAGAGCCGTAATGCAGAAGTCATCAGACCTTGTTGACTAAGAATTCATTGCCATTCATGGGCATATTTGGGCTGCAAAACAGTGCTCTGAGTGTCAGATGGTGAGTCCCCTAGGCTTCCTGGCAACCTGCATGAGACTGAAAAGAAGGCAACAGCTTGCCTGGGGGATCATTGTTAAGGATGACAGAGTTGTAGCTAAACCCCAGCAGGGAGCTTGCACATGGGGGAAGCTGCACCTTGGGGATTAGGGGTGGGGTGTGATAGGAGCTTGGCTGGATCCATGAAAGACTGAGTGGAGAGGGACAGAAAGGGAGATTCCATATTGATGAATGAGGAGCAAGATCTGGTGGCAACAGAGGTGACAACCCAGTCACTTAGCTGTTCAGAAAATGCCAGGAAGATGCCAAATGTTCTTCCTGAGAGGAGTATTGCATAACACAATCGGGACACCAGAGAGAACACAGAAAGCATCTGGGAGGAACAGATGAGGTATTAGGCACAGTGGAAAGATGATCAATGCCAAAAGCCAAAGGGCCGGAGTCTCTGAAAAGGAGAAAAAAATAAAATACAATAACAACAGCAAATGGTCAGATACTTCTAATGAAATACTTCAGGAATTCTGAAATTTAACTCACTCTATTTATTGGATAATTAGATAAGGAGATAATTAAAAGAAGTAAAAAAACTATTAAGGAAAAGTATATCAAGAAAAGAGATTGGGTTCAATCATATGGCAAGGGGAAGGGGTGGCAGGTGGGCAGCAGGAGCTCACTATATCAAGAAAAAGCAAATAAAAGCTTCCAGAGTTTTGAATTAGCTCCCTGTGACAAATTTATGGGAGAACATCCTCAAAAGTAACACAGAATAGACAGGGATAGATTGGTTGAAAAGCTACACCATGGAACTGACCATGTAATAAAAATACCTCATAAAAATCTAAATATTTTTGGTAATTCATTATTAGAGACAGCCTGGCACATTGGATAGTTGACCTTAAAGTGGGGAAAGCTTTAGATTCAAGTCATTTCTCTGACACATTTTTTGAAACTAGGCAAGTCAATTAGTTTCTCATTTGAACCAAGTAACTCTTAGAATGCAAACTGAAAATCTGAGTTTCCACGGCAAAAATTCTATACACAAATGAAATCGCCAGTCTTAGCCCTCCCTTCCTCAACATATTAATCATGTCTTTACAATCCTATCCCAGAGATGATATAACATAACATCATATTAGTGTTAAAAGGAAACTTGAGATCTGAAGGAAAATGAACACTGGGATAAAGTCAGATAACATGAATTCAAAGTTGAAACTGCTGCTTACTACCTTTGTGACCTCATGACCCTAATTTTACTTCTCTGGACCTGTTTTCTCATCTCTAAAGTGAGAAGTTAGGATTAGGTGAGTTCTAAGGGTTGCTTTTGGCTCTGACATTCTTTGATGATCTAACTCAACCTTATTATAAGTAGACATTGAAGCCAGTCCCCAAATCCTTAAGTGGCTTATCCTAGATCATACAATATAATTCTAGTGTTCGTATTTTACAGATGAAGAATCTGAGACCCAGAATGCTAAAATGATATTCCTAAGATTATAAAACACTGTAGTGGCAGAGTTGAGAGAGGGAATTCTTTCATCTAATGTCTGTCTTCCACTATATATCAATTATTTCTTTTTTGTTCAGAAATCCTGAGGGTCTTTTCCTCCCAAATTGTCTTTTGTTTGTTTGTTTGTTTGGTTTTTTGAGTAGATTAAAGAAGCCATTTTTGCCTCATTTCTTAAATACTGATTGAGCATTGCCTTTGTTAAACTGAGACCTATTAAAGATCTTAACTTAAAAAAGCCAGTCTCCTACAGCATCTTCAGTCACCTTGAGCTATATCTTGCAACTGGACCCCTTTGGCCCTAATAAGGCTGGTTACTTTGCATAGCCCTCCCTCAATTAAATCCAATTCACTTAAATTTCGTGGTCCTGATGTCATGGTTCTTCAAGAACGAAGGACAAATAATTCATTTTCTACTAGGTACACGATGACCAAGTAGGATTTATACCAAGGATGCAGGGCTGATTCAATATTAGGAAAACTATCAGCATAATTAATTATATTAATAACCAAACAAGCAAACGGCTTGCTCATAACTTGGCTAATGCCAAGTTTAGCCACCACATTTTCAACTGTCTTTTACCTGAACTAATATTCCTTAATTTATCTACATATTAAAGGAATTCCAGTTCACAAATCTGAGGGGGAGACGCCATCAAATAAATTATATTCCTAAAGCTTCTTCACTGTGGTACATGACAGCTGATGTTGCATAAAATCATTGACAAGAAACATTATTGAAAAAGATTGAGATTTGTATTTGTTGAGAGTTCATAGAGGTCCCAGTACTTCTGAAAGAAGAAGGTGAATGGGGGTGCTCACATAGGTTTTTGATTGAATTTCTTTCAAGAGTTTCTTCTCAGGAGGAGGCATCTTGACTAAGTAAAATTCAAGATCCATTCTTGGTTTTTTTGGTGGAATTGAAAGATTTTCTTTCCTTCTCTGGGTCTCAGTTTCCTCCTCTTTATAATAAGGCTCAGTTATATTATCCCTGAATTGCCTTCCCAGCTCCAAGTCTATCATCCTGTAAGATAAGTTCATTTTTAAGGTCTGCATAAGAAATATGAAAAAAAAACTCATAAGACACTTTTTAAAAATTTGGTATTTAACTTACAGTCTGTAGAAGAGAAGAGAGAAGCTAACAGATAAGTGTAAAGCAAAGCAATTTATTATATCCACATGGAAATTAAATACAAGAATAGCCATGAGACTGACATGCATAACCAACATTGTCATAGATATAAAAACTCTGGACTACCCCAACACAGAAAACTAGAGCTTTCTTGAAACAGCACTAATATTTTTTTATTAAAGCTTTTTATTTGTGTAACATATGTATGGGTAGTTTCCCAGCATTGATCTTTACAAAGCTTTCCATTACAAATTTTACCCCCAGTCCCCTCCCTTCCCCTAAATGGCAGGAAGTCCACTACATGTTAATAGTGTTGAAATGCTTGAGAAGTTATGCAAGAAAAATCCTATCTACAAGAAAAAAAAAAAGAAAATCAGAGAAAGGAAACACAATGCAAGCAAACATCAATAGAGAGCATGAAAATGTTATTTTGTGGTCCACATTTCACATCCCTCTCTCTGGGTGTATATGGCTCTCCCCACTGAACAATTGGAACTAGTTTGAAGCATTTCATTGTTGAAGAGAGTCATGTCCCTTAGAACTGATCCTCATATAGTACTGTTGTTGCCATGTACAACGATCTCCTGGTTCTGTTCGTTTCACTCAGCATCAGTTCATGCAAGTCTCTCCAGGCCTCTCTGAAATCGTCCAGCTGGTCGTTTCTTACAGAACAATAATATTCCATAACTTTCATATACCATAATTTATTCAGCCATTCTCCAATTGATGGGCATCCATTCAGTTTCCAGTTTCTAGCCACTACAAAAAGGGCTGCCACAAACATTCTTGCACAGGTGGGGCCCTTTCCCTCCTTTAAGATCTATTTGGGATATAGGCCCAATAAAAACACTGCTGGGTCAAAGAGTATGCACAGTTTGATAGCTTTTTGATCATAGCTCCAAATTGCTCTCCAGAATGGTTGGATCCGTTCACAGTTCCACCAACAATGTATTAGTGTCCCAGTTTTCCCACATCCCCTCCAACATTCATCGTTATCTTTTCCTGTCATTTTAGCCAATCTGACAAGTGTGTAGTGGTACCTCAGAGTTGTCTTAATTTGCATTTCTCTGATCAATAGTGATTTGGAGCAACTTTTCATATGACTAGAGATGCTTTTAATTTCATCATTTGAAAATTGTCTGTTCATATCCCTTGACCACCTATCTATTGAAGAGTGGCTTGAACTCTTACATATATATGAGACAATTCTCTGTATACTTTAGAAATGAGGCCTTTATCTGAACCATTAAATGTAAAGATGATTTCCCAATTTGATGCTTCCCTCCTAATCTTGTCTACATTAGTTTTATTTGTACAGAAAATTTTTAACTTAATGTAATCAGAATTATCTATCTGGTGTTCAATTAGGAGTTCCAGATGTTCTTTGGACATAAATTTATTCCATCTCCACAGGTCTGAGAGGTAAACTATCCTATGTTCCTCTAATTTGCTTACAATATCACTCTTTATATCTAGATCATAAACCCATTTAGATCTTATCTTGGTTTTTGTGGGTCGAGCCCTAATTTCTTCCACACTAGTTTCCAATTTTCCCAGCACTTTTTGCTGAATAGTGAGTATTTATCCCAAAAGCTGGGGTCTTTGGGTTTATCAAACCCTAAATTGCTATAGTTATTGCCTAGATTGTCCTGATATCCTATCCTATGCCACTGATCGACTGCTCTATTTCTTTTTTTTAAATAGGAAATGCATCTTTTTAATATTGTGATACAATAAAAATTATACGTCATAAAGGGCCAGGAAAAAATACACCAAAAATTAATGGAAGCCAAATAATCTAATTCTATAGAATGAGTGGGTGAAACAAGTCATAGACACAATCAATAATTTCACCCGAGAGAATGACAACAATGAGACAACATATCAAAATTTGTCACATGTGAGCAAAGCAGTTTTTAGAAGTTTTTTCTTTTTTTATTAAAGTTTTTATTTGTCTTTACAAAGCTTTCCCTTAAAATTTTACCTCCAGTCCTCTCCCCTCCCCTAGATGGCAGGAAGTCCACTACATGTTAATAATGTTGAAATGCTTGACGCGTTATGCAAGGAAAATCCTATCTACAAGAAAAAAAGAAAATCAGAGAAAGGCAACACAATGCAAGCAAATGTCAATAGAGATCACGAAAATGTCACGTTGTGGTCCATATTTCATATCCCTCTCTCAGGGTGTATATGGTTTTCTTCAGTGAACAATTGGAACAGGTTTGAGACAATTCTTTGCTGCAGAGAGCCATGTCCATCAGAAGTGATCATCATGTAATACTGTTGTTGCTGTGTATGATGATCTCCTGGTTCTGCTCGTTACACTCAGCATCAGTTCATGCAAGTCCCTCCAGGCCTCTCTGAAATCGTCCTGCTGGTCGTTTCTTACAGAGCAATAATATTCCATAACATTCATATACCATAATTTATTCAGCCACTCTCCAATTGATGGGCATCCCTTCAGTTTCCAGTTTCTAGCCACTACAAAAAGGGCTGCCACATGCATTCTTGCACATGTGGGTCCCTTTCCCTCCTCTAAGATCTCTTTGGGATATAGGCCCAATAGAAACACTGCTGGGTCAAAGGGTATGCACAGTTTGATAACTTTTTGAGCATAGCTCCAAATTGCTCTCCAGAATGGTTGGATCCATTCACAGTTCCACCAACAATGTATTAGTGTCCCAGTTTTCCCACATCCCCTCCAACATTCATCGTCATCTTTTCCTGTCATTTTAGCCAATCTGACAGGTGTGTGGTGGTATCTCAGAGTTTTCTTAATTTACATTTCTCTGATCAATAGTGATTTGGAGCAACTTTTCATATGACTAGAGATAGTTTTAATTTCATCATCTGAAAATTGTCTGTTCATATCCCTTGACCACTTATCTATTGAAGAGTGGCTTGAATTCTTATATATATGAGACAATTCTCTATGTACTTTAGAAATGAGGCCTTTATCAGAACCATTAAATGTAAAGATGGTTTCCCAATTTGATGCTTCCCTCGTAATCTTGTCTGCATTTCTTTTATTTGTACAGAAACTTTTTAATTTGATATAATCAAAATTATCCATCTGGTGTTCAATTAGGAGTTCCAAGTCTTCTTTGGACATAAATTTATTCCATCTCCACAGGTCTGAGAGATAAACTATATTACGTTCCTCTAACTTGCTTACAAAGTCCCTCTTTATATCTAGATCATGAAGCCATTTAGATCTTATCTTGGTATGTGGTGTTAGGTATGGGTCAAGCCCTAATTTCTTCCACACTAGTTTCCAATTTTCCCAGCAGTTTTTGCCGAATAGTGAGTATTTATCCCAAAAGCTGGGGTCTTTGGGTTTATCGAACACTAGATTGTTAAGGTTATTGCCTAGGTTGTCCTGATAACCTATTCTGTGCCACTGATCAACTGCTATATTTCTTAGCCAGTACCAAACAGTTTTGATGACTGCTGCTTTATAATATAGTTTTATATCTGGAACAGCAAGGCCACCTCCATCTGCCTTTTTTTTCATTAATTCCCTTGAAATCCTTGACCTTTTGTTCTTCCAAATGAACTTTGCTACTATTTTTTCTAGATCTGTAAAATAATTTCTTGGGAGTTTGATTGGTATGGCACTAAATAAGTAAATTAATTTGGGTAGTATTATCATTTTTATTATGTTTGCTCTGCCTACCCAGGAGCACTTAATATTTTTCCAATTGATTAGGTCTGATCTTATTTGTGTGGAAAGTGTTTTGTAGTTTAGATCATATAGTTTCTGACTTTTCCTTGGCAGATAGATTCCCAAATATTTTATCCTATCATCTGCTATTTGGAATGGAATTTCTTTTTGTATCTCTTGCTGCTGAACTTTGTTGGTAATATATAAAAATGCTGATGATTTATGTGGATTAATTTTGAATCCTGCAACTTTGCTAAAGTTGTGAATTGTTTCTAGTAGTTTTTTAGTTGAGTCTCTAGGGTTCTCTAAGTATACCATCATGTCATCTGCAAAGAGTGATAATTTGGTTTCTTCATTACCTACTCTAATTCCTTTTATCTCTTTTTCTTCTCTTATTGCCAAAGCTAACATTTCTAATACAATATTAAATAGTAATGGTGACAGTGGGCAGCCTTCTGTTTCACTCCTGATCTTATTGGAAATGGTTTTAGTTTGTCTCCATTACATATGATGCTTGCTGATGGTTTTAAATACATGCTACTAATCATTTTAAGGAAAAGCCCATTTATTCCTATACTCTCTAGTGTTTTTAATAGGAATGGGTGTTGGATTTTATCAAAGGCTTTTTCTGCATCTATTGAGATAATCATATGGTTTTTGTTAGTTTGGTTATTAATATAATTATTTATGCTGATAGTTTTCCTAATATTGAACCAGCCCTGCATTCCTGGTATAAATCCTACTTGGTTATAGTGTACTATCCTGGGCATGACTTTCTGTAATCTCATTGCTAATATCTTATTTAAAATTTTTGCATCAATATTCATTAGGGAAATTGGTCTATAGTTTTCTTTCTCTGTTTTCACCCTACCTGGTTTAGCTCTCAGCACCATATCGTTCTCATAGAAGGAATTTATTAGTATACCTTCTGTCTCTATTTTCTCAAATAGTTTGTATAGTATTGGAATCAATTGTTCTTTGAATGTTTGGTAGAATTCACATGTAAATCCAACTGGCCCTGGAGATTTTTTCTTAGGGAGTTGGTTAATAGCTTGTTCTATTTCTTTTTCTAATATGGGGCTATTTAAATAATTTATTTCCTCATCTGTTAACCTGGACAATCTATATATATTCCTCCATTTCATTTAGATTATCAAACTTACCAGCATGAAGTTTGGCAAAGTAATTCCTAATTATTGCTCTAATTTCCTCTTCATTGGAGGAAAGTTCTCCCTTATCATTCTTGAAACTAACAATTTGATTTTTCTCTTTCCTTTTTCTTATCAAATTAACTAAAGGCTTATCTATTTTGTAGGTTGTTTCATGAAACCAACTCTTAGTTTTATTTATTAATTCAATAGTTTTCTTATTTTCAATTTTATTAATTTCCCCTTTTATTTTTAGAATTTCCAATTTGGTATTTAATTGAGGGTTTTTAATTTGTTCTTTTTCAAGTTTTTTTTTTCATAATAAGCCCAATTTGTTGATCTTTTCTTACTCTATTTTATGCAAGTAAGCATCTAGAGTTATAAAATTGCCCCTTATAACCGCTTTGGCCATGTCCCACAAATTCTGGTATGTTGTCTCATTATTGTCATTCTCCTGGATGAAATTACTGATTGTGTCTGATTTGCTCTTTCACCCATTCATTCTTCAGGATTAGATTATTTAATTTCCAATTAACTTTTGGTCTATTCTCCTGGCCTTATATTGCATGTGATTTTTATTGCATCATGATCTGAAAAAGATGCATTTACTATTTCTGCCTTTCTACATTTGATTTTGAGGTTTTTATGCCCTAATACATGGTCATTTTTTGTATAAGTTCCATGGACTGCTGAGAAAAAAAGTAAACTCCCTACTGTCTCCTTTCAATTTTCTCCATAGATCTATCATATATAATTTTTCTAGCAATTGGTTTACCTCCCTAGTTTCTTTCTTATTTATTTTGTGGTTTGATTTATCTAATTCTGAGAGAGCAAGGTTGAGATCCTCCACTAGTATTGTGTGGGTGTCTATTTCTTCTTACATCTCTTTTAATTTCTCCCCTAGGAATTTGGATGCTTTTGCACTTGATGCATATATATTTAGTATTGCTATTGCTACATTATCTATGGTACCCTTTAATAAAATATAGTTTCCTTCTTTATTTCTTCTGATTAGATCTATCTTGGCTTTTATTTGATCTGAGATAAGGATTGCTACCCCTGCTTTTTGTTTTGTTCACCTGAAGCATAACAGGTTCTGCTCCAGCCTTTTACCTTCATCCTATATGTGTCACTATGTTTTAGATGTGTTTCTTGTAGACAACATATTGTGGGATTCTGGTTTTTAATCCAGTCTGCTATCCACTTCTGCTTTATGGGAGAGTTCATCCCATTCACATTCACAGTTAAAATAACTAATTCTTTATTTTCTACCATCTTATTTACCCAAGTTATGTTTTTCCCCCTTTCCTTTCCCCTTTCTCCCTTCCCCCCTCCTCAGTATTTTGCTTTTGATGAACCCCTCTCGAAACAATCCTCTACCCTTTAGATCCCCTCCCTCTTTTTTACTTCTTTCCCCTGATTCTTCTATTTTCCCTTCTATTAGTTTATCCCTTTCTTTTCCTCCTTTCCCTCCCACTTCCCTCTAGCAACGGACAAGTTTCTCTGGGAAATCAAATGTCTCATATACACTTTTAGAGCCCAACCTGATGAGAGTAAGATTTACACAATGCTCATTTCCCTCCCTTCCTTCTCTCAATTATATTAGTTTTTCTTTTCCTCTTCATGAAATATTATCTTGTTTTTACCTCCTTTTTTTAAATCTTATTTTACCACCTTTTACCTCTTTTCCCCAGTATGATAACCTTTCCCCCTCTAGTTTTCTTTTTCATATTATCAAAGTAATATCTAGTTAATTATACCCCCAAACTTTAAGTCTCCCCTAGTAGAAATAAAGTTCTCAAGAGTCCTTTCCTTTTTACCTTTTTATGCTTCTCTTGAGTTCTGTGTTTGGAGGTTGAATTTTTTGTTCAGATCTGGTCTTTTCATTAGAAATAGGTGAAATTCACCTATGTCATTAAATGACCATCTTCTTCCCTGGAGGATGATGCTCATTCTAACTGGATAGGTTATTCTTGGCTGTAACCCAAGTTCCTTTGCCTTTTGAAATATTTGGTTCCAGGCCCTTCGGTCCTTCAATGTGGAGGCTGACAGATCATGTGTGATTCTAATTATTGATCCTTGGTATTTGAATTGTTTCTTTCTAGCTGCTAGCAAAATCTTTTCCTTGTTGCGGTAGTCCTGACATTTAGCCACGATATTCCTTGGGGTTTTAATTTTGGGGTCTCTTTCAGGAGGTAATTGGTGAATTCTTTCAGTGGTGATTTTGCCTTCTGATTCTACAACCTCAGGGCAGTTTTCTTTCAGGATTTCCTGGAAGATAATGTTTAGATTCTTTTTTTCATCATGGCTTTCAGGAAGTCTAATAATCCTTAGATTATCTCTCCTAGATCTATTTTCCAAGTCAGTTGTTTTTCCTAGGAGATATTTCATATTTTCTTCTAATTTTTCATTTTTTTTTGTTTGATTCTTGAAGTCTTATTGAGTCATTCACTTGCATTTGTTCAATTCTTATTTTTAAAGCATTGTTTTCTTCAGTTACCTTTTTAAGCTCCTTTTTTAACTGGCCAATTTGTTCATTGCACTAATTGATAGAAGGCTGAAGACTTAGAAAAAATTGAACCCAAGGACTAAGTTAGAAAAACAAAAGGATGTTACTACATATTCCTCATTTTTATTTCGCCCAAAAAAAGTTTAGAATATCTTTTGTCATTTATCATCAAATATCATTCATTTTTCATATAATTCTATATATTTGATGTTTACTTATTCAGCTTCAACTGCCAATCTTAAAAGGCTAGTTGTTATTGTTTTTGTTATTATTATTAGCAGAAAATTCAAATGACACAAACAGTAACAATTAAACGGATTTAACAAATTTGTTTTTGAATGTCTACTTTGTGCATTGTCCAATGCTGGGGGGTTTGGGAGGATGAGGTGAATACAAAAGGAAGTAATACAAGGATTATTCCTTCCCTCAAAGTGAACATATAATACATGAGACAAGGCATGTTTCCAAATCATTAAAAAACAAAGCTTTCAAGTGCTAGATGTGAAATCAGAGTTATGGTAGCTCCCATAGTGCAAAGTAGAATTATTTTTTAAAAAGTCAACATAGGAGTTAAAAGACCTGAGTTTTAATCCCAACTATGATACTTATTATTTATATGTGTCTGAACTTTCCCTTAATCTTTCTGGGTCCAGTATCCTTATTTATAACCAGAAACTCATCATGGAGGTTGCTTCAGTTTCTATATTAAAATCTTTATCCCTTGGTTTTATATATATATAACATATTATATAATAAATCAATTATATTATATGAAATAGTTGTTGTTTGTTAGTTTGTCCTTTTTTCTCTAAGACAACCATAGCATTAGGGAGATGATGTAAGTGAGTTGAATTTGAGGGAGGGAGGCTATGCAAGGTCACCAGCCTCACTATGTCCTCCAGAATCATGAGTCCGGTGGCCAGATATGGATCAGGATGACTGGAAGTGGTCCTGGATGCTACACTTAATTTTCAGGGCATATCAGCAGATTTCATAAGCTGATATTCCAGAACCCTTACAAATTGAAGATTGGAGTCATTATAGAACAGCTGATACTCTCCCCCAATCCTGCACCAATAAAATCACAGGACTTTAGCTTTAATACTGTAGAGAATCCGTAAAGCTGGGATACTGTAGGGAACATTTAATCTAACCTTTTTATTTTAGAAAAAAGAAATTGAGAGGGAATGTGAGCTACCCAAAGTCACTTAAGTGGTAAAGAGCAAAATTAGGATCTCAGACTGGAAATCCACTGCTCTCTCCCTGGCACTACACTTTTGATTAGGAAATTCTCAACTTTAGGTTGTAGGCTCCAAAGCATGATCATGAAGTCTTACTGCATTATCTCTGCCCAGATGGAACTGAAGTGCATCAGTCAGGGACAATGGAAATAGATATTTGGTGTCAAATGAGTTAGACAAGAAACAAGAATGGGAGGCGTGGAAAGAAGGAATAGTGTGAGAATATATTTGCTGCCAGCTGCAAATCTTGTTGAAGACAGAAAGTACCCTAAGCATCATAGGGCTGTTAAAGCAACCTCATGCATACACAAGGGATAGGATTAGAAATCTAGAGATGGAAGGCTTTATAAAATGTCTTTATCTTACAAATAGCAAAACTGAAATAAAGAGGACAAGTGAAAAGCTCAAGAAAATTAACTAGAGTAGTAAAATGAGCAGTATCTGAAATTATGAAACTAGTTCAAATCCTGCTTAGGCTTTCTATTTACATGATCATAGACAAGTCTCTCTGAGTCTCAGTTTCTTAATCTATAAAATGAGTATGACAGTGCCTTTGCTACTATATTCACTGGCTTATTTTTTAAGTTCTTTGCAAAAATTTAAAGCACTATATATTTCTATAAAATAGAACTTATTCTTGGGGGTCATGTAGTTACACTTATACAACTTTTCCAGTCCTCATTAGGAAGGTTTCCCAATCAATCTGAAACTCTGACTCCCATACCCAGGTTGGCCCCTAATTGCCTGCTGCCCTTCTTTGAATAAGCTGCCAGTCTTCTAATAATTGCCTCCAAAACACCTGAACAAAATACTATTAAAAATAAGAACCTAAAACACTATGTTTTCTCACTTGCAGCTTTGCTCCAAGTTCTCAAAGCCTTGTTATCTTCCTCTACTAATTCAGAAAGTAGGAGGATCCCCTGAGTTGTCAGAGAAGCTCAGCTAGTCCAACCTTTGCTTTCACAAGAATCTCATCTCTGAAGTCCCAATAAACCTAATAAAGAATTGTCAAATTGTAGCTTGAAGTGATCTAGTGCAGAAGGAACTGCTACATTTCCCATTCCACATTTGGGTCCCTGTTATATGAAAAAAAAATGTATATATATATATATATGTATATATACATATATATACATATATATATATATATAAACATGTTTACTACTGCTGTTGCTGTGGCAGCTGCTACTCATTACCATTAATGTGAAACATTAAGAATTGTAAAGCCCTTTTGTAAGTTATTTAATCTTTCCAACAACTTTGTGAAGTACCATTATTATCCCCATTTTACAGATAGGGAAACTGAGGCTTGGGTATATTAAGTTATTTTTCCAGATTCATACAGCTAGTAACAGTATGTGCCCATATTTGAATTCATATCTTCCTTACTCAAAGATCTCAGCTTTTACTACTGTCCTTTCTAGTTCTCTCATTCCACACATTATCCTAAGTGTTGCCCTATGGAATCACACAAAACAAACCATAAGCCTTTTGAAAATGTCAAAAATTTGAACAGAGTTATCATACTTTACTCTAGGTTTATAATACTTTGGTTGACATTTCAATTTTCCTTTAAAATTTCAATGTTGTCATGATTTTGAGCATTCTGCTTTACTTCCTCAATATATTCTCCTTTGTAAATATCAGTGTCCTTTGTAAAATATGGAATACAGAATTAAATACAATATCCATAAGTAGCTGAATGAAGAGTAAAGCAAGATTTTTTTTTCCAGCATACTTCAACTTCCCTGATGTATTTTAAGTTCCATTAAATTTGAGGGCTGCACCTAAATCAGGAAGAGCCAAAACAGAGAAAGAAAATTACAGAGCAATTTCCCTAATAAATACTGATGCAAAAATTTTAAATAAAATATTATGAAAGAGATTAAAATAAGCTATCACAAGAGTAATACAACATCGTTCTACATCTCACACACCATATCAAAATAAGATCAAAATAGGTACATGATTTGGACATAAAGGATAATACCATAAGCAAATTAGGAGAGCAAGGAATAAATAATTTACCTATAAAATGTTCAAATGATATGAACAGATAATTTTCAGATGAGCAAATTTAAGCCATCTATAGCCATATGGAAAAAGTGCTCTAAAACAGTATTGAATAGAGAAATGCAAATTGAAATAACTCTGAGGTACCACCTCACACCTCTCAGTTTAGCCAAGATGACAGAAAAAGATCTTGATAAATGTCAGAAGGGATGTGGCCCATCCAGAAAAAGAACTATGGAGAATGAAAGTAAACTAATACATTCTGTTAACTTTTTTTCTTTTTTTTTCCTCTCCCATAATTTTTACCTTTTGCTCTCATTTTTCCCTATTGACATGATTCTTAAAGCAATGTATATTAAAAATAAATATTTTTAAAAATTAAGAAAAAGAAATTTGAGGGATGCTATATCCCAAGATTGAATATTGAATTTTTGGCCCACTGAGCCCCCCAATGGCCTACTCTCCAATAATACTTTAATATTTTACTTGTAAAATTCATTTTTTAAAAACTTAAGGTGAGACCATACAAAAATCCTATCTAGGCAGATGAACTAAACCAGGTTGAGGCTTACAATGGACCTCAAACCCATTGGTGAGTTAGAGTGATGTTCATTCCAATCACATGAAGACTCTATCCAGGGGAATAGGTGTTTAAGAATAATTGGATTCTCAGGTCACCAAGGCAGCTTAAGCAGATGCTGTGAAGCCTTTAGAGCTTGGGTAGACATTGTCAAGGTCATCTGCTGCATCCAAGGGCCATCATCAGGGACCCTGACTTTTTTATTGCCATTGGATTTCCATGACTCTGGAAGAGTCTTGTGTAGCTGCCACACTTAAATCCTATTCAGAAACAAGTCAAGACATTACTCTATGACAATATTGGTCTTCTTAGAAAATGTAGGACAGACAATCTAATTTAGAAGCCTGTTTATCAGATTAAAACCTTATGAATTCTTCTGTGACTGCATTCTCCTTCTTATCCTACCTTTCTGGCAACTCCTTTCTAGTCTCCTTTGCTCTGTTGTTATCATATCCTCATCTACTAATTTTGATATTTCTTGGGGTTCTTTCTCTATAATTTCTTGGTAATCTCATCTACTTCCATGGGTTTACTTTTAATCTCTATGCAGTAGTAAGAGAAGAAAAAGAGACTAAAGGAATTAGAGTAGGTAATGAGGAAACCAAATTATCACTCTTTGCAGATGACATGATGGTATACTTAGAAAACCCTAGAGACTCAACTAAAAAACTACTAGAAATAATTCACAACTTTAGCAAAGTTGCAGGATACAAAATAAATCCACATAAATCAGCAGCATTTTTATATATTACCAACAAAATTCAGCAGCAAGAGATACAAAAAGAAATTCCATTCCAAATAACTGTTGATAGTATAAAATATTTAGGAATCTATCTGCCAAGGGAAAGTCAGGAACTATATGAACTAAACTACAAAACACTTTCCACACAAATAAGATCAGACCTAGTCAATTGGAAAAAACATAAAATGCTCATGGGTAGGCCGGGCAAATATAATAAAAATGACAATACTACCCAAACTAATTTACTTATTTAGTGCAATACTTATCAAACTCTCAAGAAATTATTTTACAGATCTAGAAAAAAAATAATAGCAAAGTTCATTTGGAAGAACAAAAGGTCAAGAATTTCAAGGGAATTAATGAAAAAAAAGGCAGATGGAGGTGGCCTAGCTGTGCCAGATCTAAAACTACATTATAAAGCAGCAGTCATCAAAACCATTTAGTACTGTCTAAGAAATAGAGTAGTCAATCAGTGGAATAGGCTAGGATCATGGGATAAACTAGGCAATAACTATAGCAAACTATTGTTTGATAAACCCCAAATCCCCAGCTTTGGGGGATACGTACTCACTATTCAACAAAAACTGCTGGGAAAATTGGAAACTAGTGTGGAAGAAATTAAGGGTTGACCCACATCTAACACCACATACCAAGATAAGATCTAAATAGGTTCATGATTTAGACATAAAGAGAGATATTATAAGCAAATTAGAGGAACATAGGATAGTTTACTTCTCAGATCAGTGAAGGGAGGAAAGAATTTGTGTCCAAAGAAGAAGTGGAAGTCTTGATTGAACACCAGATAGGTAATTTTGATAATATTAACTTTAAAAGGTTTTGTACAAACAAAACTAATGTAGACAAGATTGGGAAAGAAGCAATAAATTGGGAAATCATTTTTACACTTAAGGGTTCTGATAAAGGTCTCATTTCTAAAATATATAGAGAACTGACTCAAATTTATAAGAATTCAAGGCACTTTCCAATTGATAAATGCTCAAAGGATATTGGCAGACAATTTTCAGATGATTAAATTGAAACTACTTCTAGTCATATGAAAAGGTGCTCCAAATCACTATTGATCAGAGAAATGCAAATTAAGACAACTCTGAAATACCATTACATACCTGTCAGATTGGCTAAAATGACAGGAAAAGGTAACGATGAATGTTGGAAGGGATGTGGGAAAACTGGGACATTGATACATTGTTGGTGGAACTGTGAATGGATCCAACCATTCTGGAGAGCAATTTGGAACTACGCTCAAATTGTTATGAAACTGTGCATACCCTTTGACCCAGCAATGTTTCTATTGGGCCTATATCCCAAAGAGATCTTAAAAGAGAAAGGGACCCACATATGCAAAAATGTTTGTGGCAGCCCTTTTTGTAGTGGCTAGAAACTGGAAAATGAATGGATGCCCATCAATTGGAGAACGGCTGAGTAAGTTATAGTATATGAATGTAATGGAATATTATTGTTCTGTAAGAAACAATCAGCAGGATGATTTCAGAGAGGCCTGGAGAGACTTGCATGGACTGATGCTAAGCAAAATGAGCAGAACCAGGAGATCATTATACATGGCAACAACAAGTTGCCATGCAATGATCAATTCTGAATTATGTGGCTCTCTTCAACAATGAAATGTTTTAAACTGGTTCCAATTGTTCAGGGATGAAGAAAGCCATGTACACCCAGAGAGAGGGATCTGAATGTGAACCACAACATAGCATTTTCATGCTCTCTATTGATGTTTGCTTGCATTATGTTTCCCTTCTCAGATTTTGTTTTCTTGTAGATCTGATTTTTTTTTTTGTGCAACAATATAATTGTATAAATATGTATACACATTCGATTTGTCAAGTATTTTGACATGGTTAACATGTATTGGACTTCTTGCTATCTAGGGGAGGGAGGAGGAGGAGGAGGAGAAAATTTGTCACAGAAAGCTTTGCAAAAGTCAACGTTGAAAAATTACCCATGCATATGTTTTGCAAATAAAAAGCTTTAATTAAAAAAAAAATCTCTATGCAGTTAAAAAACAGATCTAAAGATCTACCTCTGATTTCTTTCCACGCTTCCAGTCTTACATTGTCAATACCTTGCTAGAAATCTATACTAACAAATCCTGTAGTCATCCCAAGTACAACATGTACAATTTTTTTTCCTAAAAATACATCTCACCTTCAAATTTTTTTCCATTTCTGTTCATAACCCCACCATTAATCAAGTCACTGAAGGTAGAAAATTTGGAGTTGCTTTTGAGTTAAAAAAACACATAAAATTCAAGTTTATTTATCTGCTACAAAAATATAAAAAGAATGTCACTTTTAGTATTGTGAGAATCTCACCTCTGATTTTTAAATGTGCATAGGAACTGAAGAGGATATCGCTTTGGGGGCTGATTTGTCACAACATACTAGAATTATTCATAAAGTAAACAAGGTAAAAATAGGAAAGGCTTGTTAGAAGTTCCCATTTTATGTTAATGGAGGTCAGTGGGACATGATAGAGTGGTTAATTGGGCTGCTCATAAATGCAGGAATGTGCTAATCAGGCCTCACATTTCTATGGATAGTTAACTGATTGATACCAACTACAAAGGGGAAGAGACAGTGAAATAAGACTTTGTGACCTACTAATCTCCTCTGCCAAGGAGTATATGGTTCCCTTTACTTCAAACATTGTTTTAAGCTTGTATGGTTTAAAACTTCACTAAGACTTCTGGGACGTCCTATACAAGGGGCATATTAGGGATGCACATGAATACATTATGGCACTTCTTACTTGTCTGTGTTCCGAAACTTCTGGTTCTGTTGCATCATAGAAGATGCATGTATTATAATTAAAAGAATTACAGATCTAGATTATTATACCTGCATATAATCACTAGACTCTACATATATCCTCTTGGACAAATTCATTCCCATGTATGAATTAAGAACCTAAGGCTCTGCCACTGGTGGTTACTCACATGGTCTCAGGATAGTGTGTCCAAAGAAAGATCTGGATCAGATTAATTTTGAAGAAAAATTACATTTCTCTCCTATGGAAAAATCATACAGTTCTCTCCTTAATATTATATCAGTTTGTATTTATAGTGATCATTGTCTCTATTCTTGACCTGCCCTGCAACAGTTCCAACCCTTGTTAATAATCCCTTCCAAGTCTTTTGTTCATACTCTTGTTATGTGTTATTGGTTGCTTCAAGACTGAACAAATGTTCCTTCTAATGACTTCAATGCTGCTTGTCCTTGGATACCAAATGATATATTCCTTCATTGATATAAAATGTGGGAGTGTTCATCTTTCGGTGTCCACATGCTTCTATATCACACTCTTTTCCATCATGCACACCTGGATTTCCATCTTTAGGGTCTAGCTGTAAAGAATGACATTCACACGTTACCGGAAACAGTGCTTCTCCAATGCTGATTTTAGCAGTAGGAACAAACCAAAATCAGAGATTGGTTCAATATCTTAATCATTGCCATCATCTTCTTACCCTTCAGTCAGAAGTTTATTTTGGTAATTTTTGTTCATCTTCTTCAAACTGAGCATTCTTCTTAAGAAAAGGGTTTTTGGAATTGTGAACGGATCCAACCATTCTGAAGAGCAATTTGGAGCTGTGCTCAAAAAGTTATCAAACTGTGCATACCCTTTGACCCAGCAGTGTTTCTATTGGGCTTATATTCCAAAGAGATCTTAAAGGAGGAAAAGGGACCCACATGTGCAAGAATGTTTGTGGCAGCCCTTCTTGTAGTGGCAATAAACTGGAAACTGAGTGGATGCCCATCAATTGGAGAGTGGCTGAATAAATTATGGTATATGAATGTCATGGAATATTATTGTTCTGTAAGAAACAACCAGCATGATGACTTCAGAGAGGCCTGGAGAAAATTGCATGAATTGATCCTGAGTGAAATGAGCAGAACCAGGAGATCATTATACACGGCAGCAACAATACTATATGACGATCAATTCTGATGGACATGGCTCTCTTCAGCAATGAAATGTTTCAAAACAGTTCCTATTGTTCAGCGATGAAGAAAGCCATATACACCCACAGAGAGGCCTGTGGAAACTGAGTGTGGACCACAAACATAGCATTTTAATGCTTTCTGTAAAAATTTGCTTGCATTTTGTTTTCCTTCTCAGGTTTTTTTTTTTCTCTTTCTGGATCTGATTTTTCTTGTGCAGCAAGATAACTGTATAGATATGTATACACATATTGGATTTATCATATATTTTAACATATTTAACATGTATTAGACTACTTGCCTTCTAGGGGAGGGGGTGGGAGGAAAGGAGGGAAAAATTTGAAACAGAAAATTTTGCAGAGGTCAATGTAGAAAAATTACTCATATGTTCTGTAAATAAAAAGCTTTAATAAAAGTAAAAAAAGAAAAGAAAAGAAAAAAAAGAAAAAAGAAAAGAAAAGGGTTTTCTCCAAAGTGGACTTTTACTCCTTCTGAGGTAACATGTAAATTATAAGGGCCATTGTGTAGTGAGAATATAATACAAAGCCCCACAACCATGAGGGACAACTTTTAGAGATTCAAGGGATGCATGGTGACTAGGGTTTTGCTGTCTAGCACTATATGAGTGCTATTTTGCTATCTCTGAATCCAAATTTCCTACCTTGTTGGTGGAAAACTCTTCAGGAAACTCATCTTGTGAGCTTACAGTTACGGTAGTAGATTTAGGTGTGTAGAAAAGAGGTGATAATAAATATGAGAGTGATGTCAGCCTAGCTAGCCTAGCTAGCTATGAGTTCTTGGCTGTTCCATCATCCTCTATGCCATATATAACCAGGTATAAAGTCTTGTTGACTCTTCTTCTATGATATCTCTTGTATTCCTTCCCTTCTCTTCTCACAAAACTTCTATTCTAGATTAGACTCTCATCACATATTCCCTATAGTCTTTCCCTAACTGTCCTCTGTGTCTTTAATATTTTTCTTTCTACTCAATCCTCCTCAGAGTTATTAAATTAATATTCCCACAATAGAGTTCTAACCATATAGCTCCCAACTAGAAAATATTATTTCATTGTTCCTTATCACTTCTTGAATATAAAAGAAAATTTCTTACTGGCATTTAAAACATCGTGCTTCAAAATCTGGTTCATGCTTACTTTTGCAAACTATATGTTTTTCTATCATATAGTCTCTATTGTTCTCAAACTGGCCTGCTCAGGTGTCATGCCTCTACAAGACTTTTGCTGATGTCCTAATTATTAATATGTTTTCCTTCTTAAAATTATTTTGTATTAATTTTCATTTATTTTATGTTATTGTTGTTCTGCCATTTCCATCATGTCTGACTCTTTGTGATAACTTTTGAGATTTTCGTGGCAGAGATACTGGATTGATTTGCCATTTCTTTTTCTAGGTCATTCTATAGATGAGGAAGTGAAGTAAACAGGATTAAGTGATTTGTCCAAGATCATATGAGCTAGTTAATTCCATGAGACCACATTTGAACTTACTAAGAGGAGTTTTCCTGACTCTAAAACCAATGCTCTATTTACTTCATCGTGTAACTATCCACTTAATAATAATAGGTGACATTAATAATAAATATATATGGATATACATATATATATATGGAGATGCAAGTATACACATATGTGTGTGTTTGTATGTGCATGCCACCTTAAAGTTTGCAAAGTTCCACATAAATATTCTCTTATTTGACCCTTAACAATCCAATGAGGTAGTTACTATACTTTTCCCTATTTTTATAAATGAGGAAATTGATACTAAGAAATTAAGTAATTCTCTAAGCAAAATATTAAGTGATTTGACTGGGGTCACACAGTAAGTATTTGAAGAAATATTTTACTTCAACTTTTTCTGATTCCAACTTCAACACTCTATCTACTGTACCACCTAACCACCTCATGTACATGTATCTCCCTTAGAATGTATGTTCTCTGAGGGCAGGGACTATCTCTTTATTGTTGCTGTTTTTGTGTCTCTAGTACTTGATTTGTGTATGGAATGTAGCAAGTGATTAATAAATGTAAATTAAACTAAAAGGTAAAACTACATAAATATTCCTTAATAGTATGTGATATTATTTACTTTAATAATTCATAATTCTAATGAATACAAAAGGAAGGGATTATATCCAAAAGGAGTATTTTAGTTGCATTCCCTCATTTAAAAATGGTAAATATTTATTATTTGTCAAATTTTGGATGAACAGGCAGCATCTTTTTCTTGTCTGTCCCACAAAAGCCATTAATAGTTCCCGTTACAATGTCCAAATGTCTTTATGTATGGAAATGCAGCCTATTCATTATTTATGCACACATCGTTATCTCTAAAAATGGTAATTTCATAATTATTTTTATTTGTATCTTTTATGACTTAGAGGATATGCTCATCACCGTTGCCTCTGGGTGCCCATGTGGAGAGAAATAATTATTATTGAATTATCCTCCTGTTTCAAAAGCTTGATTGAACTGATCGCCTTTTCAATATGACTCAGAGGTCAAAAAACACACTTTGTAGGTGAATCCTCAATGGGGACCTTGTAGAGACTTTGTCCTTCCAAGACTTCCCTTCCTGTATTTTAAAGTAGTTATGTGTATATACAAATTACATGAATTTAAATTTGAAAAAAACGTGTATAATCTTGTGTGTGTGTGTGTGTGTGTGTGTGTGTGTGTGTGTGTGTATGTGTAAAAAGGCTTTACAAGGAATGTCAGACTGGGAGTTGAAAGCTTATATTGTCAGCTCATCTCTACTATTAAATAACTGAAAGAACTTCATTTGTCCTTCAGTTTATTTGTCCTTTGGTTTACTCATAAAAAAAAAAAAAAACAAGCTTGAAATGACAATCTTTTAAGCCTTAAAATGTTTTGGTTCCATTATTCTACATTTGATATTGAGTCTGGCCATTGATATAGATTCCTTAAGAGTAAGAATTGTTTGCAGCTTTGTCTTAATATCTCCAGCATTTGGCAAAACACCTACCACATAGTAGAAGGTTAATATAATGAAATTTATTGGTGGTGAAAGGAACATAAGTCACTGATTGAGCTAACAATCATCTCCTGCTCTTTCCTGGTTTGTTATTCACCACCCATATATCTATAAGAAATAAAGTCAATTTCTATGAGGCACAGCTTTTTCCCATATATAAAAAAGTGATTGATATATGACATGTCTCCTCTCTTTAACAGAATTGCTGTGAATGGACAAGTCTTAATTTTTTAATTTAATTTTAATTGTTTTTCTAATAACATTTAAAGATGGTTTTACAAATTTAATTTTTGTAAGATTTTGAGCTTCAATTTTTTCTCTTTCCCAACTTTTTTGTGATTATCTTGCATCACTGCATTGCTGAGAAGAGTTTCATCAATCATAGTTTATTATCACATAATCTTGTTACTGTGTACAATATTCTCCTGGTTCTGCTCATTTCACTCAGCATCAGAATAAAATGCTTTCTATTTTTAAGGCATTATAAAAAATAGCTATTTTTACTATAAAGTCTAATCTCCTTGAGAGCAAGGACTCTTATTTTCTGTTTTTATTTTTGTCTGTATCCCCAGCGCCTGACAAATAGTAGGCACCTACTAAATGTTTATTGATAAATTGATCATTATCATCATTCACATATATTACTTGTTTTGAACAACTTCTTTTACTTAAAAAATTGCTTCTTCACAGGGTAATATTAGATTCTATTTTTTAAATGATGGTACCAAAATACTGATCTTTATCATTAACTAGAATATTGAGGAGAGAAAAGATCATTTTACTAATACCACATTCTCCAATATTTATACTATTGTTTTCATGTATACCTCTCTAAATATCCATAGGAACATTTTTTTTAGAAACATAGATTAAGCTATTCCAAGATTTTGTCCTTGACTTTCTTCTTTTTCTACATTCTTTCTTGGGTAACTTCATCTATTCCCATTCCTTTATTCATTATCTTCACAATTTTCAAATCTCTATCTTCAGGCTTAATTTCTCTCTTGAGCTTCAGTTTCATATCTCCTAGAACTTTCTGGACAGCTCTATCTGAATATTCTGCCAAAACTTCAAAGTCAACATGCCCCAAATTGAATATATCTTATCCCCAAAATTGGGCCTCATTCCCAAAGCAATCCATTTATTAATTGAGGCTAGAGGGAATCAGGTTCAGTCTTGAAAATATAGGTGATATTGTGGCCCATGACCAGATAGATGAAAACTTGGATTTAATTCACTCCTTACATATATGAATCAGTACAACTGTTAGGATTCAAGGGGAAATACAAGAATTTTTCATCATAAATATTTATTAGAAGATAGATAAATGTGCTTTTAGCCAATCAATATGCATTTATTAATGGCTACTATATGCCAGGCACTATGCTATGCTCTGCTGATACAAAGAGTAAAAATACAATTCCTGCCTCCAAAGTGCTCACAATTTAGTGGAGAAGACAACAAAGATGTATAAATAAGCCATATACAAGATAAGTAGAAAAATAATTAACAGAAAGAAAGCATGAGAATTTAGATGGATTGAGAAAGGCTTTCTAGAGGTGGTGAAATTTTAACTGAGCTTTAAAGGAAATAAGTAGGCAGAGATAAGGAGGGACAGAATTCTAGGCATCAGGGAACAGGCAGAGAAAATGCCTAGAGCTGAGAGATGAAATATTCATGAAATAGCCAGGAGCCCAGTGTGTCTGGATAGAAGAGCATATGGCCATCAGTAAAGTATAAGAAAACTCAAAAGGTAAAAAGGAAAGTGGGTTATTAAGGGCTCTAAATGCCAAACATAGTATTTTTAATTTGATCTTGCAGGTGATAGGGAGACACTGGAGTTTTATTGAGTTAGGGATGGGACTAATACAGTCAGACTCATATTTTAGGAAATATGGTCACTTTGACCACTGAATAATAGATGGATTGAAGTGAAGAGAAACTTGAGGAAGGCAGATCCACCAGCTAGCTTTTGTAGGCATCAAGATGTGAGAAGATGAGGGCCTGCTCTAGATTGCAGTCTGCAGTGATTCTCAAATATAATACAGACAATCTTGGAGGTCTCAGAAAATTTTCAGAGGGTCTACAAATTCAAAATTAGTTTTTATTTCTAATGCAATAAGTATCTATAAATATAACCCACAGAAACAAAAACTGTTTGAGCAGATCCTCAATAATTTTTCATAGTATAAAAATACTGAAGACAAAAATTTGACTACCACTGCATTAGAGGAATTAGAGGAGAGAATGGGGTTATTTGAAAGATGTTGTGAAAGTAAAATTAACACATTGGAGAGCTGAGAGATATTGAAGAGTCAAGAATGATACCTTGGTTTTGAGTCTGAAGTGCTAGAAGGATGGCCTGATGATGAGTTCTGTTTTAAACATATTGAATTTAATATGTCTATTGAACATCCAATTTGAAATGTCTGAAAGTCAATTGGAGATGTGAAATTGAAGATCAGTAGAGAGATTGGAGCAAAACAGAATTATCAGTATAGACTTGGTGGTTAAATCCATAAGTCTTGATAGAATCACCAAGTGATCTGGAAGAGGATACAGTGAAGGAAACAGATATGAAATCGTCAGCATGGAGGAGAACCAAGAGAGATACTCTTGAACTCTCTTGATGGAGTGTAATACTCCAAAAACATAGAGAGAAAAGTTTCAAGGAGATTGAACAATTGTTAAAGGTTCCAGAGAAGCTAAACAGAATGAAAAATTAAAAAAAGTTCTTTGGACGTGACAACTAAGAGATCACTGGTAACTCTGGAGAGAACAGTTTTGGTTGCATGATAAGTCTGAAAGCAGAACAGTAAGAGGTTAAGGAGAGATTGAGAGAGAAGAAAGTGGAGGTACCTATTGAAGATGTGTTTATAAGGCATTCAGAGCACCTATTTATAAAAGCTTCCTTTGTATTCTTTTTTCCAAGGAATTTAGCCACAAAGGGCAAAAGAGGCATAGGACATTAGCTGACAGTAGTATAAAATAAGGTAAGGAATGAGCCAGTAGACAAGGAGATATTGAAAAAAAGTGACAGAATTGGGATGCCAGAGGGGACAATCTGTGATAAAATAGAATTGCTTACACAAATAAATAATATATTTGGTAAAGATTAAGATCACTTTATCATGTAAGAAATGAGTGAAGAAGGACAAAGTGGTTGAAAAAAAGTCTATGAGTGATATGAGATGGAGAAGAGGAAGCTTATGCTAAATATAAACAGGATATAACCAAATAACGATGTCCAACAACAAAGATCAAATTCACAAAAAAACAATAGAGTCAGTTCTTCTTTGGTAAATGCAATATTAGCATTCCCTCTCTTTCACAACCTTCCTCTATTTTCCCCTTGTATCTTTGTTTCTTTTCCCTTTAATTCATTTGGTCTAGGAATTTACCTTAGTCCAAGACCTTGCTATCTGCTTGCTCACATTGGTCCAGGAATCTATTAAATCCATCTGTCCCTTCTCTTGCGTATATCTGCCCACATCAATTTCTTACATGGTCCCAGATTAAGGCCATACATGCTTCCTACCATTTGCATCAAGACAGAAGTTTCTGAACCCTCCTCCCATCTCTAAACACATGAATGAATTCTTCTTTAAATCAGAATTGCACAGGCCAGAAAACCAATGCTGCCATGGCAGCTTTGGGGTCTAATCCAGATGAATGAAGACTTCGACCATTGGAATTGGTGGATGAGAATATTTTGTTCCAATGGCCACGAAGGCAACTGAAGCAGGTATTGTGGAGTGCTTAGAACTTGGTCAAACAACAAAGCTGCTAAAATCACCCACTGCATTTTGAGCCATTGCTCAAAATCCTGACTTTTTGTCTTGCCAGTGAATTTAGATGACTCCAAAAGAAAGTGAGACTGACACCTCTGTTCAATTCTGCCTCATTTAAATCTAGCTCAAGCACAAGTGGCCACCTTTTAAAGCCATTGATATTATTGAAAATGAAGGACAAACAAGGTCTTTTCAAAGCATAACTTTCATGATTCATTTTTTGAAAGACTTTCTTCTCCTTCCATCTGACTTCTTCATGAAATCTTTTCAAGCAGAGATCCCTGGCTTTCTTGGATTCTAATGCTCCTCTAAGTATTAAGTACCTAAATACTTACATCATTTTAACTTGTATCATAATTATTTCTAAGCACCTTACCTTACTACTAGATTAAAAATTCCTTGAGGGCAAAGACATTTTATTTTAGCTTATTATAGGGCATACTACATAATAAATTATTAATAAATACGTACTTACTTTAATTGTTGTTTTGAATAGCATATTATTATGGCAGCATCTATAAAGGTGAATATTTGGATTTTAATTTTAACTTGATGTTGAAAGCAATCCAGAACCTTAAGGATTTTGCGAATATAGCTCTCCCACTGTGTCTGTGGTTTTTTTGGTTTTTTAATTTTTTTTTACTAAAACTTTTTATTTTCAAAATATATACATAGTTTTCAACATTCATCCTTGCAGATGCAGAACCTTTTGTTCCAAATCCTGCTGTGTCTTTGAAAAAAAAAAAGTATGCTAACCTAACCTTTGTTCCCTATGTATTATCTACTTTTAAGTGAACTGGAAAAAAAGCAATAGATATAGAAAATTTTTTAGCATTATATAACTGAAATAATAATTTAGACAGTTTGCTTAAAATGTAAATGATATGAAGAAGTAGCATAAAGAACTAGTTTCAAAGTCCAAAAGACCTGAGGTTTACTTCTCACTTCTGACTCATATTAGTTATGTGATCCTTACACCACTATCAACTTTTTAACACCCTCTTTAAGATGATAAATTGAAAAACAGTTACATATCAACACTAGGGTAGAGAACATCAAGATGGTAGAAGGTTTCTTAAACAAATGACAATGATTTATGAGCTCTGGGGAAAAAAATTTAAATGAATGAATGAAAAAGAACACTGAACTTGGAATCTTGAGACAAGGATTTAATTCCCAACTCTGTTTAGATTGCTAGTGACAGATCAGTTCCTTTGAAATGAAGTTTATTCATCTATAAAGAGAAAATTGGCTTTAATAACCTTTTTCACTCCTGCTCAGAGAGACAAAATTTCTTTTAAAAAATTTATGTATTATTTTAACATTAATTGTTTAATATTTTGAGTCCCAAATTCTCTCTCTCCCACCCACCTCTCACTTCCCCATTGAGAAGACAAGAAATATATCAATTATACATGTGAAATCATCCAAAATTTACTTCTATATTAATCGTGCTACCCCCAAAAAAGCAATAAAAATAAATAAAAAAATTATGCTTCTATCTGTACTCAGACTCAGTCACTGTGTCTGTTTTGAGATAGATGGAATTTTTCAAATACAGATCCTCTGGAATTGTCTGGAATTACTACAGAGAACCTAAGTCTTTCTGAACAGATCATCCTTACAATATTGCTATTACTGTGTAAAATGTTCTTCTGGTTCTACTCACTTTACTAAACTTGCATCAGTTTATAAATCTTACTAGGTTTTTCTGAAACCACTCTGCTTGTCATTTCTTATAGAACAATATTCTACAGAAATATTCCATCATTATTATATACTACAACTTGTTCAATCATTCCCCAAATTATGGGCATCCTCTCAATTTTCAATTCTTTGCCACCACAAAAAGATCTACTATGAATATCTTTGTATTGATAGATAGATAGATAGATAGATAGATATCCATTTCCTCTTTCTTTAATCTCTTTGGAATACCATTTTAGTAATAGCATTGTTGGGTCAAAGGATATGCATAGTTTTATAGCCTTAAGAGCTGAAATCTCTAATTACTATATATAAATGCCATATTGTTTTTCTCAAAACTTCAGTACTTCTCAAATTGTGTGAATTAAAAATAGTGTCCTTGTCTTATTAAATTTTTGACAAATTGAAAAAAAAACATGGGAGAAACCCCAGTGGTTAAAGGAGTTAATGAAAACTTAAATATAAGAAGGAAAAGTGCTCATTTCCTTATATATGTGATTGGGCTGTCTAAAAAGTGGACATGTTAATATGGTTCACCCTTGTTCTGGGACTAGTATCTGTGATTTTGGAAAAGTTACTTAGCTCTTAGAGCTTCTCTTTATAAATATGTAAAATGGAATTATAATCATATAGCAGTAGAAATAATATCTAACCATATCTACATTAGGATTTCTGAAGATTACTAAGCATGAAAAGTGCTATAAAAGCTTCATCAAGGGCATATTTATAGCTGCAGAAAAGGGTGAGCAGAGTAGTCAGGTAGCAGTAGACAGTCTAAGATCTGAACTTTTACCCACAAAACGTTGAAAGACCAAGAGATACGTCTTCAACATCTTGGGCATAGAACTGAATGATACATGATGACAAGGGTCAGTGACCTGCACAAGTGGAAAAAGTTGTACCCTAACAGGATCATAGATCTATCTAAGGATGTGATGAAGATTCAGGAGGATTTTCCGTGAAAATTCAGTGGAATTGCCATGAGAGTTTTCCATCATACCCTTTTTTGTATGATAATAATAATAATAATAATGAGTAATATTATCATAGTGCACTGATATAGTAAAGTTGTGTGTAACCTGAACTTTTATCAAATAGTAGTATAAATAAACTATAAATGTGTACTTTTTCTTCTTGGGTGTTTGAAATGAATCAGTTCATAAATCAAAGAATCCATTGTATCTGTCTTAAAAATTTTTTGTACTGGGCAGCTAGGTGGCGCAGTGGATAAAGCACTAGCCCTGAAGTTAGAGGGACCTGAGTTCAAATGTGACCTCAGACACTTACTATTTCCTAGCTGTGTGACCCTGGGCAAGTCACTTAACCCCAATTGCCTCAGCAAAAAAACAAACAAAAAAATTTTTTTTTTGTACTGAATTTTCTTTAGCAGAACAGTTGGGATGAATAAAGGGGGATTGCTTAGTGATTTGAGCCACAAAGGCCAGAGATCAATGTTTCTCAAGTGTTTATTTTCTGTCAAAGAAACAATTATCTCATTTCCAGATCTGTATTTAAACTGTCTCTCTGTATTTTCTTTGATGAAATTTATGGAGAAGAAAGGTTTAACATAAGATATGACAAGAAAGATATCAATATTGCATTGTCAGGTCCTATGAGCACCTACAATCCTCATCCTCTCCCTGCTCTTTAGCTGCACCTTTTATCAGATAAGAAGGATTTGATCTAAATTTGCTCATGATTCCAATGACAACTACATAAAAAACTTTTCCTAGAAAATTACACACTTAATCCTGTTGTGTAAGCATCAATTCATTGTCCAAGACTGAATGCAATTATTTATTTACTACACTGCTATCATTTAGTACTTTAAAAAGAATATTAATTTATAGAATAGTAGAGCAGTAAAGGACCATGTATTGATCAGGCTACCACATCATCCTTTAATGTGTATGCATTGTGCAAGTATGTGTGTATGTGCTTAAGTGTGCATATGTATGCATGTATGAATGTATGTGTGTGTGTTGTGTGCATTGTGCATGTGTATACATAAGCGTTGTATTGTATAAGTGTGTATTGATGTATGTGTATAAGTGTATGCAATTGTGTGTTGTACTGTGTAATTGTGTAAGTATATATGTATATGTGTGCAAGTGTGTGGGTGTAAGCATGTGTGTAGGTGTGTTGCATAGGTGGGTATTGTAAATGTATTTGTATTGTGCAAGTGTGTGCATGTGTGTATGTGTGAGGAGTCAGCAATATACTCAATGAATGCAATTGATAACTGAGGACACTGGGGCAGAAAGATATGCAATTAAGAACTTGTTAGCTTGTTAGAGAAAGATGCATGTTTATGTCTAATAAGTCTAGCTAACAAGTCAAGCTAGAGTCTTTCTCTCTCTCTTCTTCTCCTCTCTCTCTCCCTTTCTCCCTTTCTGTCTCTCTCTCTCTCTCTCTCTCTCTCTCTCTCTCTCTCTTCTCTCTCTCTCTCTCTCTCTCTTTTCTCTCTCTCTTTCTCTCGTTTTTTCTCTTTCTCCGTCTCTCCTCTCTCTCTCTGTTTCTGTCTCTGTCTCTCTGTCTCTCCTTTTCTCTCTCTGTCTCTCTGTCTCTCTCTTTTTCTCTCTCTCCATTTCTCCTTCTCTCTCTATCTCTCTCTCTCTGTTTCTGTCTCTGTCTCTCCTTTTCTCTCTCTGTCTCTCTGTCTCTCTCTTTTTCTCTCTCTCTGTCTCTCTGTCTGTCTCTGTCTCTCTATCTATCTATCTATCTTTCCCTCCCTCTCTGTCTCTCTCTCAGGGTGTCTCTTTAAGTGTGTCTGTCTGTATGTCTGTATGCCTCTCTCTCTTTCTGTCTCTGTGTGTGTGCATGTGTGTGTCTGTTTCCTTGTGCCCCTGATTATCTATCTCTCTTACTCTCAGTCTCTGTCTCTGTCTTTCTGTTTCTCTCTGTGTCTCTTTCACTGTCTCTGTCTCTCTATCTCTCTGTCTCTCTGTGTCTTTCTGTCTCTTTCTCTGTCTTTGCTTATTTCTGTATGTCTGTCTCTTTCTTTGTCTATGTGTGTTTGTCTCTTTATCTCTGCATCTCTGTCTCTGTGTCTTTGTCTTTTTCTGTTTCTGTGTGGCTCTGTCTATGTCTCTGTGTGTGTCTGTGTGTGTGTCTGTCTGTCTGTCTCTGTGTCTCTGTCTCTGTCTATCTTTGTGTCTCTCCCTCTATCTTTGTGTCTCTCTCTCTATCTCTATCTCTCTGTCTGTCTCTCTATCACATATTAACGTCTGTGTGTGTATGGGTGGGTGGGTGTGTATTTATGGCAACAAGACAGTGCTGGGTCTGGAGTCAGGAAGACCTGAGTTCAAATCCACCCTTAGACATGAACTGAGTGACTCTGAGTAAGTCACTTAAACTCTCTCTGCCTCAGTTTCTTCAATTATAAAATGGGGATAAAAATAATGCCTATCTCTGAAGGTTTTGTGAGGATTGAGATAATATTTGTAAGTAATTTAATATAGTAAGATATATTAAGTATATTTAGTATAGTAAATATTAACTAAATACTACTACTATTATTATTATCCTAATATTCTAGATGGGAGATGAGCATGGCAGGAGGACTGGCTCCAAAAATTACACAAGAAAGATTATTTGTTAAATTAAGATTTAGAAAGCATAAGAATTTCATTGTCTTAGGATACTGTTGAATTCACTTCGCATTTTCAAGCCATAGTCCCTTTTGCCTTGGGTTTCTGGGACTATTTTTAAGTTTCAGTTCACATGGATTCACATCCTCTGTCATTTCTCTAAGTTGGGAAGCTCATACTCCATAACTCAAAATGAAACTCAGCCTCAACCACCAAGGTCCCTGTGGTTTCTCACTGAAGTTTCGCCCTCTGGCTCAACTGCAACCTCACTGCTGAGAAGTTGGGGGGATTCAGTCTTAATGTCAAATCATCTACCTTTGGCTAAAATAGTAAGATTAAAATAATGTTATGTCAAAATCTAATATTATACAAAAATAATATAATTTTGAGTACAAGCATAACATTTCTCCAGTAATTTTTTTCACTTTTATTCAATTTGAATATTCTGCCATCTATTATTTAAAGGTCATAGGATTTAGAACTGCAAAGGACCTTAGAGCTTATCTAGCCCAACTGCCTCATTTTATAAATGAGGAAGCCAAAGCCCGTGAAGAAGAAGTCATTTCCTCAGGATGACTCAGCTCAGAAATTGTAAAACTGAGATTAAATTCAGATAAAGGGGAATTCAAAACCAATCTTACCAGGTTAGGGGCAAAACCAACTTCAGTGAACTCCTAGTAGATAACATATGCGAGCACTGGTTACATATTTTCAATTGATTTTAAGGCATCAGATATTTATTAGGTATCTACTGAGAGAAATTATCATTTCTTTCATATTAATAACCCATTTTGAATTGAGAATAGGATTTTCCCTTTCTATTTCTTCATCCAGAAGTCAGACCTTTGTAGATTATTCAATCAGAAATCGAAGAATAGGGTTGACAATGAGATTAGATTTAATATTTTCATCAATCCTCCCCCCCATCCAACTAGGGAAGTTTAGTTCTGATTAAAGAGGAAAATGAATCTAGATAAATTCTGATCCATTGTGTTCTTGGGAAGGGAGGTGGGAATCTTTTGTCTAAATTATCAAAGTCTAGTTTAAGATAAGTCTCTCTTTGTCCAGGAGTGACATGCTCACCATCATGTACCTGATCCATCATTAAAATAGGCCACCTCCCATTATAACATTCATTCTCTCATTATGAACAAATCAGAGTTGATTCATGCCTGTCTGAGACACCCATTCTTCCAAGGGCACTAAGCATCAGGAAATCTCCACAAAGGGCCAATGCTTTGTGAAAGTTAAATTCCATTCTTTTTTTATTTGGTAGCCACAATTAATAAAACTATTAATTACCTAGAAATGCTCTCAATTTTTTTTCATTTGTCTATGAATTATAGTGGTAGGAATGAGAAAACAAAGACACACACACACACACACACACATATATATAATATATATATATATGTATATATATATATATATATATATATATATATACACTCTGTTCTTAGAAGTTACAATCCAAACTGTGCACAAAAGAATATGAAAGTGTAAAGTACAAAGGATTTCAAAGATCTCTATACACAAAACCGTCTCTAATCATCCAGATCTGCATCTAGCTACTGAACACAGATGGCTCTGGAGGAAAAAAAAAAAGTGTGGCTGGTGACTTTACCCAACCCTCCCTCACTCAATTCCAATGTATTTGTATGTCATGTCATCACCTTTCTGATGTCATGGTTCTCTTAGAGAAAAAAAAATCAAACAACAAGGTGCTACAAACAAAACATGTGAGGTAGGAGACATCATCAGGATCATAGAGTTGAAACCAAGGAAACTTTAATGGAGGAGGTCACAATGAAATTAGGTCTTGAAGCAAGAGAGAACCTTCAACAGACAAAAATTTTGGACCATAAATAACAGTATACAGAAAGCAAAAGATATAATAAAAATGAAGAAAACATCTCTAATTTGTATGCAATATTTCTAATGTCACAGTGTTGGTCATAGTATGAATGTGAACCTATATATACACGTGCTTCACTATTTACATGCCTGATAAGGGCAAACTTTGACATACAAAATAAATAAATGGGAAGATTATTAATAATATAAGTGGATGGTTTGATTTTGTCAAAGGAATCTATATAGTATAAAGTGTTTCCTCCTGAAAAACTTAAATTCTACAAAGTTAAGCTAAATTAGCAAATCTAGAGCAGAGAAGTAAAAAGATGAAGTCTAATCTGACCCCACATCCAATCTTCATCTCATTAAACAAAAAGAAAATCACATTTGAAAAATCTATTTATTATTAATTATTTTGAAAATTAATAAAGTCCCTAGGCAATTTAAGCATATCTGAAGGTAGGTCGATATTCTGATAATATGGAATTTGTGTTTTATTTAGCATTTATGGTTTGGTTTCAAATCCATCCTCTGAACGACTGCTAAAATACCTGTCACTCTCCTGTTTCAAAAATTCCAATTGCTCTGCATTGTTTCAAGGATCAAACTTACATTTGAAATTTGTATATAGAATCTGACTCCACTTTATTTTTTAAGACTTCTTACACATCATACATTCTACAGTCAAGCCATATTGTTGGTTACTAGTTCTTGGTTACACTCAGATTTCCTTCTCAATTTTGTATACCTTTATCCAGGTTTTCCCTCATGTCTGGACACTTCCTTTCAAATCTCAGTCCAAGTCCTACTTCATACACAAGTTTTTTGTTTTGTTTTATTTTTTCATGATTCTTTTTTCCTTTTTAACCTGAGTCACTCCCTCCAAAATATTTTGCAAATTTCATATTCAATCATGGGAAAGCTATTATTTCCCCCTATAGAATGCGAGTTCCTTGAAGATAGCTGCTATTCCTTTTGTTTTTGCATTCCAAGGCCTTCAACAATGACTAGTACATAGTACATGGTTATAAACGTTCATTCTTAGATGTATTTATTAGTTAATTCCTTTAGTGATTACTTATTTTTATTCTAATAGCAGTTTATTTTTCCCCAATTACATGTCCATAAAAAATTTTGTTCACAAGATTTTGAGATGCAAATTTCTCTCCCTCTCTTCCACCTATCCTGGGAAGTAATTCGATATGAGTTATACATATGCTATCATGTGAAATCTCTTTCCATATTAGTCACATTTGTGAAAGAAGAAACAGATCAAAAGAGAAAAAAATGAAAAAGAATAAAGTATAAAAAGTATGCTTCAATCTCCATTGAGCCCATTGTTCTTTATCTAAATGTGAATTGTATTTTCCTTAGTGAGTCTTTTGTACTTGTCTGGCATCACTGTGTTGCTGAGAAGATATGAATCGTTGATAGTCAATTATCACACAATGTTGCTGTGATACTCTGTGTAATGTTTTCCTGGTTCTGCTCATTTCATTTTGCATCAGTTCATACAAATCTTTCTAGGTTTTCCTAAATTCTGAATTTTCTATTACATTCATATACTACATTTTGTTCAGCTATTCCTGATTGATGATCATGCTCTCAATTTCCAATATTTTGCCAACAAGAGCTGCTGTAATTTTTTTCACATGTAGGTTCTTTTCCCTTTTTATGATCTTTTTGGGATACCCACTTAGGAATGATATTGCTGAATCAGAGGATTGTCTTTTGGTCATAGTTCCAAATGGTTCTCCAGAGTGGCTGGATCGGTTCACAACTCTACCAACAGTGCATAGTATCCCTATTTTCCCACATCCTCTTCAACATTTATTATTTTTGGGTCATATTACCCAAACTGATAGGAATAAAATGATATATCAGAGTTGTTTTAATTTGCATTTCTCCAATCAAAAGTGATTTAGAGTATTTCTTCAAATGCCTATAGATTTATATATGATTCATGCCCCTGCTTTTTTTTTTCTTCAGCTAAAGCATAATTGATTCTTCACTTGCTCCTTATTTTTACATGGTGTGGCTCTTTCTGCTTCAAGTATATTTCTTGTAAACAACATATTGCAGAATTCTGGGTTTTGATCCACTTTGCTATCTGCTTTTGTTCTTTTGGGAAGAGTTCATCCCATTAACATTCACAATGATTACTGTGTATTTCCCTCCATTCTACTTTTCCTCCTCTTTGTTCTCTCTCTTCTTTCACCCTTTCCCTCCTCAAGAGTGTTCTCTTCTCTCAATTCTCTCACCTTTTACTTAATCTCCTCCCCTCCTACTTTACTGTTGGTTAAGACAGATTTCTAAATTCAACTGATTGTGTATATTATTCCCTTTTTGAACCAATACTGCTGAGAATAAAGTTCAGGTGAAGTCCATCATCTACTTTTTTTGTCTTTCTCTCCACTGTAAGAGCTTTTTCAAGTCTTTTCAATATTTTGCCTTATTTTATCTCTCCCATCCTTCTGTATCCAATCCTTTTTCATCCCTTAAATTTTTGCCATTCCCTCAAATTAACCTTAGGTATATTCCTTCTACTTATTAGTACTACTAGTAGTGATATGATTTTTAAGAATTACAAGTATCATCTTCCCATGTAGGCATATAAATAGTTCAGATCCATTGAATCCCTATGGTTTCTTTTTCTTTATTTATCGTTTTTATGGTTTTCTTGGGTCTTGATATTGGAGATCACCTTTTTTGTTGTTCAGTTCAGGACTTCTCCTTATGAAAGCTTTTAATCTTCTTTTTTTCTTGCCTGACCATTTTTACCATTGCAGTAGTATACTTAATTTTGCCAAGTTGGCGATTCTTGGTTGTAGTTTTACCTCCTTTGCTTTCTGAAATCTTACGCTCTATGAACTCCAATACTTTAATGTTACATTTTTAAGTCCTGCATAATACTAACTGTGGTTTCTTGAGATTTGAATTGTTTCTTTTGGCTGCTTGCAATATTTTCTGCTTGACCTGATTATTCATCTACAATGTTCCTTGGAATTTTAATTTTGGAATAATTTTCATTTTAGAATCTCTTTCAAGAGGTGATCAGTGGATTCTTACAAGGACTATGTTACCCTATGGTTCTAGGATATTGGAGTAATTTTCCTTGATAATTATAATATAATAATTATAATAATAAAAAGATGCTGTCCAGGTTCTTTTTTTATTATGGCTTACAGGTAGCAAAATATTTTTAAAATTATTTTTCCTGGATTCATTTATTTTCTAAGTCAGTTGTTTTTAAATAGAGTACTTTATACTTTCTTTTATTTTTTCATTCTTTTGAGTTTGCTTGATTGATTCCTGATGTCTCATAGAGTCATTAGCTTCTGCTTGCCTAATTCTAATTTTTAAGATGTTATTTTCTTCAGTCAACTTTTATAGTTCCATTTCTATTTAGATAATTGTGCTTTTTAAGGCATTGTTTTCCTCAGCAGATTTTTTTTTCCCACTTGGCCAATTCTGTTTTCTAAGGACTTGTTTTCTTCAATCAATTTTTGTGCTTCCTTTTCCAAGATATTGACCCTTTTTTCATAAGTTTCTTAATTAACTCTGATTTCTTTTCCTACTTTTCCTTCTACTTCTCTTATGTGATTACAAAAATCCTTTTTGAGCTCTTTCAAGAGGATTTTTTGAGGTTGAAACCAATTTATATCTCCCTTTAAGGCTTTTCATGGAAGCATTTTGACATTGTTGACCTTTTCTGAGTTTGTGTTTGGATCTTCCATGCCATTTTCCATAGAAAATTATGGTAAGATTCTTTTTTGGGTTTTTTGCTCATTTTTTTTTCAAATTTGGGCTCTGCTCCTGAGATTCAGGGAACATTGTCCCAAGCTTCTTGCACTGGCCAGGGGTCTGGTGACTAGATTTTTGCATTAGAATCTCTGAAGTTGGCAGCTTGCCTCCCCCACTAATATGGCCTTGTGAATGCACCTCTTGTGTCCTAGGTTTTAGGACTAGCAATTTGTTTGCTGGAGCTGGAGGCCTCATAGCTAGCTAACTGTATCGCTTTCCTGCTGACAGGGGTCTTTGGGGATTTATCTTTACTATAGTTAAGAACCTCCCACTAGTTTGCTTTGTCATTTTGTAGATTTGGATGCTCCAGAATTCTTTAAGAGATTTGAATTAATGTTTTGAGGGGAAATGGGGAAAGATCAGGCAATTTCCCAGCATAGTTCTTCCATATTGGTTCTCCCATAGCAGTTTTTTGTTTTTTTGTTTTTTTTTTTCCTTTTAAGCATAATCCAATAAAAGAAACACATCCTTCATCTGGAGGATAATAAATAACCAGTTAGAATGATTTTTTAGTTGTTGTTGTTTGTTTTGTATTTTAGTCAGGCCAATCCATTTCCAGAAAAGACCACTGGTAGAACAGTGAGTAAAATCAGCATTTTTTAAACACTCTCCCTAAACAATAAAGCTTTTTTCTCCCATAAGTGGTGAGAGGTAATTTTGTAAGTTTTTGTCAAGAGAAAGAAGACAGCTTTGTCACCAAGGAAACATCCCTGTGACTGATGTGAGACTCTGCAGCCCTTGTGAACATAATGACACAAAATACAACAAAAGTTGCATGGATGTGAGGGTGAATGGGTGAGGATGGCTGGCTCTCTCCCCACACCCCATCCTAACTTCCTTTTCAGGAGTTCTCATTCTGTGGTTTTACCTAAAAAGCTGTTATTTTACAAATCAGTCTTCCCTCATGCTGAGAAATAAAACTAGGTGGGCCCCTCCTTTCTCAACATACTCCCCCACTCTTTCTTTCCTGAAACTGAGCAAGTCTATAAAACTGACCCCAAAATAAATATCTAGGCTAATATACTTAGCTTCTGACTTTGGCCCTTAAGTAAACACACACACACACACACGCGCGCGCACACACACATGCACACAACATCTCTCCTTTGTATATTCAGAACAAGTTTCATGAGAAGTATCTCACAAACATCTGCCTTCATTATAATTATATTTCTATTTCAGCTGCACCAAGCTATTTACAGATGAGCCTGTTCATAAAGAGCTTTATAATTAAGCAAACAGAAATATCTTTTTATAGGATGCAGATCTAGGGGTGATAATCACACACAAAATACACAGCAACAGTTGCAAATAGAGTGTTTAACGCTAGTTATATAGTTAGTGATGTGCTCAATAAAGCCTGACATGTCTTTGTTCCTAAATACGAGAAAATATGGTCTTTGCTACACAACAGTGTAAACTGTCTTCTTCCTCATCTTTTTTGTGTATAGGAAAGGCCATATTTTTCAGGATGCCTTTTTTTCCTTGTGTGTGCATATGTGTGTGTGCATGTGTGTGTCTGTTTTAATCTATAACCGTAGGGTAAAAACAAACCCACATTTCTCTGGCTTAGCGTGGTTTGAAAGCTGCCGGGTGCTTGGAGAGAGGTGCCTGGTGCTAAATATAAGCAACGAAGTGTGACAGATTAAATTAGTAGATAGTAGCTGTTATCTGATGTTATCTGAAGGTCCTAGAGAAGTGACTGCCAGACAAAGATGCAAGTTAAACTCCTCATGGCAGAGAAAGTGAAGGATATCTGGGAGATAGGCTGAATAACCAACTCCTTCATTTGTCACCAGAAACTTCCCCGATACCCACCTTCCTTCCCCTCTGCCCCTTCCTAACCTCTCCCTGTAGAAAAAAATTTTAGCTGATCATTTTCTGACTCTGGGTTCTTCAAAATTGTATAAAGTACTTTTGGTTGAAAGTCCAAAAATGACTAATTGAAGTCCATTCTTAACAGTTTTCCACACAAAGCTGAAGAAAGACTGAATAACATATTTATCTGGAGAATGGGTACAAACCCCCAAGTTCAGAAGCACAAATGACTATATGTCTGTCTACTTGTTCCAGGTTTGACAAGTTCTCTAGAAATAAATAGTTTATGTGATTTTTTTTTTCTTTACTTTGATTTGGAATGGTGACATTGAGGGTAAAAGTGATGTTACTTTAGCGTCCAATCTCAACTTTCATTAAAGAAAATTTTCCTTTGGTATCACTACATGACCCTAAATGCCTTCTAGCAATGAAATAGCCTGCCTTTTATTTCAGTGAATTTCTTTTCATTGAAATTTCACAAATATTCAAGAAGTTATATATTCATATATTTGGGTATGTTGTAGAAGAGATACAGAAGTGGCTTGGACTAGATGGCCTCTGAGGTTATTTTTAATTCCAAGATATAATCAGTGTCTTTAAGCTAAATCTACCCATGGAATGCCTTTACTCAATAAACTCCAGTTATTCCCTATTACTTCCAGGCTTAAATATAAAGACTCCTGTTTGTCATTTAAAGCTCTTCATAGAGCTTTACAGAGATAATATTTGTCAAGTATTTAGCACAGTGTTTGACACATATGAAGCACATAATAAATGTTTTTTTTTTCCTTTTCCTTCCCTAGTCTTCTAACTTGGAAATACCTTTCACTTATTTATTCTACTTATTCTGATTACACTATTAAACTTACTGGTCCTCATATACATCATTCCATCACTATAGCTTTTGTCTTTGCACTAGCAGTCCTTGGGACCTGAATGTTCTCTACATTTTCTGCTTCTTAATATCTCTGATTTCTTTCAAGACAGGTTAAATCTCACCTCCTACAGTATGCTTTTCCTTATAGCCCCATTTGCTAGAGTTTTTGCTTCTGAAGTTAATTTCCATAAAGAGAAAGAGAGAGAGAGATACATATACATATATACATAATTTGTGTATATATGTGTGTGTGTATAAAGACACACACCTCTATGCATATATATATACACGCACATATATATACACATACTGATTATACACACAAATATGTGCATATATTTATATGTACACACATGCATTTGTGTTTATGCATTATATGTATTGCTTTGTGTATATGCATATGAATATATACATATATGCAAGTATGTATATGTGATTGTATGTATGTGCATGTGTGTGTGTGTTCTTTTTGAGGTAATTGGGGTCAAGCAATTTGTCCAGAGTCACAGTGGTACTAAGTGTCATTTGAGCTTAGGTTTTCCTGACACCAGTGTTCTATCCACTGCCCCAACTAGCTGCCTCTCCCTATGTTCTTTTTCTACCTTTTAAATATGTAATAATTTATAAATTTTCTTTCCCAATAGAATGTAAACCCCTTGATAGCAGGTCTCTGTCCTTTCTCTCTAGCCCTTCTGTGTTTCCCTAGCATTTAGTCCATTGCCTGGTATATCATAAATGATTAATAGAGATTTGGTAACTGAGTATGTGATTGAGATCTCAAGATCATACCATTAAAGCACAAGTTCCAGAAAACCCTACCAACCTCCAAGGGCTTAGAGAATCTGCCTTCAAACAATAAGCCTAACAAATGGCTCAGAGGGCTGACCAGCAAGTGTTAAATTTTGTGAGCCCATTTTCTATAGCTAATAAATTGCCCTTTGTATCAAACTAGTGCTCTCCTCTGGGAAATTATGCATGTTTTTTACACACTTGAATAATAAGTAATACATACAGGGAAATGCACTTATATGGGTATTTATGTGTAATTTGATTGAGGACAAGAACTATTTGCTGTTGCATTTGAATTTCCAGCGCCTAATGCATAGGTGCTTAATAAATGCTTATTCACTTGGATCGAGTTGACTTTGGTCTCATGAAGGCCAGTCATTAAGAGTACAGAAGGTTGCCACCTGTGTGAGAGCAACCCTATGTCACAGGAGAACACAAACTTGGCAAAACAGATAGAGTGCTGGGCAGGGAGTCCAGATGACATCTTCCCCAATTCAAATCTAGCCTCAAACACTTACTAGCTGTGTGACCCTGGCAAGACCCTTAACCCTGTTTGCGTCAATTTCTCATCTGTAAAATGAGCAGAAGGAAAGGATATAGCATTCCACAATCTACCATGAAAACCTTAAATGGGGTCATGAAGAGTGGGACACAATTGAAAAATGACTTAAAAGTGTGAGGATCAAATGAAATCATATATGCAAAACTCTTTAGAATTTTAATCAATGCAGAAGTAAGAGCTGCTATTATTAATGGAAGGAATGATCACACTTGAAATTATAACTGTTTTAATGTGAAAAAGAAAAAACTACATCATATTGACCAATTTCCATGAATTTTATAACTATAGCTATCAGTTCTGGAAGAGTGGCAGGCAAGTTGATTATCACATTCTATCAAGTTGATCAAAGAAAATGATAATGTTCTTTCTCCCCTCATCTGCTTTTTAGAAATTCCAAGTATTCATTTAAGATATAGCTCAAGTCTCACTTCCTATATCAGGTTCTGTCCCATTTCCTCTGCTAGTTAATTGCTGATGTTTCTCCCCTAAAATTTCATTTCAGTTTTTGGACTTTTTATATAGTGTTTTGGATAAGTCAATTTACTTATCCATGCATATCTTGTTTCAAAATAGAGAATAGATTTCCCTTGATGTCAGGAACTGATTCATTTTGTCCCTAGATCCTCAGCTCCTAGCATAGTTCCTCTTGCAAAATAGGCACTTAAGAAATACTCTATAAATGGAGGGATTCATTAATAAGTTGGTGATCACGTACCTCTCTCTCTCTCTCTGTTAGAGGTATTTCATATGGGGAGTAGATTATGGAATAGAAAGGGGAAAAAAGAAAATAAGCATTTCTATACTGCCTACTATAAGCCAAGCAATGCTAAGTGCTTTAAAAATATCCCATTTTATTGTCACAACAACCTTGCATAGTAGGTGTTATTATTCTCATTTTTTACTTGAGGAAATTGAGGCAAATTGGCTAAAAGACTTAACCAGAATCACACATCAGATAAGTGTCTGATGTTAGGTTTTAATACAGATCTTCCTGACTCTAGGTATGACACTCTATCCATTTTGTCATGTAGCTTCCAGGAGACCTGCCCCAACCATCCTCAATAGCTACCCCACATATTTTAAGGTAGTAAAAAATAGTGTTGCAAATTCCTGGAAAGTCAGGGTAAGTTTATTATCTCATTGTTATAAACTAACCTCATCTTTACAAGTCTTAGTTTCTCATCTTCCTGCCTTGTTTCTTTGTCTTAAATTCTCTCTTCTAAACTTCACCATATTTTGTCTTTTATTTTCTTCATCTCAGTCCCATCTCATAAAAACATAACCATTACCCAGATCATATTTATGGTTCATGAAACCCAATGTTTCATCTCTTAAAAGGACATCCAGGGATCTATTGGAAAGGCATCATCATCACTTTCTGATAAATGTTTTCAAGGGCATTCCTTGCAACAATTCTTATAAGGTTGGTAGTTCATATGTCATTATTCCCATTTTATGGAACACTAAACTGAGACCCAGAGAAATCCAATAAATAGATCACAGGATCTGAACTCATTCCTGACTGCTAGCCCAACAGCATGGTCCAGTGGCTTGTTTTATTATGACCTTTAGATGTTTTTTTTTTTTTTTTTTTAATGGCAATCTAAAAGGATACGGATTTTCACGAAACATCTTTGTTTCTTTAACATTATCCTGAGTATACCATAGCCATCTACTTCCCTCTTTCCTTTCTGTGTTTTCTTCCCCTATCAAAAAAGATTATTTTCTACTCACATGCCATCTCCTCCAGGGAGGCCTTCATTCACAAACTTCAGCAGAAGTAGTCCTCCTTCCTCCTTTAAACCCTTCATTTAAATTTTGTTGCCCTCCTTTCAGACATGACCTGTAATTTCATTGTTGTAGGGAATTCCCAGTGAGGAAACTCCATCTGCTAATGCAGATGGGCAACACGTCTGCAAGTTATAATCTTAGGTCAGGACTACTTAACCTGGTGTTTGTGAATTGCTTATATCCATATCTATCTATCTAAAATTGTTTTTGTGGTTGTTCAGTTGTTTTCAATCATATCTAACTCTTTGTGCCCCTATTTGGGGTTTTCTTGGCAAAGATACTGAGATGGTTTGACATTTTCTTCTCCAATTGATAACTGCAATCCAACATAATTTGTTTCTTTGTAATTCTTTTTATTTTATTGTATGCATTTAAAAACATCACTCTGATAAAGGACCATAAGCTTTATCATATTGCTAAAAGGGGTTTATGACATATGTGTGTGTATACATACACACAATAATTAAAAATCCTTATCCTTTAGATTTTTTTCTATGGCACTGAGAAGTTAATTGATGTGACTAAAATTATAGAACTTGTTTTGTGAGAGGGTGGACTTGAGGACTGATTATCCCAATTCCCAGACTGATTCTCTATTCATTATATTATAATGTTTCCCATCCAATTGCTAGAAACTATGGTTCAATTGGACAAACATTTATTAAGTTCCTAGTACCTATCAGACAGTATGCTAGGTGCTAAAGATATAAAGACAAAAATTAAAATGGCCCCTGACTTAGGATCATACTATATTATGGCCTATTTGCCTTGGGGTAACTCCTATCACTTATTGTAGAATTGTTGAACAAAGCTTTATTATTACATCTGCATCTTACCCTCATGCATATTTCCTACCACAGGGCTTTGAATGTAGAAAACATTCAATAATATATGTCAAATCAATGAATGTCCGATGCCTTCCACTTATTCTTTCCCCTCCCTTTTTGCCTTTCTCCAAAGAAGATGTTGGAAGTAAATTCATAACACAATGTGACTAAATCATAGAAAAATACCATATTCTAAAGGAAAAATCAGGATATTTATGGTCAATTCTGATTAATCCATAAACTTTACTGCCTTTGGCTGTCAATCACTTTGAGCTTTAGTTTTCCCATTTACTAAGTGAGAAATATAGACTGTTATTAAGATTTATTCCAATTCTAAATTCTTTCTCTCTGTATGTATGCATTATATGTATCCATATGCATATATATGTTTGTGTGTACATATGTATAAATATATACACATATAAATAATATATATATATATAATATATAGTCTTTAATTTATGCTGTCTTCCCTATCCTCTTTTCTCAGATAATTAAATCATGATCCAGTAGACACTGTATCAAGTTATTATCACTTAGGCAAAATCTGAATTCTACATAAGAAAACAGATTCTTCCTTGAGTCACTGGTTTAGGAAGAAGAAGGCATGAAACAAAGGAAGGGCATTAAATTAAAGGATCGCATGTCCTACTTAACTGTGGGTGGAATTGTTTGATAAGCTCATTGCTCTATAGTCAAGGCTATCTCTGATCTGACAAGGGGTACTTTCTACATGCCCTTTAAAAGTTAAGTGACTATTATTATCTCAACCAAAAATATCATCTCACAAAATATTGGTCCTGCTGGCCTCTTAATGCTCTTTATTCCCTAAGCCAGGGCTTAGGTACAAGCAGCCTACACAGAGCTTTTAAGTGGTACAAGTAGGTGGTGGTGTAAAACAGAATGCATGTGGATTAGATTCAAGCTGCATCCTTGAGAAGGCTGTTCTGACTGAGGACTCCCTGAAGGGCAAAGTAATTTGTTCTGTGGGCCAAGAACTCTCAACACAGCAACTGCTTTAGCGAAGGGGATCCCAACCCAATATAATTACCAGAACTTTTCATCTGTCAGCTTAAAGGGTCAAGGAACCCAAATTATCCATTCCTTACATGGTATGGTACCCCCTCTATACGAAAATAACCTACAAAAGGGCTTATGTAAGGAGGGTAAAGGGGAATTATTTTCAGAAATAAATGGCTTAGACTTCCAACATCTCAGCCAATTTGCTTTGGTGCAAGTATGCCAGAAATTAAAACACTATCATTTTTTACATCATTGTAAGAATTGATGGTTTGAAGCTGTGAGTAGTCAATTCATTTTGTAAAGGCATTGCACTATTCTAGATAAAGAGCAATAGATGGAATAAGGAAGACAAGAGAACGAACATCTATTTAAACAAATTAGCTGTGTGACCCTGGACATGTCATTTAGTCTCTCTGTAAACTTCACTTTTCCCTTATGTGAAATGGTAATAATAACACATCTCACATGGTTGTTGTAAAGAATAAAAGTGAACATGTAGAGTACTTTGTAAACCTTATGGTGTTATATAAATGTTTGCTATTATTCAACTAATTCAATCCCCTCTCTTATTGTTTTTTACCCTACAGTCTTTTCCTAATGTAACCCATTCACCCTAAAAGAACTCTCTCTGGTAATGTAGAAAAAATGTTAAGTAAAACTGACCAACAAAGCAACCACATTTAATGTACCATGTCACAATCCAAGCCACAAGCCCACAACTATTTATTAAGAGGAAACATGTCTCATGAAGCAGGAGATTTGATATAGTAGGAGAAGCATTAACTCTGGAGTCAGAGGGCCAAGATTCAAATCTGACTTCTGATGCCTAATACATATGCTGCTCTCAGACCAGCAATAACCTCCCTCAACTTCTGTTTCATCATACCTAAAAATGTGTTAAGACTAACTGGCTTTTCAGCTCTAGACATATGATCTACCTTCAGGACCAAGATCAGTTCCATCATTTTATTGATGATGAGCTTGACACCTTGAGAATTAAAATGACTGGTTTGAGAGCCAGGATTTGAATCCAGGTCTTTTGACTCCAATCCCCACACCCATTGCACTACTTCCAATTATTTTTTTCAGTGAGATTAATATTCTCCATCAATGACCACAATCTACTAGTAATTCGTTATATTAATCAAACTTCAACATAATGGTGATTGGGCTTTGTATGTTAAGACATTTAAAGGTATGCAAAAGGTACTGCCCCCAGATATAAGAGGCAATCGGTTTTTAGTACAATGTCATGCCATTAATAGGCAACTAGGAGGTACATTGGAAAAAGTCCCAAGCCTGGATTGAGGAAATTCTGAGTTCATAACAAGTCTCAGATACTTAACTAGCTTTGTGAACTTGGGCAAGTTTCTTAATCACCTTTGCTTCAATTTCTTCATCTATAAAATGAACTAAAGAAGGAAATGTCAAACTGCTCCAGTGTTTTTGCCACCAAAGGGGCTTCATTCATCCTAAATGGTGTCAGGAAGAGTTGGCCACAATTTAAATGACCGAAACACAACTTGCCATATACTAGTAATTTTGCCTTGAATAAGTAATTTTACCTCTTTGAGACAGATTCCTTATGTAAAATCAACATAATGATTCTGGTTCCTATCACCCCACAGAGCTGCTGTGAGGAGAACAAGCTATAAAATTTCAAGTTCTATCAAAATGTATTGTTATTATTGAAATGAGACCTATCTGTTCATTGTAGTGTTATTATCAATTCTATGTTCCTATTGTCTTTATCTTAGGATATTGGTTTTCAAGCTCATCCTTGAGAAGGCTGTTCTAACTTACCTTTAGCAGCTTACTTAGTTTTTAGGATATTTCTTCTGTTTATCTCTCTATCCTTATGCTAATTAATCACTGATTGTTGAGGAGAATACTACCTCCATCCCCCTCTCCTCCCATTCTCTCATCCCCATCTTTATAAATACTGTATTTCTTACCCATGCTCCATTCTGTTCTCTCCCATCTCTTCTCATTCCTTTGTGAACAAAGCCCTCTTCTCTCATGTTTCTGCCAACTCTTAGCTTTCACTGGTCTGATGATACTACATCCACAAATACTCTGTCCATTATTTGCTCTGCCTTCTCTCACATTTTCTGACACAGCACTACTGGATGGGTAGTAAGAATCACCTTTATTTTACACTGTTGTTTCCAGACTCTTGATCTCCTTTACTCAAAAATCTCTCCTTCTTGAAGTTCACTTAACATTTTAACCCATACAAATTATGTTACCCATAGTATATTGTCATCTAAGTCTTTCTCCTTTTTTACTTAATAATATTTTTCCAATCATATGTAAAGATAATTTTCAAAATTCATCTTTTTAAGATTTTGAGTTTTGGATCTTCCCCTTCCTTCCCAAGACAGCAAACAATCTAATATAGGTTATACAGATACAATCATTTTCAACATATTTCCATATTATGTGTGGAAAAAAAGCAGGATAAAAGGGGAATACTACAAGAAAGAAAACAAAACAAAACAAAAAAAGTATTCAAACTCCATAGTTCTTTCTCTAGATGCAGATAGCATTTTCTATCCAAAGTCTATTGAAATTGTGTTGGATCACTATATTGTTGAGAGGAGCTAAGTCTCTCATAGTTGATCATCACATAGTTTTGCTATTACTGTTGACAATGTTCTCCTAGTTCTGCTCACTTCACTCAACATCAGTTCATGTAAATCTTTCCAGACCTTTCTGAAATCAGCCAGCTCAACATTTCTTATAATTCTTATCATATATCATAATTCAGCCATTCCCCAATTGATTGGCAGACTCTCAATTTCCAATTCTTTGCTATCTCTAAAAGAGTAGCTACCAATATTTTTGCACGGGTGGGTCCTTTTCTTTTATTAGGATCTCTTTAGCATAGAGACTCCATGATAACACTGCTCATTCAAGTCTTTCTAAAGGAAATCAGAACCTGACTCATCATTTTTCTCTCTTCCACAACTCTTACTCTTCTGTTAGGGAACTTCAATATTCTCTTAAATTCCCTAAGCACCCATTACATCAGTCTCAAATCTCATGACCTATTCCTTTACTCCACTTCACATACAAATAGGGTTAGTAACACATTAGATTTAGTCACTGTCAACAAGTAATTCATTGTTTTAATTAGAAACTGACATTCCCTTATCTGACCATAACCACCCTTCCTTCCACCTCTTCTAGGCTTCACCCCTTGTAAATCTGCCTTTTATTCTCACTGAGACCACAAATTCCTCTACCTTATGGTATTTTTTTCAGGCCATTACCAATGCTCTCACTCTATTTTTCTCCCACTCTATTTTCAAATCAGCAGTTATCCATTGCAACTCTACACTATCCTCAGTTCTTAATTCCTTGTCCCATTTATCTTATCTCAGCTGTTTTCTTGCCAAATGTCAGCCTGGAATTTTATTACCTCCTATTCACTCTCCCATAAGTCATTGAACATAGCTAGAGAAGAACATACAACTCTCCAGACTGTCCAGGACATTACAAATTCATGTTATCCAAACTCAAGTGGCACCTTGCTGCCACAAGGTAGTTATATTCCTTTCTAATTGATGACTTATCTTAATGGCCTCAAAAGCTACTGCAAACCTTATCTTCTCTCCTAAAATCTCTTACATTTTCCTCATTTTCCTCCCTCAGTCAAGATTTGTCTCTTACTTTACTGGAAAAGAATTGAAGCTATTCAAAGTGAGCTCCCTTTCCTGTTCAACTCAAAAGCCCTGATATCTTCATTCTCATCTCCTTTGCCCTAGTCTTTGACAAAGAGATGGCCCTTCCCTTAATTTCAAACCCTGTACAATTTTATTTGATCTCCTGCTTTTGTCTTCTTTGATAGATTATACCATTAGTCATCTAGTCCCAACAAATGTTTAATCTCTATATATCAACTGATTCCTTCCCTAAAATTTCATAATATAATTGAGTCTCTCCATCATTTAAAATTTTGCCTTCTAAACTCATTGGGAAGCCAGAACTTCTCTCTTAAAAATTATCAATCACCAAAATTAGTCTCTTCTCATTACTTATCCTTCTGCACCTAATCGTAACTTTTGATACTTCATCCTACTCTCTCCCTAGATATTCTCTTTGCTCTGAATTTTTGTGGCACTAGTCTCACTTGGTTATGCTAGTATTTATCTGGCCACTCTTTCTTAGTGTCATTTATTAGTTCATTATTCATATTATGCCTCTTTAAATATGAGTGTTCTTCACATTTCTGTCCCATGCTCTCTTCTCTCACCAACATATAGCAAAGATCTGACATGTACAAAATGTTTAATATTAATTAATCAAAAAAGACATATATAGTGCTTCTTGTATATATGTTTTAATGTGAATGAAAAAGGTCTCTCATCTTCCTTAAAACTAGCAAATTTCAATTGCAGATTCATGACAGTCATGTTTGGAACAACTAAGAGATATATCTGTTATGGAAAATTATTCTAAGATCTACAAAACTCTTGATACTTTTAACAGTTTTGTCAGAAAAAAAGGAGACTATGTCCTCTGACATTTGAATGAGGCTTTTGTTAACTATGCATTATAAAGCTTTGTTGTCAATGATTTTGCATAATACAAATATGTAGGATGCAAGGCAAGATGACCCTTCTTATGTGCTATTACTATCCTCACTCTTATGGCTGAATGGCTTTGGAAACTCTTAGGGCTGGGTTAACTAGGCAATGACTGATTCCCCTAGGACTACTCTTCCACATTTTATTTGCCACTACATTTGCCAATAGGAACAATTTGTCTTCAGATAGATAATTCATGCCAGACCCGGCAGCTGACGTTACCCTCATTTTGGATTTCAGGATAACTGATACAGCATAGCAAGGGAAAAGCTTCAATCTTTTGGGCAGTTCCAATCACATCCAGACCATTACAATTCATCAAATCTTATTGCAGAGCAGCAATCATTGGCTTTGTCTCTTGGCCAGCCATTCCCAATACACATCTTCTCATCTGTTTAGGCCAAGTTACTCCTTTTCCTATCTAGTTTGTTCAAAGTTGGTATGAAATCAAAAATATTTTGATGCTGATGTTGATGTGTCATATTTGTATGATTTATGATTACAAAATAAAATAATACTTGTAAAGGACTTAGTGCAGCACCTGGCAAATAGCAGGTTTTTAAATGTTTGTTCCCTCCCCTTTATAATCATCATCATAATAAAATCATGTATGAGTATATTAGGTTTGATGTTTAAAAATGTCTTCACAATAATCCTCTAAGATAAATAATGCAATTATTATTATCTATTTTATAGATGAGGAAACTAAGGCACATAATATGTAGTTATCCCTCACATCTACTCACATTAGATTTACAAAGCAGGTGCTATTATATCACATTTGAACCCAAAAATCTTCCTTTGAACAATTTAAAATCCTTCTGATTTGCAGGTAGAGAAACTAAGTCATAGATATGATTAAAATTAGCATGCATATCATAGATATTTTAATGTTTTAAAATTTCAGAGTATTTCATATTTATTATCCTATTTTATCAAATCCTCACAGCTAAAGGAATCAAACAACATATTTTCATGTTATAGATCTGAAGCCTGAAGCTCAAAGTAATTAAAAGACTTGCTTAAAATAAACTAGCCAGTGGTAATAATGATATTTTAGATTTTAGATAGTCTTATAAATTTCACTTTCTTCCTAACAACTCCATGAGTTAGGAAGCACAAATGCATTTTACATATTAAGACATTGAAATTCAGAGTATTGAATTAATCCCTACAAAATTACGCCATTCACAGTTAATAGATAATTGAATAATTATATGTTAAGGACATTTTACAGGAGATTCCTATTCTAGCACAGATTGAACTAGATATTTACTGAGTTGTCCCTCAACAGTGAGATTCAGTATTACAAGATTGACTTGACTAAGACTACTACTCTTTCTGTTATACCAGCTTCCTTTTTAATGATGCTAGTTTTCTCATTAGATTGATCCATGTGCCTCCATTCATCTGCTATCATACATTAAAAACCATTTAAAATGAGATCTCCTTGTTGTTAGACATCACAATTTCAATAATTACTGCCAGATTTTATAACAAAAGAACAGAAAATGATTTAGCTATGGACAAAAACCAGTATAAATTGTCAGAATTGCTCGTCCATCCTGAAAAATAAAGGAAAAGTATGAAATTCAGCCTTCCAAAAAGCTAAGTGTTAAGCTTCAACCAAAAAGTATTCTTTAGTTGCAAAATGAATTTCCATTAAAAAAAATTCAAAATTTTGGGGCAGCTAGGTGGTGCAGTGGTTAGAGCACCAGCCCTGAAGTCAGGAAGACCTGAGTTCAAATCTGGTCTCAGACACTTAACATTCCCTAGCTGTGTGACCCTGGGCAAGTCACTTAACCTCAATTGCCTCAGCAAAAAGCAAAAAAAAAATTCAAAATTTGAATGCGATACTTGAGTTATTCTTTTAAACACAACAGCCACATAATTATCCTTTCACATTTACAAGCTCTTAAAAAAAGAAAACAAATGCAAAAGAAAAGGTAAAATAAAGAGCAAAGAAGAATCCATAAGATTAGAAAAAAAGACATCAAGAAAATGGAGGGAATAAATGAATTAAAGCTCCATATTTATTAAATGTCATGATCCTGTATAAGCAAATCAATGTTTTCTAGAATAGATAACAGAGGAGGAAGTTGTGATGAATGGGGAGAGGATTAGTGAGGGAAACTGAAGATGTACCCCACTCATTTGTGGGTTGAGTAGAGAAAAGAGAGTAACTTTTTTAATCTCTAAACAAGAGGGGGAATTTTGTGAGAGTAGGATAAAAGCAACAAAGGGAACAGCCTGGAAGAGGGAGAGAAAAAAATGATGTCAGATTTAAAGAAGTAAATTATTTTTTTTAAAAGATGCCATTAAAATATTTTCAAAAGAGGGTAGTGTATGACTGTGTAAAGAAACAAGAACATGAAGATGACAGAATAAAGGCAGGAACTTACCCACCTCTTTTCCAGGCCATTTCAAATTCCTTTCAATAATGAATAAATTCAAGGATAGCTAGGTGCCCCAGTGGACAGAGAACCAGCCCTGAAGTCAGGAGGACCTGAGTTTAAATCTGGTCTCAGACACTTAACATTCCCTAGCTGTGTGACCCTGGGCTCTTAACCTCAATTGCCTCAGCAAAAAGCAAAAAATAAATAAATAATAAATAAATTTTAGAGCATCAGAACACACAAAAAGACAGAGTGGAACAATTTTCCAACCAAAGGTAACTTAGAAGGTCAACAGGAAAAGTCTTTGGTACTGGCGTGGAAGTCTAGCTTGTAGTCCCAGTGCAGGTTGCATCAGCACAGGTCTGAGCAGTCCCCAGCCTGAGTCCCACCACCAGCAAAGCAAGAACAGTTCTACAGCTCTTTGAATCAAATGCAGCACTGGTGGTTTCTAGATGACTTGGAAGATTGGCAGGAAAGGCTGTCAGAGGACCTTGAGAAATCATCAAAACAAGAGCAGGCATGGGCAGTGGGAGTGGGAGTGATAACTTCCAGAGATCTCAGCTCACAGGAAAGCTCTTTACTATCACTGCTGCTTTAGCATGCTAGGTGTTACAGAGGGACAGGGATACTCCTAAGATTTCCAGGCAGAAAAGAGTGCTTGAGGTCAGGTATCTTCAAGGATCTCAGAAAACAGCTGCACAAACCTCCTGAAGTTTGGGACAATACACTCCACCCTGGAATCAGGGTTCTACTTTACCAAAGAGTTAAAAGCTGAATAATAAGCTACCAAAAAATGAGCAGACAACAGAAAAAACAATTCTGACCATTAAAAGTGACTGTGGTGACAAAGAACATCAAAGCACACACTCTGAAAAAGCATCCAAGAAAAATAAGAATTGGTCTCAAGTATGGAAGAGTTCAAAAGGAATTTTGAAAAATCAGGTAATTGGGGCAGCTAGGTGGCGCAGTGGATAGAGCACCAGCCCTGAAGTTAGGAGGACCTGAGTGAGATCAAATCTGGTCTCAGACACTTAACACTTCCTAGCTGTGTGACCTTAGGCAAGTCACTTAACTTCAATTGCCTCAGCAAAAAAAAAAAAAAAAAAAAAAAGAAAGAAAGAAAGAAAAGAAAAATCAGGTGAGATAGAAGAAAAGTTAGTAAAAGAATTGAAACTGGTGCAAAAGGAAATACAAAATGCTAATGAGGAAAAGAATGCCTTCAAAAGCAAAATTGATCAAAGGAGGTACAAAAGATCACAGAGGGAAATAATTCCTTAAAAATTAGAATTGAGTGAATGGAAGTTAATGATTGTATAAGAAATCAAGATATAACAAAGCAAAATTTTAAAAAAGTACAGGGAAAAGGTGAGATATCTCATTGGAAAAGCATCTGACTTGGAAAAATTGATCCAGGAAAGATAATTTTTAAATTATTTGTCTAGCTTTAAATCACAAACAAACAAACAAACAAAAAAGAGCCTGCACATCATCGTCCAGGAAATTATCAAGAAAACTATCCTGATATTCTAGAACCTCAGAATAAAATAGAAATTGAAAGAATCTACCAATCATCTCCTAAAAGATATCCCAAAATGAAAACTCCAGGTCAAGGAGAAAATATTGCAAGCATCCAGAAAGAAACAATTCAAGTATTAAGTCACAGTCAGAATAACACAAGATTTAGCAGCTTCCACATGAAAGGCCCAAAAGTATTGGAATATGGTATTCCAGAGAGCAGTGGAACTAGAATCACCTAGTTTGATTCAAGAAGAATCACCTACCCAGTAAAACTGAATATAATCCTCTGGGGGAAAGGTGGAAATTCAATGAAGTAGAGAATTTTCAGGTATTCAGATAAAAAGAGCAGAATTGAATATAAACTTTGATTTTAAAATACAGGATTCAGGAAAAACATAAGGAGGTAACTAGGAAATTGATATCATAAGGGACTTGATAAGGTTTAGTTGTTTATATTACTACATGGGAGGATGATACTTATAACTCATTGGATCTTTCTCATTATTATGGCAATTAGAAGTATATATAGACAGAAGGCACAGATTGAGTAGACTATGAAGGGATAATATCTAAAAAAAAGATGAAACTAAGGATGAGGGAGGGAAGTACTGGGAGAAAGGGAAAAAAGAGTGGAACGGTGCAAGTTATCTGTCATAAAAAGAGGCAAGAAAAAGCTTTTACAATGATGGAGAAGAAGGGGAGGAGGGAAGGAGGGAGTACACCTTACTCTCATCAGACTTAGCTCAAAGAGGAAATCACATATACATTCAATATGAGTATAGGAATCTAACTTACCCTGCTGGAAAATAGGAGGGGAAAGGGATATGCAAAGAGAGGAGGGTAATAGAAGAGATGGCATATTGAGGAAGCCAGTGGTGAGGAGGAAGGACAGAGTGAAAGGAAAGAGAATAGAATAAATTAAGGGAAATACAGTTAGCATTAGCAATTTTAAAAAAATTTGAAACAAGTTTCTCTGATAAAGCCTCATTTCTCAAACATAAAGGGAACTTAGTCAAATTTATTTTTTAAAAAAGAACCATGACTCAGTTGATAAATGCCAAAAGATATGAACTGTGTCCAGAGGACTACCAAATCATGCATATCTTTTGACCTAACAATACCATTACTAGGCATGAATCCCAAAAGATTTCACAAAAAAGAAAAAGAAAAAGGAACCATATGTACTAATATATATATACACATAGCACCTCTCTTCTCAGGGCAAAAAATTATAAACTGAGAGGATGTCCATCAACTGAGAATGGAAGAATAAATTTTGGTGTGTTTTTATAATGGAATATTATTGCTCTATGGAAAATGATGAGCAGGATGCTCTTGGAAAAAAAAAAAACATGGAAAGTTCTATATGAATCCAAAGTGAAATGTACTATGCAAAGAGGAATAGCAATATTCTGGGTTGATGCATTATGAATGACTTTTCTATTCTCAACAATATAATTATCTATGACCAGTTTGAAGGACTTATGTTGAAAAATCCTATCCATACCCAGAGAGAGTATTTTTGTGTTTGATTGTGATTGTGTTTGAAAACGCATTGAAGCATTGTATTTTAAAAAAGATTTTTGAAAAAAATAGAAACTTTATAAGGACTTTTTTTGAGAAAGGTTTATAATTTGCACAAGAAATGACATACTCATGAAAGACTATTTCAAAGAATTGTATCTCACATTAGAAAAGGAGAGATGGGATTACCCAAAGGCAACCAGTATCCATAGTGGTAGAACAGATAAAATATTGAAGACTCAATAAATTGAACTTAGGAATTGAGAATGGCCTTGGTAAAGTACAAAACCTGATTTGAGACACAAAGTCTCACTATACCACATTGTTTCCATTTTAGATCACTATGTTCATGACTTGATATTTCAAAGAATGAGGCATGGGAGAAAATAGAAAAGATGTGCAACATTTATAAACAAGATGAACAAAAAAAATGGATAAAGAAATGAGCTCAAATTTTATATATTTTTTCATTAATGAATGGTTCTTGATCTTAGACATTTGTGTTATTCTTACATAACTTGAATTTTTGTATTTTAGATACACCCATAATGAAATCTATTACGGCTAGAGTGGATATACACAAAGGCAGTAATGTGTGAAACTCATCTCAAAATCAGTGAAGAAATCAATCTCAATGCTGGAGCAAATAATGTGTGAAAGCAGAGTACAGTAAATAAATTGGTTAACAAATTTAGAAATGGATTGTAAAGTCATCTTCTAATTTTCCATCCCTGTGCATCCATTTGAAGGTTTAATTTAGATGTCATTTAGACCAAAGATTCTTAACTTAGAGTATGGGGATCCTTTGGGCACCCACTGATAAATTTGAGTAGGTCCATGAACTTGGATATGAAAAAAATGACATAGCTTTATTTTCACTAATTTCTAACTGAAATTTAGTATTTTCTTCAATTATTTAAAATATTTATTATTTTTTTCCTGAGAAAGGGTCTATGAAAAAAGGGGGATTATGAACCCTTGATCTATTCCAACTTTCCTTCAATGTATTGTTGAGGAAACTAAATCCTAGAAAGAGAAAATATTTGATTCATAGTTAGAGAAGTTGTAAATAACAAAACTAAAACTCAAGTCACTGTCTTCTGTCTCTAATACAATTATTTTCAGTTACAAAGGTAATTGAACTTTCTGGACTTCAGCATTAACCTCGCTAATGAACCTAAGAGAAAACCCAATTCTTTAAGAATTTACTTAAATAGAAAGAAAAAATATAACATTTTATATATATAATATACATACACATATATTATATATATAAATGGGGGTGTGGGTGCATAAACATGATGTGTATTCATGTAGATTTATGAATACACATCCTGTTTCATGTATATGCATATATATATGCACATGCATGTATATGCACATATATATACATGCATGCATAGTATATCACAGATAATAATTGCTTTCAAAGATGAAGCTATTATTAACTTTAAGTACTTATGTAGTATTCTATGAAGTATTATTAAACTAGAGCAGCTTATTAAAAAATTCATTTCAATATATCCAGAATTTATAATTCTTACTGTCAGGCTTCATGCCAGCACTGTGTTTTATTTAGGCTCTACAAGGAATTTTGGATAACACTGGGGAAATGCTTCAGGAAAGAAATTAGACTGAATCAGATTAATTATTATAACATGGAACCTTTAGAACTAACAGGGACCAGGATGGCCAAGTGTCTTTCCTGAGAAAGTGGAACTGAATTCAATTTTCTTTCTTTTGTTTCATTTTTTCTTTCTTTATTTTAAATTTAAATATAAGATAGGAAAAGGAAAAAAAAACTTTGCCAGGTGCACAGCAGAACATGAGAGGATTCAATATATGAAACAATAAATTCCCATTTCAAGAAAATTTTAATAACAAATATTACACATTCTATTCATCTTTGCTTCCTTGTAGGTTTTCTTTTGTGCTCTATTGTACACTTTTACTTTTTTCTTTTTTCTTCTCTTCCTCCCCTCTCCCTCAAGAGGATTAAGCATGAATGAAGCATAAAAGTATATATAAATATATATAGAGAGAGAAATATTCATAAATAAATACACACATTTGTCACATTTCTGACACTTACTTTAGAGAGATAGTATAGGTAATGAAAGGAATATTGAACCTTGAAGTCAGAATAGACCTGACTGTTCTTTTCTTCTTTGCTCTATAAACAAGAAAACTTCACTATATCTCTCAGTTACTTAAGTCTGAAAAACAGAATTAATAAAAGATACAATATTTATTTCAATGTTGAGAACAAAGTATCTTTCTATAAAGTTGATCATTATTAGTCCATTTTTTTGGTAATATTTTGTAAAGTTAAGTATTTATTAAGTGCCTAGTATAGATCAGCCAATGTGCTAGGCATTGTGGAAGTAAAAGCAAGAGTCAGATTGTGGACTCTTTGAGGGCTATGACTACTTTTTTATTATTTAAATTTATGGAATAAAACAGTACTATATAAAAAAAGATGGTTAGACATGAAACTGCAAATCTCTTGTATAAAACATGCTATTCTTTTTTAAATATATAATAGTTATCTTGAAAATTTATTTTTCTTTTCTTTTTTTCCTTCTTTTTATGCTTGCCACAAAAACGGTTTCCATTAGACACAGATATATATATATATATATACATATATATATATATGTGCATGTGAAATTATTCTATGCATATAATTGTCAGTTCTTTCACTGGATGCAGATAGCATCTTCAAATTTTTATAGTTCTTTTGGGTAGTTATAATAGACAAAATGACTTATTTGTTCTAATTCATTATTGAAACAATATAGCTGTAAGTATATATAGTGTTCACTTGGTTCTGTACATTTTGCCCTTCATTATTTCCTGCAAATCATTCCATGTTCTTCTCATTGAGCGCATCATTTCTTATAGTAAAGTAATATTCTATAACAGTCATAAATCATAGATTATTCCCTAATTGATGGGCATCCCTGCAATTTCTAGTTGTTTGACATATCAAAGAGAATAACCATAAATGTTACAGAACATAGAGATTTTTCTCCTTTTGCCCTAATCCTCTTTGGAAATAGATGTGGTATTACTGTCAAAGGATAAAAGTGGTTTAATAATCTTTTTAAGCATAAGTCTAGATTGCTCTTTAAAATGGTTGGATTAGTTCACAATTCCACCAAAGATGAATTTGTGTCTGTCCCAAATTTTCCACATTCCCTCCAACAATAGTCACTTTCTCCTTCAATCATTTTAGCCAATTTAATAGGTACAAAATTATATCTCGAGGTTTTAATTTGCATTTCTCTAATCAATAATAATTTAGAACATTTTTCATATGACTATATATTGCTTGATTTCATTGGAAGATTGACTGATTACATCATTTGACTTTATTTAATTGGAGAGTGACTTATATTCTTGTATTCTTATATATTTTAGAAAATTTTTTAAAATATTTGACATATGAGACCTTTATCCTCGAAACCATTTATAAAATGTTTTCCAATTTACTTTCCTTCTGATCTTGGCTGCTTTAGTTTTATTTGTACAAAACAATTTTTATTTAAACACCAATTTATTTTAAACATATGTGTGTATGTGTGTAGTATGCATGGTGGGGGGTGGGGTAAAATTCATCTGCAGATTAAGATTAGAATAGATGGCTTCTGGAGTCTCTTACCTACAGTGAGGTGGTGAGTTTTTTGAAACTCTAAGACTTAAATGAGCTTAAGTGTTAATATTTCCCTTTTTGTAATGAGAAAAATCAAAACTCATAAAGTTTAAGCCACTAGTTCAAGATCATTTCTCTGTCAATCAAGCAACAAGCATTTATTAACAAGCATTTTCACTAACAAACATTTATTAATCCAAGTATTGTATAAGTGCTGAAAGTATAAGGAAAGGCAAAAACAATCCCTTTTCTTAAGAGGCTCACATTTTCATGAAGTTGATAACATGCAAACAACTATGTACATATAAGTTCTAGTCCGCTTTACATTATTTCCTTGATAAAATGAATTTCAAACTCATAAAATCTTTAAAGAAATAAAATTATTTGCTCAGTTTCCTAAAATAAAGGAAGAACCAGTGGAGTCAGATAAAGTTGCTGAGAACAGAGGGATGTCTAACAAGGAGATAATTAGAATCTTCCAAGGAGAAGAAAAATGTTACATTCACGACTCATTTTAAAAATAGTTAGCTTTATATCCCAAGCTGGATAAGAGTCACATGAGAATAGGTGGGACCTTGGCAGCCATCTTAGTCTGGTAAATATAGAAATGAAGCCTGGGAAGTTGTGATTCAGGCACTGTGCATTTCAAGAGATACTCTTTTCCTCTGGCACATCTTGAGCCCACACTCCTGCAGCCTAGTGCAGTATCAGTGCTCAGAGAGCTACGAATCAAACCCAGGAGTCATTCTCCAGGCTCCTGAGACTGACAGAGTGGCATGGGTTGCCACTCATGTATGAGATCAGTCATTCTCTACAGCCAGCGTAGAACAGTCACCATCCCAATATAGCACTGACTAATGCTGTAATAATCCTGGCAAGAGAAGACAGCCTTTCCTTTGGTGGAAGGCAACATCACTCCTTGGCTCAGATGGCTGCAGAAAGAAGTTCAGGAATGGCTTAATGTTAAATTATAAAATGAATAAAAAGGCACAGCGGGAAGCATTCCATCAAGCATCAGTCTAAGCACTATTGCCAGATAAAACCCAGCTATTTTATCAACTGTCTTGGATAATAAATCATAAATGCATAGCTGGAAAGAGCCATAAAGGGCACTAAGCTCAACCATCTTATTTTATGAGAAAATTAAGATCCACAAAGATTAAGGAAATTGCCCCAAAATACAAAAGATTGACACTCAGGTCCAGATTTCAAATCTACTGCTTTCCCTAACTTGTTGCCTCATCAATGACTCATTCTCAAAGTCAAGTATGAAATTGGGCTGGTGTGCTTTAAGTATATGACCATGTCCAGGGACAACTCCTTCTGTGATTTTCCTCTGTGAGTTGCCTCATCTGAAAATAAAGTAAATCATCTCTAAGTTCCCCCTAAGCTATCGAGAGGATAAACTTGAGATTTTTCTGATATTACAGAAAATGAATTTTCAAAAGCATATAGCCATTTCATTGTATATTTGGGGCGGTTGTTTGTTTATTTGGTTTGGTTTGGGATTTTATGTCTTCTAAGATTATGTTTTTGTCAATGGGATATAGGGGCCAAATAAAGGCCAATAAAGAGATTAGTTATTTATAGCACAAAGAGTTTACCTCTATCATATATATATATATATATATATATATCTTTTGTTTAGCTCAAAATCATCTGAATGCTTAAGAACAAAGGATTGTCTCATCCTAAATTAGGTAATTATCTGTAATAGAGGTTTTTAGCCTCTGCCTAGTAATCAGGGTAGAAAATGAAAGACTTAATTTTATTCTGGGATCATGAGGCTTGGTTTTTGTTACCTGGCTATAGCAGCTTTTAACTAGGAGAGGTTCTATGGACAGTAGATAACCAGTGGGTGAGCTTAAAGAAATGAGCCCAGAAATTGTTAGCAAAAACCAATGCCCATAGAAAATATTGTTTCCATAAAATATCATGAGAATTTTGAGGCTTTGTAGGGGCAACAAATCTAGTGCAGATACCAAAATTAGCAAGGATCAGGTTCAATAACATCAACATGATAAGATCAATAGAAGACATTGCTGATCATTCAACATTGGAGACAAAAGTTGTTCCCCTCCATGCATGTATCAACCTACAGATACCTCTCATGCATGATCTTTATGTGTTTTTGTTTTTGCTACAGATAGTAGGAGAATTTTAGGAGGGTATTTCCTAGGCTTAAGAGGACAGTATTCCACTGATTTTTTTTCCTTATTATGTTATTTTAATTAAATGCCTTTATTTTGAACTAATTGTATCTTCATGACTGACTCATAAATAAATACATTGGCAGAGTCTAGTGAGCTATGATTTCGAATGAATGATGCACTATAGTGGGAGGTCTTGTGAAGTTCAAACCACAAATATCTATAGTTGACAGTTGTTGCTATCATCATCATTATTAATATTTTACTATGATGATTATTTCAATCTGGTGATGACCTCATTTGTTGAGCCTTATACTGCACTACAACTGAGCTCAAATAATGTTTATAGGACAATACAGAGATAGGCTGGGTAAATATTAAACAACCACACTCAAGGGGGAAAACATGCATGGACACATGTAATTTTAATTTTCATTATTAACACTTTCTTAAAGCTAGACAACCAAGAAAATAATAAAGTCCTAATTTATATTCTGCCAATTTCTGAGGTACAAATGCACATACTAAAACCTTAGAAACAGCCTCCTGATTTGGGGTATCTATTTATTCTGGAGGCACAGAAGTGGAAGTTCAGTATCTCACATATCATACAGAAGACATTGTGTTGGAGTTATTGATTTAGAAGCAATACCACATGGTAGATATAATGCCAAGGTAGATCAAAAAGATGGGTTCAGATCTAATATCTGACAGTTAAAGGGACAGAGGACAAGTCACTAAATTTCCCAGTACCTTAAATAACTGTCTTGGATTTTTCTTCTAAGACACAGATGGATTGCTTGCAATTCCATTAAAGAATTTGCACACATTGATAAAAAATCAAAGGTTCTTCATGTATAATTATCCATACTTGCGCCATAATCGTCTGTCTACTAGACAGTAAGTGCCATGACTTGGCTAAATCTTAAATAAAATATTTGCAACAAGACTACAGAAAGTCATCCCCAGGATAATGCATCATGACCAAGTAGGATTTATACCAGGAATGCAGAACTGGTTCAATATTAAGAATTTTTTTTTTCAGTTTACTTGCAGCACTTTTATTTTTCCTTACACAGTGACATGTTGGGCATTATAATTCTCAACTTCTAGGATGACTTACACATTTTGGTATTCTACTGTCATGTGAGAACATTAAGGCAACGTACAAAAATCTTACATAAATTAACTAGATGCACAAATTTACAGGTTGTAAATGCAAACTTTTTTTGCAAGTCAAGGTTGAGTAACTTAGCCTCATGACATTGGGGGAAACAGTGGTTAAGAAAAAAAACAAACAAACTGGTTCCTAAGGCTTGGATTTAATATGTATTCCTGCTAGGAAGGTGGCAAGATGTAACATACATTTAATAAACTCTTGCCAGCCTTAGGAGAGAAATTCTGTAAGTCAGCTCTTTTAGATGCTGGAAATCCGATCTTTAGATACCCTGTACAGATCTGATGCTTTACAGAACTAAACTGTACAGCTGTTGAGTGTCCACCAGCCAAACACTATATTGCCATATTATCAGGTCATCTCTATAGAAGTTAACTCTTAGCCTTACCTGTCAAATGACCTGTATCAGGGTTTAGATCAAAGATATGTACAAGGTATGCTAAAATGTACACCAAGGGAACAACTGTTAACTTGAATATGAGGTCAAATCAGTAACGGTTCAACAATCTAAAAAGTGATATTTGTCTAATATCAGATACAAACTTCCCCAAGGACAAGTTTCTTTTCAAAGTCTTATTCCAGTTTCATGAGGCTAACATGAGGTGTATATTTGCCAGGGCAAATTTTTACTTTGTGAATATTCATGCAGCAAATGCGTAGCATTTGCTAGCAGTCCATTTAGAAGCATTTGCGATGGACAATGGATGGGCCAGATTCATCATATTCCTGCTTGCTGATGCACATCTGCTGGAAGGTGGAGAGAGAAGCCAGAATAGAGCCACCAATCCAGACCGAATACTTGCGTTCAGGAGGGGCAATGATCT
>JAJPUD010001110.1:288834-317159 GCA_023553655.1 Myrmecobius fasciatus
GGCATGGGGAAGGGCATAACCCTCGTAGATGGGCACAGTGTGGGTGACACCATCACCAGAGTCCATAACAATACCAGTGGTACAGCAGAGGCATACAGAGATAACACAGCCTGAATTGCAACATACATGGCTGGGGTGTTGAAGGTCTCAAACATGATCTGTGTCAGCTTCTCTCTGTTGGCCTTGGGGTTCAAGGGCACTTCTGTAAGCAAAACAGGGTGTTCCTCAGGGGCTACACGAAGCTCATTGTAGAATGTATGATGCCAGATTTTGTCCATATCGTCCCAGTTGGTAACAATGCCCTGCTCAATGGGATATTTCAGAGTCAGGATACCCCTCTTGCTCTGGGCTTCATCACCAACATAAGTGTCCTTCTGCCCCATTCCTACCATGACACCCTGGTGTCTTGGGCGTCCGACAGTGGAGGGGAACACAGCTCGAGGAGCATCATCCCCAGCAAAGCCAGCTTTGCACATGCCAAAGCCATTGTCAATGACAAGAGCAGCAATTTCTTCTTACATTTTTGCTTAATCTATGAGGACAGTTGGCTCCTTTGGGTCACAGAGCTCAGGTAGCCTGAGAGTACTGAGGGTGTGGAGGAGGGGTTCCCCCTTAAGGGTCCTGCAGAGAGCCCCAAGCAAACTGGGCTTTTCCAGAGGCTTTGGATAATTCCTCTCCTTTATTTTTTGATTCACCTCTAAAATAAAGCCTGGAGGGCCCAATATTAGGAAAATTATTAGCATAATTGACTATATCAATAACCAAACTAACATGTCATATGATTATCTCAATAGATGATGAAAAAGCATTTGATAAAATCCAATAACCATTCCTATTAAAAACACTAGAGAGTATAGGAATAAATGGACTTTCCTTTTAAATTGATCAGTAGCATCTATTTAAAACCATCAGCAAGTATCATACGTAATGGAGACATACTAGGACTATTCCTAATGAGAAAGAGAGTAGTCGATCAGTGGAATAGGATAGGATCACATGACAAAAGAAACAATAACTATAGCAATCTAGTGTTTGACAAACTCAAAGATCCCAGCTTTTGGGATAAGAACTCATTATGTGACAAAAACTGCTGGGAAAAATTGGAAACTAGTATAGAAGAAATTAGGAGTTGACCCACACCTAACACCACATACCAAGATAAGATCTAAATGGGTTCATGATTTAGACATAAAGAGTGATATTATAAGCAAATGAGAGGAACATAGGATATTTGCCTCTCAGATCTGTGGAGAAGGAAGGAATTTGTGTCCAAAGAATAAATGGAATTCTTGATTGGATACCAGATAGATAATGTTGATAATATTAAGTTAAAAAATTTTTGTACAGACAAAACTAATGCAGACAAGATCAGGAGGGAAGCAATAAATTGGGAAATCATTTTTACATTTAAGGGTTCTGATAAATTACTCATTCCTAAAATATATAGAGAATTGACTCAAATTTATAAGAATTCAAGCCACTCTCCAATTGATAAATGGTCAAAGGATATGAACAGACAATTTTCAGATGATGAAATTAAAACTATTTCTAGTCATATAAAAAGGTGCTCCAAATCACTATTGATCAGAGAAATGCAAATTAAGACAACTCTGAGATACCATTACATACCTGGCAGATTGGCTAAGATGACAGGAAAAGATAATGATGAATGTTGGAGGGGATGAGGGAAAACTGGGACACTGATACATTGTTGGCGGAACTGTGAATGGATCCAACCATTCTGCAGAGCAATTTGGAATTATGCTCAAAAAGTTATCAAACTATGCATACCCTTTGACCCAGCAGTGTTTCTACTGGGCCTATATCCCAAAGAGATCTTAGAGGAGGTAAAGGGACCCACATGGGCAAAAATGTTTGTGGCAGCCCTTTTTGTAGTGTCTAGAAACTGGAAACTGAATGGATGCCCAACAGTTGGAGAAGGACTGAATAAATTATGGTATATGAATGTCATGGAATATTATTGTTCTGCAAGAAATGACCAGCAGGATGGTTTCAGAAAGGCCTGGAGAGACCTACATGAATTGATGCTAAGTGAAATGAGCAGAAGAACCAGGAGATCATTATACACGGCAACAATAAGACTATACAATGATTAATTCTGATGGATATGGCTCTCTTCAACAATGAGATATTTCAAACAAGTTCCAATTGTTCAGTGATGAAGAAAGCCATATACACCCAGAGAGAAGCCTGTGGGATCTGAGTGTGGACCACAACATAGCATTTTCACGCTTTCTGTTGATGTTTGCTTGTCTTTTGTTTTCCTTCTCAGGTTTTTTTCTTGTAGATCCAATTTTTCTTGTACTGCAAGATAACTGTATAAATATGTATACATATATTCAATTTGTTATATATTTTAACAAAGTTAACATGTATTGGACTACGTGCCATGTAGTGGAGTTGGTGAGGGGAAGGAGGGAAAATTTGAAACAGAAGGCTTTGCAAGAGTCAGTGTTGAAAAATTGCCCATGCATATGTTTTGCAAATAAAAAGCTTTAAAAATAAATAAATAAATAAATAAAGATGCAAATGGCAAACCAAAATAAATAAATAATTATGATGAACAAGCTGATTATAGAAAGGTTTGGAAAGGTTGTCAGGAACTAATGCTGAGTGAAACAAGCAGAACCAAAAATACATTGCACACAATAACAGTGAGAATGTAGGACGATCAACTACCAGAGATCCAAAGCAATCCCCAATAGGCTTTAGACAGAAAATGCTATTTGCATCCAGAAAAAGATCTAAGGAGACAATGTACATCAACACATGCTATATTCCCTCTGTAAAATAATTTCTTGGGAGTTTGATTTGTACGGCACTGAATAAGTAGATTAATTAAAGTATTATTGTCATTGTTTATATTAGTTGACTTTCTCAAGAGCACTTGATATTCTTCCAACTGTTTTGTCTTGGCAGGTAGAGGCCCAAATATTTTTTATTATCTACAGTTCTTTTAAATGGAATATTTCATGTTATAGCTTGCTGCTAGACTTTTTTGGTAAGGAAGCCCTTTCCTTCCTTTTCAGTATTTTGGTTCTGACCACCATCTCCCTCAATTTGCACTCCCCTTTTTACAGCTCCTTCCCCTTTTCTTATCCCTTTCCTCTTCTACTTCTGTTCTCTCTACTTCCCTATAGAGTAAGACAAGTTTCTCTATCAAACTAATTATGTCTGATACCTTCTCTTTGAACTAGATCCAATGAGATTAAAGTTCACAAATGCTCATCCTCCTCTCTTTTTTTTTCCTCAATTGTGATAGGTATTTTTTGCTTCTTTGTGTGATGTAATTTACCCCATTTTATGTCTCCTTTCCTCTTCTCCCAATACAATCCCTTTTCCACTTTTAGTTTTGTTTTGTATTGTTTTGTTTTGTTTTAATATCATTATACACCCTTTAAGTATAACATTGATTTTGTTGGATAAGTTGCCCTTGGTCATAATTCTTACTCCTCTGCTATATGAAATATAGTATTCTAAAAGCCATGGTCCTTCAATGTAGTATCTATTAGGTCTTGTGTAACCCTTATTGTAACTCTACAATATCTTTTTCTTTGTGTTTCCAGTATTTTCTCCTTGACCTGGGACCTTTGAATATTGGCTACATTTTCCTTCAGAGATATTTTTCAGGTTGTGACCAATGGGTATTTTCTATTTTTGCTTTACATTTTTCCTAGAAGTTCAAGGTAATTTTCCTGGATAATTTCTTGTAATTCTGTATCACTATTCTTTTTTTAATCATAATTTTCAGGCAGTCTGTCTATTCTCATATTATTTGTCCTTGATCTGTTCTCTACAATTGTTGTTTTACTGATGAGATGTTTTACATTCTATTTTTTCATAATTTTGGTTTTGTTTTATTATTTCTTTGTATCTTAGAACATCATTACTTTCTCTTTATTCAATTATAGTTTTCTAGGGATTATCTTATTCCTTAATTTTTTGATACTTTATTTCAAATTGGTTGACTTTCTTTTCATAATTTTCTCGATTTTCTTTTGTTGTTCTTATTTTTTCTAATTTTTCCTAACTTTCTCTTATTTGAATTACAGCATCCTTTTAAAATTCTTCTAAGAAAACTTTTTTGTGTTTGGGACCATTTTATATTTCTCATTGAAAAAGGAGTGACATTTTTAGCTCTATTATCTTACACTGAATGTGAACCCAAATCTTTTCTATCATTACTGTCATTAACATTATTTTTGGAGTATGGATGAAGGATAGGAGGTACACAGATAAGTAAATGCAAAATTCCCAATATGAAGTAGTTGGGGGTGATGGGATAAAACAAACACTAGCAACTGATATTTTGAAGAAAGTTCAAGAAAAAGGTTTCATAAAAAAGAAGCATTGATCTGAGCACTGAAGGGACACCAAGGGATTAAGATGAGGAAGGATCATGTGTCAGACATTGTCAAGTTCCTCAGTGGCCAGTGCTTTCAGAACAATGATGAAATAAGTATCAGAAAAAAAATTTAACATATCTTTAATTTTATCTCTAGCTTTTATAAAACAAAACAGACTTTATGTTTGAATCTCACATAGCTTGATGCTACACTATTTAATTATATGCTAAAATGTTATGAAAATTGAAACCATTCTAATAAACTATATAAAAGTAAAGAAATTATATGTAAAGGCTAAATTGAAACATATTGTTCTAGCTATACGGACAGCAGAGGGATTGTTTCACAATGAAGCCTTTCTTGATCCTTTTAAGTATTAGAGCTTCCTCTCACTCTTGATCAAATCAACATCTGCCTGCCTGCCTGGCTGTCCATCTGTCTGTTTGTCTATCATCTATCTATATTCATATATATATTTATATATATATATATATATATATATATAACTTTTATATGCATATATATGCACTTGTCTTCTATACTAGAATGTTAGCTCTTTTGTTTTTTTTATTTGTATCTCTAGCACTTAGTAATGTGTTTGGTACATTAGACGTGGTTAACACATGCTTGTTGATTGAAATATTATTATCAACAAAAACAATAGCAATCATAATATTGCTTGTTCATGTAATATATCTGGATATAATCAACCTCTTGGATATATTTAAAACTACATTAATTATCTTCATCTTCTCGACCTTTTTTGGGAGTGAGGGCCAAATATTATTTGAGCTCAGGATGGGAAAAAAATCAATATATGCCGAGGCAGGAAAGTTTGGATATTTGAATAATCTTGTAAGTCATAAAACAAAAGGGATATTTAAAAATGCTTTAGTCTTCACTAGGCAAGACACAAGGACAATATAAATGTATCAAGGAGAAAACTATAATTATGAATGTCAAGACACTGGTATCCTAAAATGAAGGTTCAAGAGGAAGAACAAATTTAAATCAATAGACACCCACATAATACTGCTCTCAATATATGTTTTCAGGACCATAAAATGGTCCACAATAAAGTTGTCAAATTTTCTAACAATCTCCCTATAATGCAAACAATGCACAAACTTCTATGTCTTGAGGAAGTTAAAGAAACATGAACATTTTTCCCCATAAAAAAGAGGAAGAGGATTAATAGATATTCTCAGAGTGCATAATAAACTGGTAGAAAATTATAAAACTATTTTAGAACAAATAGACATTACTATGCTAAGCAAAAGTAAAGTTCATTGGCTTTGCCAAATGTAAACAAAAGTATATCCAGGAGCTTGGGGGATGGAAAAGCTCTATAAGTGGAATCATTAGGCCCTCCATGGGTGATACCCACATGAAATTCAGCAAACAACAAAAAAGTGCTAAATAAATAGCTATATCATATAGATTTATTTATATTTTCGATTTAAAACCAGATCATTGCAATCAGAAATTAGTCAGATTATCCTAAAGGAGCCTGGATTTATCAAACAATAAGTATCATATAAGGAAATTATAAAAACTATGTAACACACCATCACTACAGGCTATAAAAACTTAATACCTATAAAATACTCAGCAAGACACAAATTACTAGCTAAATTTATAAATCAAAAACTTGCTCTTTTTTATAAACAGAAAATAAATCCTGGTACTATAAATAAAAGTACTGGATCTCACTTCTAATATTTTCTATAGTACAGGTCAAGCCATTTCATCTTTTTAAAACCTCAGTTTTATTTTCTGTATAATGGAGATAATATTAACTTAAGTGCCTAATTCAGAAAGTTGTGGCTAAAATACTTTGCAAAACTTTAAAGCAGTATGGAACAATCAGCTATTACTTATATTAGGGGTAATTAACCTGAGTTTCATGAATATTTTTATATGACAATGATTGTATTTCAATATAATTGATTTCCTTTGTAATCCTATGATTACATTCAATTTTATTTTATACATTTTAAGTCATTACTCTGAGAAAGGGTACATAGGCTTTACTCTACTGCCAGAGGGGTCTAACACAAAACAGGCTACTTTCTGACAGTGGAATTTTTTTTTTTAATTTTAGAGAAAGTCTTTAAAATAAAGTTTTCTTAAAATTAGTAGCTAGTTTAAAGCATTAAAAAATATTTTGAAGCTCATAGGAAAGTGGATTTTGATTTGTTTTTCTGGGCTCTAAAATATCAAACAAGAAACAAATAGAAGCCACACAGACAAATTTGGATTTGTCATAAATTGTAAAATAACCTAACAGTGAAGGCATATCCAAATTACAATATCTTCAAGAGTTGCTCTCAGCCTAGGTCTTCTAGCAGAAGTTAGGTGCCTTGAGAAAATTGTTGTTTGGGTATAGATTAGGCTAAATGACACCAGGGTCCCTTCTAGGATGGCACAACTCCTGTCTACTCCCTTGTTACTCAGTAATCAATGCCTCTGAAACAAATTAGTTTCTGTGTTTTCTGTAAAGCTGAAGCTAGTTCCCAGGCAGGAGCACAGGGATCTTGGAAAATCGTGCTACCTCTCAAAAAGCAAAGAGGAATGAGCTCCTATACAAAAATCAAGATGCCTTGGGTACAACAATGAGTTGGATATTCAGAGCATGCACCCAACCTTCTATGCAGCAATTTGGTCATCATATATGTTCAGGGGAAGCTAAAGAATGGTCCAAATAGTTTAGGCTCGAGTTTGATTGGTCTTTGTCAATATAGGAACCCTGGCACCAGACATGCTTAGCCTTTCTCCTTCCAGTTAAGTGTACGTCAACCTTGGGCTACTCCTTAGGGCTTCAGTTCAAGGTTCATAATTATAAGGAAATTCCAAATGAGAGAAATCTCCTCAACTAATACAGGACAGCACCATCCCTGGCTAGAGAATAGAATGGTTAAGTGATTTGTCCAGAGTTCCATAGCCAATATGGGTCAAAAGTGACTTGAATCCATGTATTTGAGGTCAATTTCTCTACTGTACCAGAAATCTTTCAACATGAAAATACAGTCCTTGAAATAGTTTTGTAGTTTAACAAAAACTGTACTAGAACTGAACTGACCAAGAACTGTTTCACAATTACCTGAATATAATATTCATCTACAAAAATTTAATAATAATATTTAAATATAAATTATCATAGATGATGAGGCCATGATAGTGGGACCAAGGTGGCAGGGCCATGACAAGAACTTGGTTACCTCTCCTACAAACTCCTCTAAATTCTTTTAAATAATGACTCTAAACAAATTTTATAACATTCAAACATACAAAAAGATGGAGTACAACATTTTCCAGCCAAAGACAATATAGAAGGTCAGCAGGTCTGTCTGAAAGTCATGATCAAAAAAAAAAAAAAAAAAGATCCTGGACATCTTCAAGAATTTATCAAGGAAAGCTGTCCTGATATTCTAGAATCAGAGGATATAATAAAAATGGAAAGAATCCACCAAACGCCTTCTAAAAGAGATCCAAAAATAAAACCTTCCAGGAATTTTATATCTGAATTCCAAAACTCCCAGGTCAAGGAGAAAATACTGCAAGCATTCAGAAAGAAACAATTCAAGTATAATGGAGTCAGAATAACACAAGATTTAGCAGCTTCTGCGTTAAAGGACCAGAAGACTTGGAGTATGTTATTCCAGAAAGCAACGGAGCTATGATTACCACCAATAATAACCTACCCAACAAAACTGAATATAATCCTTTAGGGGAAAAGGTAGATATTCAATGAAATTAAGGATTTTTAGTCATTCATGATTAGAAGACCAGAGCTGAATAGAAAAATCAATTTTTAAATACCAGACTCGAGAAAAGCATAAGGAGATAATCAGGAAAGTGATATCATAAGGACTTTGATAAAGTTTACTTGTTTACATTCCTACCTGTTTACATTGCTACATAACTCATTAGAACTTTCTTATTATGGCAGTTAGAAGGAGTATATATTCAGAGGGCATGCAGAGGGCATGTAGAGTATGACCTCATATTCAATTGAATATGATGGGATAATATCTTTTTAAAAAATTAATTTAAGGAATGAGACAGGAATGTACTGGGAAAGAGAATTGAAATGGTGTAAATTATCTACCATAAAAAGAGGTAAGAAAAAGCTTTTATAGTGTAAGGGAAGAAGGGGACAAATGAGTAAACTTTACTCTCATCAAAAATGGCTAAAAGAAGAAATAACATGCTCACTCAATATGAATATAGAATTATATTTTACCCTGCAGAAAGGAAGAAGGAAAATAGGATGAAAGGAGGGAGAGAAATAGAGTAAATTGGAAAAAATTGTAAAAAAGAATTTTGAAACAAATTTCTCTGATTAAAGTTTCTCAAACATAAAGGGAATAGAGTAAAATTTATAACAAAGAGCCATGCCACAGTTAATAAATGAACAAAAGATATGAACTGTGCTCAAAGAGCTTTAAAATTATGCATATTCTTTGACCCAACAATACAACTACTAGGCATGAATCCCAAAAGATATTTTTTAAAAGTAAAAGAACTTTTACGTACAAAAATATTTATAGCAGCTCTGTTCTCAGGGCAAAAAAAAAATGGAAACTGAGGAAATGCCCATCAATCGGAGAATGGCTAAGTAAATTTTGGTATGTAATTATGATGAGGTATTATTTTTCTGTGGGAAATGATGAACAGGATTATCTCAGGAATACCTAAGAAGTCCTTCATGAGTTCAAGCAAAGTGAAATGTATTGTGTAAAGTAAAAGCAGTGTTCTGGGATGATTAGCTTTGAACAACTTTGCTATTCTTAGCAACAAAATGATCTATAACTACTCTGAAGGGCTTACGATGAAAATCCTTTATATCAAAAGAAAAAACTGACACAAGTCTTACAAAATATAAAGGGTTAGTGAAATAAATCAAAAGCACAGGCAAACAGAATTAGGTCAATTTGAAATCTCCCTGTCACCCTGTTCACTACTGGAATGGTCCCAAATATATTATCAGGGAGCACAAAATATATGTTTATTATTTAATTGGTTATTTTTATTAATTTGTACAAGAATTCACAAAACATTAAGTATTGGAGGGACATTCCTATCCAAATTCCATAAAAACAGATGAGGGGAAGATAATCACAATCAACAATATTAACCATTCATTTATGAAAGGCAGTAAGGTTGCCAAAACAAAATGGAAAAAACTCATGTTTGGAGTCTGGGACATAGATATTTAAATCCTGTTTCTGTGACTTCAATTTACCTCTTTGAGCCTCAGTTTTATTGACTCTAAAACAGAGATAATAATACAACTTACCTTGGAGGTTTTGTTGGAAAGAAAAAATTTCTAACCTTTCAAGTACCATGAAAACATGGAGGGGAAAGAGGGAATTGGGATAAGTTATTTAAAAATCAATTTCTTTTTGTTATTAAATCATTTTCAGTCATGTCTGATTCTTCATGACTCCATTTGGGATTTTCTTGGCAGGTCTTTTTACAGAGGAAAACAAAGAAAACAGGGTTAACTGACTTGCCCGGAGTCACACATTTAATAAGGGTCTCAGATTTGGACTCAGGAAGATCAATTTCGTGATTCCAGAACTGTACTTGGCTACCTATCTGACTGAAAAAAAAATAATGAAAAAACAAAATCACTAAATTATTACTAAAACATTAAGAGCATGAAGTTCTAATTCTCCAATACCTTTAATCTGATACAATTCCCCAATATAAAGTTTCACAAAATGGAAGGCAGCCTGGAAATACACTAGATTTTGGAATTCAACAAAGTATAATAGAGGAAATCAGAAAAGCAAAAGTTAAAATAACAATGCTGGTAATTACCATGCTATTAATCAGAATGATCAGATTCTCAGGTGAAAAGATACAGAATAATCATAAAGGAAGGAAAGGGCCCCACATGTGCAAGAATGTTTGTGGCAGCCCTTTTTGTAGTGGCTAGAAACTGGAAATTGAATGGATGCCCATCAATTGGAGAATGGCTGATAAATTATGGTATATGAATGTTATGGAATATTATTGTTCTGTGAGAAACGACCAGCAGAATGAGTTCAGAGAGGCCTAGAGAGACTTGCATAAACTGATGCTGAGTGAAATGAGCAGAACCAGGAGATCATTATACACGGCAACAACAGTACTATATGACGATCAATTCTGATGGACATGGCTCTCTTCAACAATGAAATGTTTCAAACCACTTCCAATTGTTCAGTGAAGAAAGCCATATACACCCAGAGAGAGGGATGTGAAATGTGGACCACAACATAACATTTTCATGCTCTCTATTGATGTTTGCTTGCATTGTGTTTCCTTTCTCTGATTTTTCTTTCTTGTAGATACGATTTTCCTTGCACAAAAATGATAAGTGTGGAAATATGTATAAATATAATCCATTTGTCAAGTATTTTAACATAATTAACATGTAGTGGATATCCTGCCATGAAGGGGAGGGGTGAGGAGTAGGGGGGGAAAATTTGTAATGGAAAGCTTTGTAAGGGTTAATTTTGAAGAATTACCATACATTTGTTTTGCAAAAAAAAAAAAAAGGTTAAAAAAAAGATATAGAATAAATTTTTTTCTGATAACCTAAATAGAAAGCAAATTTCTCTTTTACCTTTCTGAGTAAATATAAATATGAATTGTTTACTTTAATGTTCTACTACCTTGAATTTTGTCTAGTACACAGTAGGCACTTAAATATTTCTTAAATGAATGAATTGATTTTATCATTCATTTGTGCTGTGAAAGTACAAATAATTTAGTATCTTTTTTAATCTGGGGAAGAAAGAGGAAGTGAAGCTCAAGGTGGAAGGAGGCAAGTATAATTCAAAAGGCAATCCACATAATATAATCAAGTAACGTAGTCTTAAGACCTCAAAGAAATAGATAATTTGGTTGCTGCTTATAGTAGAAATTTCAAAGCTGAGGGGATGAGCTAAAGTTTAGGAGGACCAAAAGTTCTTAGAAGACAGGGAATTAACTATTTCTCTGAACTCAATTATTATTTTGATTCTTGGTTACTGAAGAAGTACCTATATGACATATTTACTCACTCCCTAACCCTCAGTAGTGGATAAATAATACTATTAATTATGTTGATGAACTCATAGCAAAAGAATATTTTAGAAGTTTCATTAATGAAAATACCAAAGTGAAATTACTGATAAGACCCTAAAATATCAAGGAAAATCTTCATTGCAAATAACCTTATACACATAAGCTCAGATATAATGTACAATTTTCTATAATTCCTGCAAATGGTGTTCAGCATATAGAATATTTGTCAACCGAATAGTCCATATATAAATTAGTAAATGAAACTGTCCACATATAAGAAAAAACTTGTCTTATTTGGGGGGGCTTGAGTCATTTTTCAGTCATGTCTGACTCTTCATGATCTCCTTTTAGGTTTTCTTAGCAATGATACTTGAGTTGTTTGCCATTTCCCTCTCCAGCTCATTTTACAGATTAGGAAACTGAGGCAAATAGGGTAAAGTAACTTGTTTAGGATCACATAGCTAGTAAAAGTTTGAAATCAGATTTGAACTCACAAAGTATAAGCCATCTTGACTTGACACCTACTACTCTATCCATTATACCCTCTACTTGCCATTTTAACACAGTTTTTAATTTTTTGTTCATAAAAATATTATTAAAATGTAGTAATTTAACCTGTAATTATAATATAAAAATATAATATAGAAAAAAATTTTAAAAGCATCTCATGGTCCACTCCAAACCTCTATTTGAACCATCACCTCCCCAGCAGTAACCTCTTCTCTGACACTGGGCTTCTCACAAAAATAAGCAAGATTTTTACCTCATCTTCCTGGGCACCAGTTTCAATGTCCAATATTTGGTATAGTCCCAGGGGCAAAATAAGTACTTAATAAATATTTTTTTCTATCTAATTAAAGCATTTTCAGTGAATTAAAAAAAAATGAGGGGGCCTCTTCTAGTACTTAAACTATTTTTAACTGACTTTGATGATTCAATACCAAAACTTCTGTCATGGTTCTAAAAAAATCTTAAATCAAACATCTTTTTCCAGTGTGGGAAGGTTCATGTTTGTAGATAGACAAGTCCATTTGCAAATGGTTATATTTCTATATGTATAGGTCCTGACATATAGACATACATGTGTATCTTATTTATATACAATTCCCCCTACATTTTAAGAAGTGAAGACATATGCTTCATCCATCTATTCAACAAATATCTGATTATGTAAAAGGCACAATGTTTCCATGTACAATCTTCCTCCCTTCCTTTCCCAGTTTTGCAATAGCAATATGTCTTCAAAAAGAAGTATTCTGGGGGCTAAGTGAGGAAATGGATAGAGCATCAGTCCTCAAATCAATAGGACCTGAATTAAAATTCAAACTAAGACCCTTACTAGCTATGTGACATGGGCAAGTCTCTTAACCCCCCTTTTTTTTTATGTTCTGTAAGTGCCTTTTCATTACTAGGTCAAATGAAAGGTTCATAATTCAAAGTAGCAGCCAACTTCTTATAAGTATACATAAAATTGAATCCTCTACTTTCTAATGCTCAGTCTACCCTTCCTTAAAGCTGTTCCCTTATTATCTTCCCCATGTATCTCCAGAATCCTCTTGGGAGCTCTAACCTTAAACTGTACCAGTTGCCTGGTTCTTCTTCAGTAATCAAATTAAGAAAAGTCTAATTCTTTAAGAAAACATGATCCCACAGACAGATATCACTGTTCAATCATGTTCAAGTCATCTCTTTCTCTGAGGAAAAGGTACAGAATAGAAACTAAGAAAATATTTTATAAAATTTTAGTAGAGATTTTAAGGAACATGAAGACTTTCTGAATAAAGAATGTTAAATCTAGATTCTACTTGGTTTTTCCATTGATTAATTTTGATGTTTTTAATGAATTAAGGGTCTTTCAATGATTAATGATAATAGTGCTGGCATATCAGGGTGCACATTTCCAACTTACACTCTTCATAGGTTGGATCCTTAAAAGATGGCTGCTACTCTCAGATTGAATAATACACTCTGTAGAATTATATTCCTAAAAATATAGCTCATAAACGCCTACCAGTTTGCTTCCTATTAACACTCAAATAGTAGATACAATTAACTATTCTTTTTATACCTATAAAATTGGCTAAAATGATTGAAGGGTAAAACAACAAACTTTGAAGGAGATATGGAAAAATGCAGTTATTCATTATTAGTGGCATTATGAGCTGATCCAAACATTTTGCAAAGTAATCTGGAAGTATACCCAAAAGAGTTTATTACTGCCTATACCCTTTGATCTCTCACTACCACTACTATGTCTATTTCTCAAGATGATTAGGGAAAAAAGGAAGAGAATCTGAATGTTATAAAATATTTGTAAGTGATCTCTTTGTGTTGGCAAAGAATTAGAAATTGCAGGGAAATTGCCATAAATTGGGGAATGGCTTGAAAAAGTTCTGGTCTATGATTGTGATGGAGCACTAGTATACTATAAGAAATAATGAGCTTGATGATTTTAGAAAAACATGGATAGACTTGAATGAAACAATGAAAAGTAAAATGAGCAGAACCAAGAGAACATTGCATATAATTACAATATTGTCTTAAGAATGACTTTGAAGGGGCAGCTAGGTGGCGCAGTGGTTAGAGCACCAGCCCTGAAGTCAGGAGGACCTGAGTTCAAATCTGGTCTCAGACACTTCCTAGCTGTGTGACCCTGGGCGAGTCACTTAACCCCAATTGCCTCAGCAAAAAAGCAAAAAAAAAAAAAAAAAAAGAATGACTTTGAACAAATAAATTATTTTGACTATTATAAATACCCAAATTAACTACAAAGGAAGGAAGAAAGGAAGGAAGGAAGATGCTATCTCCATCCAGAGAATGAACTAATAAATATATATACATATATATAGAATGATTTTACATATGTTTGCATATTTAATAGTAGTTATCTCAGGGTAGAGGAAGAAAAAAGGGGAATAGGGTAAATGATAATTTATTATATATTTAAAAGGAATAGCAACTTGCACATGATAGATTTGCAGTTTCATGTGCACTTTTTAAAAATTTTACTATGTAATGAAAATGTTTGCTTTATTTCTTAAGTTCAAAATAATGGAAAATAAAAATAAATAAAATAAAAGATGTTTACTGAGGAAGCTCAGTAAAATCTGTATCTGACAAATACTTCCCATCTAAACCCAGGGTATGTTGTTGGTCAAGTATTCAGCTATGTCCCAATTTCCACAACCCCATGGTACAAAATCCATGGGATTTTGTTGGCAAAGATGCTATACTAGTTTACCATTTCCTTCTCCATGCCTCTATTGTATGTCCCTATTTATATCCCTATTTTATGAGAAACTGAGCAAGTAGCGGTTAAATGATTTGCCCAGGGTCACACAGCTAGTATGTGTCTGAGGCCAAATTTGAACTCAGATCTCCTGACTTCAGGTCCTATGCTCTATTTGTTATATTACCCAGCTACCCCACAAAAAATCTAGGATGTATTTTTTTTTCCACAAATACAATGGAAATTCACAGGAGAAATTCATGTGGCCAAGGTGATCCATAATTTAGAAAATGTAGGACCACAAAATCCTACATTTCTTTACTCAATCTTCTCTAAGTTCAACTTTTTTATTGCTAGGGCTTATTATTTTTTATATCTAGAGCCAGCTCTTTTGTTGCCAGAGATAATGATCTTTTAAAATGCTTCCATCCAATGACTGACTCTCTGAATGTCAGGAGCATGAATCTGATCACTAGACTGCTTTCAGCTCACTAAGACTGACTCTCCAATTGCTGAACGGGATTTTTTTTCTGGGCAATTAGCCCCATAGCTAGATACTAAGTTGATTAATTGAGGGAAAGGGGAGAGGAGAAAGAAATTCTGCTCCTCCCTCCAAAAACCAATTTATGTTGGTAGTGGGTACCTCTGTATTACAGTCACTGGAACTGCTGAAACTCTTTAACTCCCTATTGTCTCCAGAGCTTAGCTATTTAAATTCCTTGGAGAGTAGAGTCTGTTGCTGTGTTTGTCCAAACAATGCACCCTTCTGGTTCAGAAAAGAAGTGTTCATATTTCCTAAAGGGGATAACAAATTGTTAACACATTAACACCTATTAGCACCTCATTATTTCTTATGGACTCCACAATTGCAAGAGCTGAGCTGGGTGTAGTGGGAGGAAAGGCAATAACCAACACCATCTTCTTACCTGTGCATGATTTTTCTTTTTTTCTTTTTTTTTTTCCATCTATTTAAAGGGGAAAACATTTCTTGGTTCATTTATTCTTGTAGTCTATACTTACTAAGGGCCTACTATATGGACAATCCTTTTCTGTATTTCAGGAAAGATAGATTAACCAAGGATTCCTTTTTTTCAAGAAACTTCTAATCTAGCAATAGAGATAAGAAATACAAATGGATAATCAGAACATACATGCTCAGGAAGAATTTAAAGTGATCTGAGATGATATAAGAGGCATTTGAAAGATTAAAAGGGAAAAAGAGGGGAGTAAATTATATATATATATATATATATATATATATACACATATACATATGCATACATATATACATATATGCATACATATATACATATATGCATACATATATACACACACACATATATATATACATATGCTGATATACATTCAGATGGGAATAGAATTAACACTTTTATAGCATCTATTATACGTTAGGTACTATAGTAGATGTTTATTTTTGCAATTATTATCTTACTTGATTTTTACAACAAACCTGAGAGGTATTTGCCACCATTATTCCCCTTTTTAGAGTTTAAAAAACTGAGACAGACAGTTGTGACACACCCCAGGTCCCATAATCAGTAAATGTTTGAATTCTGCCTCAAGTCATCCTCTCAAGGCTTGGTACATTGTTGACTTTATCACTAGCTTCAATCATGACAGACCAAGAAAGAACAATTAGGACATTCATTAAATATATTTCCATTTAAACTTCTAAAGTAAAGGCTGAATATTTTTTGGATCAACTAAGGTCATGTCTTTAATTTAGAGGTGCTAGCATATGAAAATCTGTCTTGACCCTGAGTGCCTGGTGTAAAATATTTTATAAATGAGAAACTAAAACATATTTCAATTTATTTTTCATCAGTGAGGATCCTAATAAAGGCAAACACCTTCTACTTACATCAAAACAATTAAATGTAATGTTGCATACTGATTCCCAAATCATACCCTGCTGAACATATTAGCCAGTGTTCCATCTTTAACTGTGATAAATACACATTAAAGTTAAAGACCAAACTCTGGATAATGTTCCCACTAACAAGTTACTCTTTAAATGAACCAGAGTTCAGTTATTAGTCATGACTCACACATGCATGTGCACACGTGCACACAGTCCACATTTAAGCAAAGGTCATTTCTGTGATTGAATCAATAGCAATGTTGCTGGAATTAATTTAGGATGGACAGAATTTGGCTGATCCAGTAAAATTCCTAAGGGTTTGCCTATTTCATATCAGATTTCAGCTTTATTCAATACAACTGTTTTTACGTTGCATTTTTTTTGATTAATAATGCTAAAAGGATTTCAGTGTTTCAAATTTTGTACACAAACCTAATGGGTAAAATCTTCTGTAAACGTCGCCTAAGCTCTTGGCAAACTTTCCTCAGGAGCAAATATTAACTCCAGATAGTGTTTATTAGCTTTTATAAAATAATCACTGTAATAGCGGCATGTAATTGCTGGAGGTAAAAGCATATCTAGGCCAAGAATTAATCAAGCTTGAGTTCCCTAATAAAAGCAGGTCGGGAACAATTTATTTCTTGCCCAACTTATATTTAAAATAATAACATAATTTTATTATGATTTTGCTTCATATTCCAACAGTGATTTCATGCACTATATTCTACTCTTTGCTATTAGCCTATGGGGGATGGGTAACTGAAAAAATAGTTAAGAGAGAGATAAGATGACAATAATTCAGCTTCTGAGAACAATTGCATTTATAACTAAAAAGTATATAATGGCCATAGGTAGAAGACAATCATATTCATAAAGAATTATGTGCTACTTTTCCAAGCAAATAACAAGAGGAGTAAAAACCAATACATGAAAAGAGCAAGTCTTTAGGGTAGCAGTAGGGACAACATAGAAGGAGAGATTTTTTTTTTTTTTATATAAATCCTAAAGACGTGGCTTCAAACATTGTTCAGTAGCTAAGGGCTTTGGAAATTGAAAGAAATACAAAAGACAGTGTCATGGAGTGAAAAGAATATATTTGATTTTATAGCAGTTGAGTCCAAATGTTGCTTCTTCCAGTTCTTTTTGGTTGCCTGACCATAGGTAAATCATTTTACCTCTATTGCCCTCAGTTTCTCTATCTTCAAAATGAGGAGTTTGGACTAATTGACTTCCAAGCATCCTTTCAGTTCTAATAGGTCTATGATCTTATAATTTGGGATTCAGCTTTTAAAATTATTATCTTTCTGGGACTTGATTTCCTCATTAATAAAATTAATAATAATAATAATAAAATTAAAATAAATTGGTATAAAGGTATTAATAAGGAAAGAATAGATATTTTCAGAAGTGAAAACTTTGGAGTTGAAGAGGCCTAGGATAAATAACCATAGCCCCAGAAATGGAGCTGAGAGAAGAGTACATTTTCATGGGAAGGCAATAGGGAACAGACTAGGAACCACAGATACTCTTAGATTTGGAAAAGTGTTCTTGCCTATAAAATCTTTGGATTTAATAAGATCACAAATCTTTTTTTTTTTTTCTGTCTACAATGCAGTTTATTTCTGTACAAAACTATTGCTTTATACAAAGAAAACCCACCCCCTAACCACTTTCCCCCAAAGAATGGATCCCCCTGTGCATACCCCATGCAGAGCAGACTCATGCTCCATTAAAGAAGTGGCCCTTCCCTTATGCTTTATTGGCCATTCACTGTGTGGAGCATAACTCTGGACTAGTACTAACTTACAGGGAGGATGCTGAGAGTCTTAGCTCCTTAGACTGATAAAGGCTAGAGGCTAAGTGAGGGAGAGAGACACCTGGTCACTCCAGACTGGGAAGGGATGATTTCTGATAGTCCCACTGGGGCAAAAGGAAACTATAATTTCACTGTGACCAATAGGAATCTGGGATCCCAAGGACATAGGAAGAGCCAGGATCTTCAAGTTAGAAAATTCTTCTTCTTTAATAAAATGTTGTAGACATACCTCCAAGCTTTTATGTCATCTGCAAACTTGGTAAATATGGCATCAATGACCTCATCCAAGTCAACAATCAAAATGCCAACTAGCATAGCTCTAGAGACTTTCCCTAATGCTTCTTTTCTCTGGTTGCTAGATTTCTCCTCCTAAAAGTGTCCTTGCAATATCCAATACTACTCACACCACACTTCTACTGTTTGTCATCTTTTTGAACTATTTTGTATGGTGAAAGCAATTTTTTCCTTCCCCTTCCCCTCTTTGGATTAGATGTATAAGGTAACAGGCAAATACATTTCTGTCAATATTTGTTAAATATGTTCCTTCCCTACCTGGAAGCTCAAATGCATGAAGCCATCATACCTAAGTTTTAAGCTGTGATTCAGAAAAGCAAATCCCATTCTAAGATACTATCTTCTAACCTAGAGAACCCCTATCAGTCTTTCCCTTTCAGCTTTTATAGTTATCAGTCATAAAGAAAATGTTGAGTTTGGGAAGGGGAACTCCAAAAGTTTGGAGTCCACCAGTGCTGGGAAGTGTCTCAAAGGAATTTGCAGACTTGAACCCATCTCCTTAGCCAAGGGGCAAAGTTTAATTTAAGAGAAGCCATTACAAAGCAGGCTGAATTTTTAAAAGAAATTAGCAGAGAAACAGAAGCTAGGAAAGACATTTATTCAGCTTCTATTGTTGAAATGCTAATTATATGGCTCATAGGTATGAAGGAATTTGGTTCTCATTGACCAGATTATTACTGATTAGATTATCAGTCAGCAATAAATTGTCTCAAAAGTTTAGTCAGTGGGACTATCCTGAGGCCAGAAGCTATCTGACTAAGGAGAGGTCTGAATCACACAGATTGTATATGGAAATTTCCTGAGGCAGAAAATCTAGAATCACTGACTTATTACCAGAACAGAAGCTCCTCCCAAAATCAGGAGACCACAAAAACATATTACATCAAAAGCACTGTCCATACTCCAAAGTTCCTCAGGTTCTTATCAAAAACATCATAATTTTTATCAATTTCTAAATTCCCTCCAGCAACATCCCTTTAAGCTGCATGAATCTGCAGATATAAGTAGTGGTCATCTGGTTTATCAAATCATGGGTTTTCCTTTACTCCTAAAGGCATGATCTGGGAAGGCTTAGACCTCCCAATTGTGGATATTAGATCAAGGCAAGATTGGCTCACCACCTTTCTACAATCACCAACTTTCCACTCTTAACTGTTTCCTTTTCTTTGGACCCTAATAGGATGGTGGTAACTGAGAAATAATTGTAAATCCAAATCATCATTTTCTTAAACAGATTTTTCCTTCTCAGAAGATCCACCTTCCTTGGGAATAGTCTTTTTTTTTATTTGACTTTGGGTTCCAAAGTCACAATTCTTTCCATTTCCTCTGTTACAGAACTGCCTACATGAATCTTACTTCTAAGAGGTTTATGATCTGATTAGGAACATTGGGGAACAGGGAAGAATACATACTAAAATGTATGATAAAGAAGAAAGAGATAAGGATTCTCTTGAAAGATTATGGCAAATATGAGAGGGACTGGTGATTTTTAAGGTAGGGGTGGGGAACTAGATATCAAGGAATGAATGAACAAATGAAAATTAAGAAACCATTGCCTTTTCTCAAGGAGTTCACATTCTAATAGGGAAGTCAAATAATCAACATTCATTAAGTACCTACTATGTGCTAAACACAGTGTTAAGCCATGGGGATACTAGAAAAAAAGGCAAAAGATAGTCCTTGCCCTGAAGAAACTTACACTCTATTGTGAGAGACAACATGAAAACAATACATAGAGGTTTCAACTGCAAGTCAAATGGAAAAGTCTCATGGTCTTTACAGTATAGCAGCAAAGTAGATGATAATGCATAATTCCTTGATCATTTTCACTGATAAAATCAACATTCTCTGATGTTGAATTCTTTGAAATCTGTGACAAAGACTTTTTTTCCTGGATTTTCTATAGTTGTGAATGTAACAGTAGCAAAAACAATTGCTTTTCCAAAGAATATACTTCCCAGAGGATGGTTTGAGAGAGTAAGGTATGGTACTGATACTCCTAGAGCTTTTTGGTTTACCTGCTTATTATTTTAATACTATTTTTCCACAATTACATGTCAAGACAATTTTAGCATTAATTTTTACAAGATATTGGGTCCCAAATTTTTCTCCTTTCCTCCCCTCCTCTTTCCTAAAATATGTAATCATGCAAAACATATTTCCACATCAGTTTAGAAAGAAGAAAGATATCAAAATGAAAAAAAAAATCATGAAAAAGAATCAAATAAGTGAAGAAAGTATGCTACTATCTACATTCAGTTCTTTATTTGGATATGGACAGCATTTTCTTTTATGAGTCCTTTGTACTTAGACTGGTGTGTTGCTGAGAAGAGTTGAGTCATTAATAGTTGATTGTAGAACAATATTGTATGATGCTATGTATGATGCTTTCCTGTTTCTGCTCATTTCACTTTGCATTAGTTTGTACAAGTATTTCAGGGTTTTTTGAAATCTGCCTATTCATTTCTTGTTGCACAATAGGTTTCCATTACATTCATATAACATAGCTTATTTAGCCATTTCTCAATTAAGAGACATTCTCTCAATTTCTAATATTTTGCAACCACAAAAAAATGCTGCTATAAATATTTTTGCACATGTAGGTCCTTTTTCCTTTTTTCATGATCTTTTTTGTGTTTTTGACCTAGGAATGGTATTGCTAAGTATTGACCTAGGAAAGGGTATTCACAAAATTATTATACATATTCATATATATACATATACATATATGTATATATATATATCCATTTGGACATAGTTCCAAAATGTTCTCCAGAATGGAGTTCACAGCTCCAACAACAGTTCATAGTGTCCCACTTTTCCTCTATCCTTTCCAACATTTATCACTTTCCTTTTTTTTGTCATATTAGTCAATCTGATAAGTATGAGGTGACACTTCAAAGTTGTTTTAATTTGCATTTCTCTAATCAGAAGTGATTTAGAATACTTCTTCAAATGCCTATAGACAGTTTTGATTTCTTCATCTAAAAACCGCCTGTTTATATCTTTCAACCATTTATTAGTTGTGAAATGGCTTATATTCTTATAAATTTGATTCAGTTTTTTGTATATTTCAAAATTAGGCCTTTATCAGAGATAGAGTAAAGATTGTTTCACTTTCTGCTTTCCTTTTAATCCTAATTTTATCGGTTTTGTTTGTGCAAAACCTTTTTTAATTTAATACAATCAGAATTGTCTATTTTACATTTCATAATTCTCCCTATCTCTTCTTTAGTCATGAATCTATAACTCACCTTCTCCTTTAAGAATTTAGATCCAATACCACTTGGTGCATATATGTTTAATACTGATGGTACCTCACTGTCTTATGGTACTTTTTGGCAAATTGTAGTTTCTTTCCTTATTTCTTCTAATTGGGTCTATTTTCATTTCATATTGTCCAAGATCAAGATTGCTACCTTTGCTTTTTTTTTTTTACTTCAATGGAAGCATAATAGATTCTGTTCTAGCCCCTGTGTGTGTCTCCCTGTTTCAAGCATATTTCTTACAAACACAATATTATAGAATTTAATCCACTCTGCTATTCACTTCTGTTTTAAGGGAAAGTTCATCTCATTGAAATTTACAGTTAGGATTATTCAGTATTTCCCTGCGTCATGTTTTTCCTCCTCTTTATCCTCTCTCTCTTTTTCATCCTTTTCCTTTTCACAACTGTTTTGTTTCTATATACCACTTTCCCAATCTTCCTCTTTTCTATTAGTCCTCCCACCCACATTTAATCTCCTCTCCTCCTAATTTCCTGTCAAGTAAGACAGATTTCTGTATTCAAATGATTGTGTATATTATTGATAAAATATTGATGAGAATAAGTTTTAAGAGATGCTCATCACTCACCATTCCATCTTTTCCTCCACTACAATAGGGTTTTCATGCCTCTTGAAGTGAAATAATTTGCTCCATTCTACCTCTCCCTTCCTTCTGCAAGTGTATTCCACTTTCTTATCCCTTTTCTAAAGTTTTATTCCCTCAAATTCATCTTATTCCTGTATCCTCTGTCTATGAACTAGTATTGGTACAATTTTTAAGAATTACAAATATCTTCTCGTAGGCATGTAAATAGTTGAGCAACATTGAATTTCTTATTTTTTTTCCCCTTTTTCCCTTTTTAGGAATTTCTTGGATGTTGGGATTGAAAATCATTTTTTTCTTTTTGCTCAATTTAGGTCTCTTCCTTATGAAAGCTTAGAATCTTTCTTTTTCATTGAATGATCATTCCCCACCTTGAAATTTTATGCATAATTTAACTGATAGGTGATTTTTGGGTTGTAATTCTAGCTCCTTTGCCTACCAGAATCTAATATTACAAGTCTTTTGATTCTTTAATATTCCAGCTGCTAAATCCCGTGTTATTCTGATTTTGGGTCCCTAAAATTTGAATTGTTTCTTTCTGGCCACTTGCCTGACAGTTCTATAATTTGGCTATAATGTTCCTTGGAAATATCATTTTGGGATCTCTTTGGGGAGATTCTTTCATTGTCTATTTTGTTTTCTGGTTCCAGGATATCAGGAGAATTTTCCTTGATAATTTCTTACAAAATGGTATCCAAGTTTTCCTTTTGGTTATGGCTTTCAAGTAGTCCAATGATTCTGATGTTGTCTCTCTTGAACCTATTTTTTCCAGATTAATTGTTTTTCCAATGAGGTATTTTACATCTTTTTTTGCATTTTTAAATTTGTCTGATCAATTCTTGATTTTATAACCATTAGCTTCCACTTACCCATCTTTAATTTTTTGGAGTTGTTTTCCTCAGTTAGCTTTTGTACTTTCTTTTCCATTTGACCAATTTTACTTTTTAAACAGTTGTTTTCTTTTTCTAAGCTGTTAACTCTTTTGTCATAATTCTCTTGCTTCACTCATTTATCTTCCCAATTTTTCTTCTATCTCTGTTGCATGACTTTTTTCTACCTCTTTTTTGAGCTTTTCCAAAAGTTCTTTCCAGGCTTGAGATCACTTCCTATTTGGAAGTGATCTTTGGGGTTTTACACATAAGTTTTTTTTGACATTGTTCTCTAAGTTTATGTCTTGATCTTTCTTAACACCATAATAATTATCATTCTTTTTTTATTGTTGTTAATTCCTATTTATCTATTTTTTTCTTTTTTTTCTTTTTTTTTCTTTTTTTTTTTTTTAATTTGAGCTCTTGGATACACAGGGTGGAAGGATTTGCCTCAAGCTTCTTATGCCAGAATTTGCAGATGCTAGCTGTTTACCTGGTGCTGCACTGATGTTGCCCCAAGCCCCTGGAAGATCCTCATGTCTGCTGTGTCAAAGGGGTGCTGTTGCAAATAGTAGGGATCTGGCAACTTACCTAAACTGGGGGACCTCATGCTGGTATCTGACATGTGTTGAGGCTGGTGGGACATTTCTGCATTTCCATGGGGCTACATGGAAACTTGAGGAGGTCTGGCCCCTATTTTTTACCTGTTTCCCTAGGACTATGCTGAAGAATGTGAAGGCTCTTTGAACTAAAGTCCCATGTACTTCAGCATATTCCATGAATATGCTGAAGTACATGGGATGTCCTGGTGTTGGTATTTGCCTACTCCAATGCACAAGGACTCAAGACCTCCCAATGGTTTGCTGTAGTGGGGCTTACTGCTAGTTTTCTGAGTATTTGTCCCATCCTAGACTGCTTTCCTCTTTTACACTATCTTTTTTTTTGCTGATTCTCTGTTCCAGGATTTTTGGTTGTTTGGAGGTGAATATAAAAGGATTTCTGTGATTTTCTGGTTACTCCACCATCTTGGCTCCTGGAAATGTGGATTCTCTTATCTGTTCATTATTTATAGTTAGTAGCGCTTATGGAAAGCAAAGGGGGGCCCCTGTTCACAGTGATTATTTGCTTCAGTGTTGACTGTGTGACTAGCACCAGGTGGCTACAAGTAGGAATAGAAATCCAGAGGCTTTTGGACTCAGAGTTCTGAGATACCTCCATCAGAATCTGAGGGGAAATAGTAGTAGTGATTTGACTTTCATTGCACATACAACCTTCTGTTTGTTTCTAGTGGAGAGAGGATCCATGGAGAAATGTAACATTTGATTTTGATCTTGACGGAAAACTTTGGGAGATGAAGAAAAAGGATGAGAGGGACGTGAGGAAAAGTCATTCCAGACATGATATGTGGTGTAATCAAAGGAGAAAGATAGATGAAGACAAGAAATTCTTGGTATTTCCATTTATTTATAGAGATAAGAGAGGGAAATGGTATAAGATAAGGCTTCAGCCAGACCCTAAAAGAACACCTTGAATGCCTAAATCTGAAGTTTATATGTTTTTGATAGGAATTGGGAAGCCACTGAATAAATGTAGTCTCACCAAATTTAAGACTGAAATGGAACTGGAGTTAGGCAATTCTCTTTGGCAACTATAATTATTTGCATAAACTAAAATCTTCCTACTCTATTATAGATTTTACTGCCTTTCAGGAAGCATTATTACACCTGACTTTCACAGACAGTGATATCTTTATAAAGGAAATAGGATACATTCCAACAGAGCACTTTACTGTCAGGAACTTTTTATTAGAGGAAATAAAAAGAGTCATAGAAATGTGATCTAGCATTTCTAAAGTTACAGCTCTCCCATGCTCACAGAGGAGGTAAGACAGGGAAAGAGAAGAAGAAAAGTAAAAAGAAAAAAGCAGGAGAGAGATAAGGCAAAAGGAGAAAAAAAGGAAAAGAAAGTACAAGAATAGTTGTGGTGAGATAGTGACTTTTGCAGTTAGATTGTTGGAAGTTAAGAGAGTGAGAGAAGAAGAAGTAGAGACATCTATTGAAGATAGATTTTTCAAGGAATTTAAATTAAAAGAGCAGAAGAGATATATGAAGATACTTAATGGATACAGAAGGATCAAGTAAGAGTTTTTTGAGCATGGGGAAGATATCAACATATTTGTAGGTGGTAGGGTAAGAGATGGTAGGTAGGTGGAGAAAGATTAAAGAAAATGAAAGAGTAAAGATAGAAGGGGAAATCTATCAGAGATAACATGGAATGAAATCCTTTGTACAGGTGAAGGGGTTAGCCTTGATAAGGAAGGACCATCTTTTCTTGTGAAACTGTGAAAGATGATGAGATAATGGTGGAAGACAACTGAGTGATAGAAGAAAAGAAGGGAGAAGAGGAAGATTAAATGGCTTAATTTTCTTCTAAAATATGAGGCAAGATCTTCAGTCTAGAGGATGGCATGAGAGAGTCATGGAAAGTTTAAGGAAAGATGAAACGTTTTGAAAGAGCCATGATGGAAAGTATGATAGTAAGCAGATGGGTGGGATAGTGAAGGACTTGGCTCTCTCCGTTATAATGTAAGCTCCTTGAGAAGAGGCTTTTTTTTTTTTTAAATCAGTTTTGTATTTGTATGTCCAAAAACCAGCAGCTTGGTCCAAAACAACCAGGGTGCTTAATATATTATTGTTGATTTATTAACTTATTGCAATTTTATTATTTGAGATCTGGTACTGAATAGTCTTTGCACTTATTAACATCATTTCCCTTGATATGCTTGACCTTTTTATACTCCTAATCTTTGATTTTCATCTTAGGTATGTAAAGTAAGTTTTTGTTGTTGTTGTTTTATAGTTTTCTTGCCAAAAATATGAACATGGTTTGTCATTTCTTCTTGAACTCATTTTATACCTGAGAGACCTGAACTAAACAGGGTTAAGTGACGTGCCCAGTCACAGCTATTAAATGTCTCAAGACAAGACTCAAGAAGATGAATTTTTCTGATTCCAAGCCTGGCACTTTATTTCATCTTTTTGCTGTTGGAATGTAATTGGAAAATAGCATCTAATAATTTTATTTATTTTTTCTTCATTTCTTGCAAATTCTTTTTTCAGATGTGATATAGAAATTTGATTTTTTTATGTTTTTTAATTTGATGAACATTCACACTATTTTGGTAATATAAAATTTTATTCTAATTCCATTTATCCTTTCAATAGTTGTTTCCTTTCTTTGTTTTCAATTTATCTCTTTCACTTTCAGAATTTCTACTTTTGTGTCGCATTGGGTATTTTTAATTTGCTACTTTTGTAGTGGCTCTGTTTAATTACTGTTCACTATGCTAATTCATTGATATGGGTTTTTTTCTCTCTTTTAATTAAAATGTTAATGAAAATATTTAGAGATATAATATATTCTCCTAAGGATTATTTTGGCAACATCCCAAAAGTTTTGATATGATTCTTTGTTATAGTCATTTTCTTTAATGAAATTATCTATTTTTAATATTACTTTTCTTGGGGGGGGCGGAGCCAAGATGGCGCAGTGAAAAGGTGACTTTCTGCCTCTCCTCCGATCTTCTCTCAAATAAACAATAAAATAAGCCTCTGAACTGATCTTCAAGTCAACGAACTCAGAAATATTTGGGCACGGCTCTCTGGAGAACTTCATATCAGGTTAGTCGGACTCGGACAGAGAGATAAATAGACTACAACTGTGCAGGCCGGAAGTGAGGGTGGGACTCAGCTCGGCTCATCGTGGAAGAAATTCCAAACTCCAAACTCCAAATTCCAAACACCTGGAGTTTATCTGAGGCACTCGGGACACTCTGCCCTGATTGGGGACAGGTGTTCTGGCAGACTTGCCTTGTTTAAGGAGTAATTCGGACTTAGTCCTAGCCCCCACCGGCCCAGCACCTTAAATCAACTCGCCGAAGTGCCCCAGGGCAAAGCGTCTTCAGCCGAGGTTTTTTTTTTTTCCCCTACCTTAAAGAGATATCCACTCTGAATAAAAAAAAAAAAATGATGAAGAAGCAAAAGAGAGCTCTCACCATAGACAGCTTTTATCAAGGCAAAGAAACGACCTCAGATACAGAGGTTTCTTTAGACAAAAATCCAGAAAAAAACAGCAACGACCATCACTGGTCCCCGTTTCAAAAGGCCTTTCTGGAAGATTGCATAAAGAACCTCAAAAGAGAGCTGGAGGATAAATGGGAAAATAAATTGAAATCAGTGCAAGAAGGATACAGTATCTTGCAAGAAGGATATGATGCTCTGCAAAAGAGACATGAAAAAGACACCAATTTATTAAAAAATAAAATTAGTGAAGTGGAAAAAGAGTGCAGTGAACAAATTGGCCAGTTACAAAAGGAACTTAAAAAAGTAACTGAAGAAAACAACACCTTAAAAATAAGAATTGAACAAAATCAATGCAGACAAGATTAGGAGGGAAGCAATAAATTGGGAAATCATCTTTACATTTAAGGGTTCTGATAAAGGTCTCATCTCTAAAATATATAGAGAATTGTCTCATATTTATAAAAATTCAAGCCATTCTCCAATCAATAAATGGTCAAAGGATATGAACAGACAATTTTCAGAGGATGAAATTAAAACTATTTATAGTCATATGAAAAGGTGCTCCAAATCACTATTGATCAGAGAAATGCAAATCAAGACAACCCTGAGATACCACTTCACACCTGTCAGATTGGCTAAAATGACAGGAAAAGTTAATGATGAATGTTGGAGGGGTTGTGGGAGGGCTGGGACACTGATGCATTGTTGGTGGAGCTGTGAACGGATACAGCCATTCTGGAGAACAATTTGGAGTTATGCTCAAAAAGTTATCAAACTGTGCATACCCTTTGACCCAGCAGCATTTCTATTGGGCTTATATCCCAAAGAAATCATAAAGGAAGGAAAAGGCCCCA
>JAJPUD010001110.1:327159-362927 GCA_023553655.1 Myrmecobius fasciatus
TATATAAGAATTCAAGCCACTCTTCAATAGATAAGTGGTCAAGGGATATGAACAGACAATTTTCAGATGATGAAATTAAAACCATCTCTAGTCATATGAAAAGTTGCTCCAAATCACTATTGATCAGAGAAATGCAAATTAAGACAACCCTGAGGTACCACTACACACCTGTCAGATTGGCTAAAATGAAAGGAAAAGATAACGATGAATGTTGGAGGGGATGTGGGAGGGCTGGGACACTAATACATTGTTGGTGGAACTGTGAACGGATCCAACCATTCTGGAGAGCAATTTGGAGCTATGCTCAAAAAGTTGTCAAACTGTGCATACCCTTTGACCCAGCAGTGTTTCTACTGGGCCTATATCCCAAAGAGATCTTAGAGGAGGGAAAGGGACCCACATGTGCAAGAATGTTTGTGGCAGCCCTTTTTGTAGTGGCTAGAAACTGGAAACTGAAGGGATGCCCATCAATTGGAGAGTGGCTGAATAAATTATGGTATATGAATGTTATGGAATATTATTGTTCTGTAAGAAACGACCAGCAGGACGATTTCAGAGAGGCCTGGAGAGACTTGCATGAACTGATGCTGAGTGAAACGAGCAGAACCAGGAGATCATCATGCACAGCAACAACAGTATTACATGATGATCAATTCTGATGGACATGGATCTCTGCAATAAAGAATTGTCTCAAACCTGTTCCAGTTGTTCACTGAAGAAAACCATATACACCCAGAAAGAGGGACATGAAATATGGACCACAACGTAACATTTTCATGATCTCTATTGACATTTGCTTGCATTGTGTTGCCTTTCTCTGATTCTTTTTTTTTCTTGTAGATAGGATTTTTCTTGCATAACTTCTCAAGCATTTCAACATTATTAACATGTAGTGGACTTCCTGCCATCTAGGGGAGGGGAGGGGACTGGGGGTAAAATTTGTATTGGAAAGCTTTGTAAAGATCAAGGTTGGGGAACTACCCATACATATGTTATACAAATAAAAAGCTTAAAAAAATAAAAAAAAAATACTACTTTTCTTTTACATATCAACTCTTCCATAATGAATTATTTAGTATCCACTTAAGTTTTCAGTATTTTTAAAGTACCCTTGATGATTATATTTTTTATTGCATTTGATTAGTTAAGAATGAACTTTATAAATTTGCTTCTCTGCATTTTTATCATTTTTAATGCTCTAACAATATAGTCAACTTTTATAAATATCCCATACTTAGTCGAGAAATATATCCATCCTTTTCTATTCCCATTCAGTAATTTCCAAAGGTCTATTACATCTGAGTTTCCTAAAATCCTTTTAGAATTTTAGAAAAATTTAATTTAGACATTCTAACTTTCTTTACCCAGTTCAGAAAGCATTTTTTTAAATTTTTATGCCTTATTGGTCTCTTTTAAAATATGCTTTATGACCAGTTCTCCTAAACTGAATTTTATTTTGCTTGTGATTCCCCCTCCCATATCTTCTTTCCTCTTCATAACATACTCCATATTCTCTGTTAGTAGCTGTAATTCTAGAAAGTTTCTAAATTTCTTTATATGTGTTTAATTCTTCTTTATCTGGTTCAGGTAAGTGTTATTTCATCAGATGTCCACTCTTCAAACCTTCTTTCATATTTATAGACTGTTTCTCATCTGTTTTATGTGTGTGAAAGTTTCTTCTTCATCTTTTACCTCCATTTCTTTTCCTCTATACACACACACACACACACACACACACACACACACATACACACACAGTATTTTTTTTCTGTTCTTTTTTACACATTAATCTGGTGTTTTACTTTTCCATAACTATATGAAAAACCAATTTTGAAGATTCATTTTTAAAATTGTTGAGTTCCCTCTATATCTTAACTCCCTCTGTCATCTTTAAAGAAAACAACATAATTCCAAAAGGGCATTTGTTGTTTTTCCCTATAAGAATATTAGCATTTTGTCACAACTTAACCACTTCCAAATGCTCAGATGTATTTACTACTCTAAGTTCTTTTTGACACCTTTGTTTTCATTTCAAATTTTCTTCTCACCTTTGGAATTTCATACAAGAATGTCTGAAATTTCTCTGCTCAAATATCCATTAGCTTCTTTCTCCCTTTAGGATTATATTCCCTTTTGTAAAATAAGTAATTCTAGTTTACAAGGTTTTTTCACTTGCCTTTTTCAATATCATATTCCAACATTTTCTCTTGTTTTAAGTAGTCGCTTCCAATTTATGTGTGATCTTGATTGTGATTCCTTAGGATTTCAAATCTTTCTTTCTAGCTTATTACATTTTTTTTTTACATTTACATGGACACTCTAGAATTTTGGCTATGATTTTTCCTGTGTGTTTTCAATTCAGGGTTGCTTTCAGGAAGTGATTATTGGATACATTTTATTTTCACTTTGCTTTTTGCTTCTATTAAATATTAGAAGCATTTGAATGGTATCTAACACATAAGTAGTTAATCAATGCCTTATCAAGAAATCATAAATTTTTTGAAATATGCTGTTCAGGACTGGAAGGAGTCAAGTCTTTTAGCTCTTCCTGACTTTCCTGAGATCAATACTAGTTCACACTTCTGAAATGGTTTTGGAGTGACAGAACACATAAATATTTGAAGATTAACAAATTTCTAGCAAAAGATATGTTGGAAGAATTTCAGGAAAAGTCTGTCTTAGGAGGATTGCAGGCCAGCACAAGTGCAGCACAGCACAGTGCAAAGAGATCCAGGACAGAGAGGCTTCACTGTGCTGGAGTAATCTAGAGGAAGGTTCTTAGCCAAAATACAGCAGCATTTACTACTCTTCCCTGGTTCAGAAGCCAGTGGATCAACAGATTAACTGTGAGTCCTCCGACTCAACTACAGAAGGCAAAGATTGAGCCCCTGATGGCCACACTACGCCAGGACAGGAAGGAAACTAGCAGCCCCAGCCCCAGGGCAGTGTGAAGCCACTAAAACCTGTAGAGAAAGTTTGGGACAATCTCCCCTTTATCCTAAGAGCAAACCTCAACTTTTAAAAATGAGCAAAAAAGCAAAAAGAGCTCTGATTATAGATAGCTTTTATGGAGACAGAGAATAGACCTCAAAGCTTGGGGACACTAAAGGTCAAACATCTCCAGATGAAGCTTTAAAGGGTGATATGAGTTGGTTTCCATCTCACAAAGCTTTCTTGGGAGAATTCAAAAAAGATCTTAAAAGAGTAAGAAAAAAAAGGGAAAGGAAATTAAAGCTCTGGAAAAAGAAACACAGAAATTACAGAAAATTACTCCTTAAAGAATAGTTATGAAGAAATGGAAAAAGAAAACAACTCCCTGAAAAAGAGAATTTCTGAAATGAAAAAAAATCCAATGAACAAAGCAATTCATTTAAAAGGTCAATTTATCAAATGCAAAAGAAGATTAAAAAAAACTTATTGAAGACAATAATTCATTAAAATATAGAATTGAACAAACAGAAGTGAATGATGCAATGAGACATCAAGAATATATCAAACAAAACCAAAAAATGAAGAAAAATAGAAGAAAATGTAAAATATTTCATTAGAAAAAAACAACTTACCTGGAAAATAGAAACAGAAGAGACACAATAGGAATTATTGAACTACTTGAAAACCATGATGAAAAAAAAAAATCTTTCCAAGAAATCATCAAGGAAAACTGCCCTGATGCCTTAGAACAAGAGGGTAAAATAATCATTGAAAGAATCCACCCATCACCTCCTAAAAGTGACCAAAAAAAGGAAAACTCCAAGAAATATTGTAGCTAAATTCCAGACTTATCAGATCAAGGAGAAAATACTTCAAGCAGCCAGAAAGATACAATTCAAACATTTTGAAGCCACAATCAGGATTACTTAGGACCTAGCAGCTTCCATATTAAGGGATCAAAGGGTATGGAATATAATATTCCAGAGGACAAAGGAATTTGGATTATAGCCAAGAATCAATTATCCAGCAAAATCAAGCATTATCTTTTCGGGGAAAATATGGACATTCAGTGAAATAGGGTTTTTCATTTATTTTTGATGAAAAGAACAGATCTGAACAGAAAATTTGATCTTCAAATACAGAAATAAAAAGAAGCATAAAAAAGCAAAAAGGAAAGAAACAAATTATGGTTTTAAAAATTAAAATGTTTACTTTTTATGGGAAGATGTCATGTTTAACTCTTGAGAACTATATTTTTTGTCAGCAATATATTTAAAGGGTGTAGATATAATATTGCTTTCTTTTGATGATATATAAATTTAAAAAAAAAAACAAGTGAAAAAGGAATTGTACCAAAAGATGAGGGAAGGATAGATAAAACTGGGTAAAATACATCAATTAAAGAGGCAAAAAAAGATCTACTACATTTGAGGGAAAGCAGGTATGGGGATGAGTACTATGTGAAACTTAATCTCATCAGATTTAGCTCAAAGAGAGAATATCAGACATATTTAGTTTAACATAGAAACTTGTCTCATCCTACAGGGAAGTAGGAGGAGAAGGGGGAAAGGAAAGGGGGAAGTAACAGAAGGGAGAATAGAAGTAGGAGGGGAAAGGGATAAGAAAGATGGGAAGGGCTGTAAAAGGGGAAGGCAGATTGAGGGAGATAGTGATCAGGAGCTAAATATTGGTGAAGAGGGAAAGTGGAAAAGGAAAGAGAAAAGTATAACTTGGGGAAAATAAGATGGCGGGAAATATAGAATTAGTCATTTTTAACTGAATGTGAATAGAATGAACTCTCCCATAAAATAGAAGCAGATCACAGACTGGATTAAAAGCCAGAATCCTACAATATGTTGTTTACAAGAAACACATTTAAAGCAGAGTGATACATACAGAGTAAAGGAAAAAGGTTGGAACAGAATCTATTATGCTTCAGTTTAAGTAAAAAAAAAAAAAAAGCAGGGATAGTGATCTTGCTCTCAAATAAAGCAAATGCAAAAGTAGATCTAATTAAAAGAGATAAGGAAGGAAACTACATCTTGCTAAAAGGTACTATAGAAAAAGAAGTAATATCAATATTAAACATATATGCATCAAGTGATATAGCATCCAAGTTTCTAGAGGAGAAATTAAAAGAGCTGCAAGAAGAAAAAGACAGCAATACTATAACTAGATAAATTGAACCAACAAATAAATGAGAAAGAAGTTAAGGGAAAAGAACGAAGGTAAGGGAGGTAAATTTTAGAAAAGTTAGGTATGATAGACCTTTAGAGAAATTTGAGTGGAGACAGAAAGAAATATACTTTTTTTCTCAGTTGTGCAGGGAACCCACATAAAAATACCATGTATTAAGAGTATTATAACCTCAAAATCAAATGCAAAAATAGTAAATGCAGCTTTTTTTTTCAGGTCATGATGGAATAAAAATTTTATATAATAAAGTGCCAGGGAAAAATAGATCAAAATTTAATTGGAAACTAAATAATCTAATCCTAAAGAATGAATAGGTGAAACAACAAATCATAGACACAATTGATAATTTCATCCAAGAGAACGACAATAATGAGACAACATACTAAAATTTATGGGATGCAGCCAAAGCAATTCTTAGGGGAAGTTTTATATTTCTAAATGGTTACTTGCAAAAATTAGAGAAAGAGAAGATCAATGAATTGGACATGCAAATAAAAAAGCTAGAAAAAGAACAAATTTAAAACCCCCAATTAAACACCAAATTTGAAATTCTGAAAATATAAAGGGAGATTAATCAAATTGAAAGAAAGGAAACTATTGAACTAAAAACAAAACTAAGAGTTGGTCTTTTTAAAAATCCAACAAAATAGATAAACCTTTAGTTAATTTGATTAGAAATAGGAAAAAAGAAAATCAAATTGTTAGTATCAAAAATTAAAAGGGTGAACTTTCCACCAACGAAGAAGAAATTAGAGCAATAATTAGGAGCTATTTTGACCAACTATGTGCCAATAAATCTGAAAATCTAAGTGAAATGGAGGAATATTTATGAAAATATAGATTGCCCAGATTAACAAAGGGAAAAATAAATTATTTAAATAATCCAATTTTAGAAAAAGAAATTGAACAAACTCAATACACTAAGAAAAAAATCTCTAGGGCTAAATGGATTTACATATGAATTCTACCAAACATTTAAAAAAAAAACAATTAATTCCAAAACTATGCAAATATTTGAAAAATAGGAAAAGGAGTCCTAGCAAATTTCTTTAATGACACAGATATGGTACTGATATGTAAACCAGTAGGGTCAAAGCAGAGAAAGAAAATTACAGACCAATTTGCCTAATGAATATTGATACAAAAATCTTAAGATATTAGCAAAGAGATTACAGCAAGCTATCACTGGGATAATACCATGACTAAGTAATATTTATACCAGGAATGTAGGGCTGGATCAATATTACAAAAACTATTAGCATAATTGACTTTATCAATAACTAAACTAACAAAAATCATGTGATTATCTCAATAGATGCAGAAAAAGCATTTGACAAAATTTAGCATCCATTCCTATTAAAAACACTAGAGAACATAGAAATAAATGGACTTTTCCTTAAAATGGTCAGTAGCATTTATCTAAAACCATCAGGAAGCATTACATGCAATGGGATAAACTAGAAGCATTCCCAATAAGATCAGGGTGAAACAAGGTTGCCCACTATCACCATTACTATTCGATATTGTATTAGAAAGTTAGCTTCAACAACAAGAGAAGAAAAAGAGATAAAAGGAATCAGAGTAGGTAATGAGGAAATCAAATTATCACTTTTTGCAGATAAGTTAGTATACTTAGAAAATTTTAGTATTAAGATTCTAAACTAAAACTATTTGAAACAATTCACAACTTTAGCAAAGATGCAGAATACAAATAAATCTACATAAATCATCAGTATTTCTGTTACCAACAAAGTCCAGCACGAAGAGATACAAGGAGAAATTCCATTTAAATAACTGTAGATAATATAAAATATTTGGAAGTTTTCCTGCCAAAACAAAATCAGGAACTATTACAAAACACTTTCACACAAAGTCACATCTAATCCATTAGAAAAATGTCATGTGCTAATGGGTAGACTGAGCTAATATAATAAAAATGACAATACTACCTAAATTAATGTACTTATTCAGTGCCATACTAATTAAACTTCCAGGAAATTACTTTACAGAGCTAGAAAAAAATAACAAAGATCATCTAGAAGGACAAAAGATCAAGAATTTAAAGGGAATTAAGGGGAAAAATGCAAATGAAGGTGGTCTCTGTACCAGACCTAAAACTGTTACAAAGCACTGGTCATCAAAACCATTTGATGCCGGCTAAGAAATAGAGTAGTTGATCAATGGAATAGGTTAGATTTATAAGACAAAATAGTCAAAGACTATTATTTTCTAGTATTTGATAAACCTTAAAACCCCAGCTTTTGGAATAATAACTCAGTATTTGACAAAAATTGCTAGAAAAATTGGAAATTGGTATGGCAGAAACTAGAGTAAAAGAGGTAGTTTACCTCTCAGATCTGTGGATTACAAAGGAATTTGTGGGCAAAGTCTAGCTCCAGTATCTTATGAAATGAAAAATGGATAATTTTGATTATATGAAGTTAAAAAGTTTTTGTGCAATCAAAAGCAATGCAAACAAGATTAGAAAGGAAGCAGTAATCTGGGGGCAGTGGGGGGAGAAATTACATCCAAGGGTTCTGATAAAGGTCTCATTTCTAAAATACATAGACAATTGACTCAAATTTATAAGAATCCAAGCCATTCTCCAGTTGTTAAATGGTCAAAAGATATAAACAGATAACTTTCAGAGGAAGAAATTAAAACCATTTCTAGTCATATAAAAATGCTCTCATTATTGGTTAGAGAAATGCAAATTAAAGAAACTCTGAGATACCAATACACCTCTCATATTGTCTAAAATGACAGGAAAAGATGATGAATGATGGATGTGGGAAGATGGGATACGTATACATTGCTGATGGAGTTGTGAATTGATCCAAGCTTTCTGGAGAGCAATATGGAACTATGCTCAAAAGACATATGCCAAGTGTATGTAAACTGTGCATACCCTTTGATCTATCACTGTCTTTATTGGGCCTTTATCCCAAAGAGATTATAAAAAAGAGAAAAGGACTCACATGTGCAAAAATGCCTGTGGCAGCCCTTTTTGTAGTGTCAAGGAACTGGAAATTAAGTGGATGCCCATCAGTTGGGGAATGGCTGAATAAATTATGGTATATGAATGCCATGGAATATTATTGTTCTGTAAGAAATGACCATCAAGCAGGATGATTTCAGAGAGACCTGGAGAGATTTACAGGAACTGATGCTAAGTGAAGTAAGTAGAAATAAGAGATCATTGTACACAACAAGAAGATTATAAAATGATCAATTCTGATAGGTGTGGTTCTTTTCAACAGTGAGATAATTAAGGCCAATTTCAATAGACTTGTGATGGAGAGAGCTATCTGCACCCAGATTGTGGGAACTGAGTGTGGTTCACAACATAGTATTTTCATTTCTTTTATTGTTGTTTACTGCATTTTGTCTTCCTTACCATTTTTTTCCCTTTTTGATCTGATTTTTCTTGGGCAACATGATAATTGTGAAAATATGTATAGAGGAATTGCACACATTTAACATATATTGGATTACTTGCCATCTAAGGGAGAGGGTGGGGGTAAGTGAAAGAGGAAAAAGTCTTGGAACACAAAGTTTGGCAAGGGAGAATATTGAAAACTATCCATATATATGTTTTGAAAATAAAAAGTTTTAAAAGAAAAAAAAGAAATATGGTATTCTGGCTTCTTGTTTTGTCATAATTTGAGGGAGCCTAATGATTCTTATAATCTCTTTCCTTAATGTGTTTTTTATGTCAGGTATTTTTGATAGTAGATATTTTATATTTTCTTCTATTTATTTACTCTTTTGATTTTGCTCTATTGTTTCTTTTTATCTTGTGGAGTCTCTGAATTCTTTTTTTTCCCATTCTATTTTTTTCAGGATATCCAACTTTTGGGAAAGAATTTTAGCCTCCATTTCTAAACCATTTTTTGCTATTAATTTTTTTTGACATCCCTTCCTTTATTTTTTCCATTAATTCTTGTAGTCCTCATGGATAATTCTTTTTTTTTAATCTCAAGTAATTTATTCTTATTGTAAGATTAGTCTCTTTTGCCTTTATCTTTTGGGTTTCTCTTGAATCATAAAATTTTAAAATTGTAATTAATATTTTCTTTGGCTTACCAATATTTTTAGCCTCATTTCTTGATTTGAATTTTTTTTTCACTAGGGCTACTCCCCTTTGACACTTTTAGATGGTTTGGATACTTATTGCTTTTTAGACTGGATGTTTCTGCTACTACTAATGTGGGAGAGGATGCCTTGTATGAGGTCCTATCTTCTACCTCAATATTTGGCTCTATTTTATTTTTTACTGGTCCATTTCAAATTTTGGTGTTAGGTGGTCCTTTTTTTCCTTCTTTACGAATAAGTGAAATTGCTTGTAATCTCCTCTGTGGCTATAACAATCCTCCTTGAGATATTGGAGTTAACTTTGGTCTCAGCTTTCCCCATTACTATTCCCAGTGGTTCACGGAGTTTGCCCTGACTTCCTATGCTGGTTCTCAATCCTCTGATGACTAATTAGCCAGACCCTGAACCTTGCACAGTTACCTGTCTGGTTTGATTCTGTCTTCTGTTTCTTTTGTGACAAACCAGGGTTTTAGTATCTAGCTTCTAATAGTTGATTGTCGGAGTAGGTACTGGTCCACTATGCTCCTATTTAAATAACTCAATGACTTCAAGTCTGTTTGTAGGTGCTCACACTGGCTTTCTTGACCAACACTACCTCTTCATTTATATGAGCTAATAGTGGTTGGAAGTTCATGATGGTTCCTTTCCTCCACCTTCTGCTGGCTTCAGGTACATATGACAACCCTTTCTGTTTCCAAGGCTCCCATCTCTACCAGACTTCTATATTACTTTTGTGCAGTTCTGGTCTCAGCAAAGAGACTTAATGATTCCTTTCAAATTTCTTTATTGTTGATCTCTCTGAAGCCATTTCCAGGTTTTGCTAGAGTTTATGCAGGAGAGCTGGGTTTTTGTAATCTTTCTCAGGGTCATCTTAAGTGAAAGTCCCTTTGCTACTTCTCCTTATCTTTGCATGTCCTAATTAAAAGTTAGTTCTGTCCTTTGCTATGGCCCTTATGAGGTCCAAGATGATTATGGATCACTCATCCCATAGCTCTTGTGGAACAGGAGCGAAATTGCTCACAGTAGCTCACAGTGCTCCTTAGAATTCACAAGCATTTATTGTGATTGATTGTGACAAGCCAGGACTAACACCCAAGTATTCAAGCCACAGCTGATTTGGTAGACTTTTTGTAAAGTCTGGCTTTGGGTCTATTAATGAGAATTTTCTGCTGTTTTCATGGCCTCTGTTTACCTGAGCTGGTTGTAATTTACAACTTTGCCCTAATTCTCCCTGTTCTAAATACTGGTTTCAATATTATTTAATGGATGTTGAATTGATGTCCTATCTCTCCCTACCACTACAAGCTTTAGGTATAGTTATCCCGACACTCTCCCTGATCCATATAGTTCCTGGGTTTCAACTAGTCCCCTTACTTACACTTTTCAATCAATCTTCACCCATTTCTGGTCATCTTGTTGGATACTTCTGGTCTGGAAGGTGGAACTTTATTTTTCATCTCTTCAGACACTTTTGTCTTTGTTCTTCTTAAGGTCAATTTCAGATATTTGTTAGAATTAATGTGAAATATTTGGGCTTCTCTTTAACCTTGAAAAATATTATGAATTCAAAAGTATCTGGTATTCTTTCCTCTGTCTCACACTAAATTGCCCCAAATCACACATTCTGGTATTATAAAAATACAATTTCCCTACCTCATGCTACCTCATCCATAGATGTGTCCAGTGCTAAGTAAAATATTACTCTTTTCAGGTTCCCTATCCCTTTCATATCCTTTGGCAAGGTCTCCACAAATAGAAAAAATCTTTAAAATAATAAAGGACCTGTCATTTTCAAAATATTCACTCATTGTGTTTGAATGAGACAAAGTCTTATGTCACCTACTTGAAACTGTTGCTTAGCCAAGATTCCCCAAAGAACAAAAGTTTCAGAACCTAAACTAGGCCAATTATTTCATATCTCTTCAAAAACAGCCATAAGGAATACCTGGACCCAAATTAGCTTCTTCCTGTATTAAATGAAGGGGCTAGGCCAATAATGTCAAACTGAAATAGAAAAGGGGACTAATAATCAGTACACAAATATCTCTACAAGCTATATATTGATTTAGTTTTTTGTTGTTCAGTCATTTTAATCATGTCTGATTCTGGGACCCTATTTGGAGTTTTCTTGGCGAAGTGGTTTGACCTTTCCTTCCCCAACTGATTTTACAGATAAGGAAACCAAGGTCAGGGTCACACATAATAAGTGTCCGGAGCTGGATTTGATTCCCTAACTCCAGACCTAGTACTTGATCCCATGCTTTGACTTAGTTTTAAATATTTATATTTCATTGTAGTTTTATTGGTTTTGTTAAATATTTTCCATTGTTTAAATTTGTTCAGGCTACAAACACAAGTATTATGGATCACATTTCTGACATCTCTGGCCTGGACTGATACATTAGAAACAGCATCATATTGGTACTCAAGAGTCCAGGTTCTAGCCTCAGTTTTTTGTACATTTCCCCTACTGAAACTCAGTTCCTTCATATGTAAAATGAATAAGTTAAAAGAGAATTTTTTTTCTTTTTTGCCACTTTCAATAGCATTTATTTTTTTTCCTATTACATATAAAAATAGTTTTCAAAATTCACTCCTATAACATTTGAGTTCCAATTTTCTACCTTCCTCCTTCCCCTTCCCCTCTCTGATATATCAAACAATGTACAATCATATTAAACATATTTCCACATTAGCCATGTTGTGAAAGAAGACACAGAACAAAAAGGGAAAACCATGAGAAAGAAAAAAAAGTGAAAAAAGTATTCTTCCATCTACATTCAAACTCCATAGTTCTTCCTCTGGATGTGGAAAGCATTTTTCATCATGATTTGGAATTAGCTTAGATCATTGTATTGCTAAGAAGAACAAAATCCATAAAAGTTCATCATTGCCCAATATTAGTGCTGCCATTTACAATGTTCTAATGGTTCTGCTCACTTCACTCAGCATCAGTTCATATAAGTCTCTCCAGGTTTTTCTGAAATCATTTCTTATAGAAAAATAGTATTCCATTAAATTTATATATCACAATTTATTCAACCAGTCTCCAATCAATAGGCATCCCCTCGATTTCTAATTTCTTGCCATTACAGAAAGAACTGCTATAAATATTTTTGCACATGTGGGTCCTTTTCCATCTTTTATGCTCTCTTTGGGATACAGACACTACTGGATCAAAGGGTATGCACAGTTTAATAGCCCTTTGAGCGTAGTTCCAAAGTGCTCTTCAGAATGGCTAAAGTAGTTCACAACTCCACCAACAATGTATTAGTGTCCCATTTTTCCCACATCTCCTGGAACATCTATCATTATCTTTTCTGTCATCTTAGCCAATTTGGAAGATGTGAGGAGGTACTTCAGAGATGCTTTTCTTTGCATTTCAATGAGATGATCCCTTTTAGTTCTAAAATTCCATGAGCTTTGAAATGACACTTAGATGATCTCTAAGGTCTATCCAAAATCCAACTTTCTATAATTTAATGTTGCATATTAAAAAGAGCAAGAAGAAATATGGTTCAATCATTTAGAGCAGGCCTTAGAATCAGGAAGACCTCAGTTCAAGTCTTACCTTTGATACATACTAAATATTGTGTACCTCACATTGTTCTTCAGTAGTTTCAATTATGTCTAACTCTTCATGAGTTTCCTTTTTTAAACAAAGATACTGTAGTGGTTTGCCATGACCCTCTCCAGCTCATTTTGCAGATGAAGAAACTGAAATAAACTGGGTCAAATGACTTGCCCAGGATCACCCAGCCAGTATCTGAGGCCAGATTTGAACTTGGGTCTTCCTGATATTATTCTATACATTCTACTACCTAGCTGCCTACTGTATACCTCCTAAAAATTGCTAAATACACCAGGTCAGTCTCTAGTATAAGAAGCTGCAGGGTAGGTACTTACATTCAATGGCAGAGAGAGTTTCATTATAGGAAAATCCTATTACTAATGAAAGCCCAGTCCATTAGACCTTCCCCCACCCTAAAAAATATTAAAAGGGAACTGAATTTGGAGCCAAAGAAGCTCAGTTCAAATCCCACACCTGCTAATTATAACCTATTTGACCCTGTCTAAATTACTTAGTCTTTTCTGGGTATCTCTTACCTCAGTTATAAAATGAAAGGATTATACTGGATGACCTATAAAGTCCCCTCCAACTCTAGGTCTTATGATATTGTGATTCTATTATATCAGCTGGCTTCCAGTACCAGCAATATACAATGGTTATTAGGGGATTTACTTTAATGAATAAGTAAGTAGAGAGGTTAATTAGCATGTCAATTGCATGCATTTAAATAGGTGTTTCTAAAGTTCTTGGAACAGTTTGCTCTTTTAAATTTCCTAAACTAATTGTACAACAGAAAACTTTTTGACTTGGAATATAATGATGGAATCAATTGCTGGTGATCAGAAGAAAATGGGTGGAACAGAAACAGATATAAGTAAAAAATGAGAAAGAAGACTAGAGAAATTTTGTTTTAAAAAACAGGAATATAAGGGTAGCTAGGTGGAGCAGTGGATAGAGCACCAGCCCTGAAGTCAGGAGGACCTGAATTGAAATTTGACCTCAGACACTTAATACTTCCTAGTTGTGTGACCCTGGGCAAGTCACTTAACCCCAATTGCCTCAGCAAAAAAAAATAAATAAAATTTTAAAAAATTTTAAATTTTAAAAAACCAGGAATATAAACTTATTTTTCTTATGGAGATTCCATTGCATGTGATAAATATTTTGAATCCTCACATAATTTCACTTCTAATATTTTTAAAGAAAAATTTATGCTAGTCATTTTTCCCTTTCTAGAACTAGATCTGCCACTTAATAGCTACATGATTTTGGTTCTATAATTTGTTTTCTCTGTGCCTTGGTTTTCTTACTTGCAAAACAAGGCAATTGACAAAGATGATTTCAAAGGTCTCTTCCAACTCTAAATTTATTATCCTATACATTCACCACTGTACCAGTTTCTATGGAACAGTTTAGGAAAAGCTGAATTAAGCAGTTTAAATACTTTCCTATAGATTTTTGCTATATTAACAAAAAAGTTTTACAAACAAGAAATAAACAGCCTAGCTACCATCTGATTTATTAAATATCTCCAATGAGTAGAACCCAAATTAATGAGATTAAATTATGAGAACATAAAAATAAACCAACACTTCAGTGGAAGCAAGTAATTAGGAAACCAGTAACTTTCTGTTACCTTGAACAAACCATTTTGCTCTTCCCAATTTTACTTTCCTTTTTGTAAGATATAGGAGCATAGTCCATAAACTCAAAAATGTTGCTTCACTTCTTAGAATTGAGTATCTTTTTTTACAAAATGTAGACAATATTTTCACTGGTATAGGCAGGTACTTGTTTTTTAACAAACCTTAGTTGTGTATTTCTTGAAACATATGCCTCCTCTGCTTCTACTACTGAGCTGGGGAAAGAAAAGTTCTTATCTCACTATCATGCTGATGGGATAGATTACAAATTTATGCAATTCAGTCTCAAAAAAACAGCCCTATTATTCCTCCCTAATTGATTATCAATGTAACTTTCCCCCAAAAAATCTTTATCTTTAATCCCCTACACATCCCCAGCTTCTCTTCTCCAACCACCCCCTTCACCTCTGTCACTCAACTGAGTACTTTGCCTCCTGCCTTACAGAGAAAATTGAGAATATTTGATGGAATCTTCTCCCTTTCTCTTCATTTAAAAATCTCTTGATTTCATCTCCCACTTGCTCTTTTTTTCTCTTACTCTCTGACAAAAAGGTGGTCTGGTTTTTTTTGCCAAGGGCAGCCTCTCTATTGATCTCATCCTCTCTAATCTTCTCCAGAAGATTACATCCTCAATTTTGCTCTCTTTCTTGAAAGTCTTCCTATCTATTAGTTTCAAATCTTCACTGCCCTGAGACATCTTAACTTTATCCTGCCCAAAACTGAACTGAATCAGCTTTCCATAAAATCTTCTCTTTTAAACTTCTTTATTTCTATAGAGAGTGCTTCATTCTTTCCAGTGTGTCAGGTTTCTAACAATATCATCCTCAAGTCTTCACTTTCCCTTACCCACATATCTAATCAGCTGCTAAATCTTGCTGTTGCTCCCTTCAAAATACCTTCCTCATTTAACCCCTTTTCTCTCTCACATAGCCACTATTTTAGGTCAGAGACTTTTGGTTTCTTGCCTGGGTTGTTATAATAACCTCCTAATTGGTCTCCCTGCCTCCTATCTTAAAGCTTTTCATAACTTGACTCCAACTTCCTATTTCCAGACTCATGAGATATTACTTCCCCTCACAAACTACAATTCTTGCCAATTGGGTTCTCTTCTATCTACCCTAACCATGTCCTCATGTTTGCATGTCCCCCATTCCTGGCATATACTTTCTATTTCTGTTTCATAGAATCTCTCTGTTTTTTATGAAACAGTTAAGTACTATCTTCTACATGAAACTTTCCCTAATCCGCAACTATTAGGGTCTCCCAAACTGCCCAATATTTATTTTGTACAAATTTGTATTTATTCATTTTGTATTTAAGATGATTTTATACATATATATATGTACATCTATAAATATATGCATATATACATTCATGCACTTATTGTTTCCCCATTAGCATATAAGCTCCATGAAAGTAGTCTTTCTTTCTTTGTTTCTTTTTTTTTTTTTTGAATATCCAATATTTAGGACAATTCCTGAAACAACATAGCAGGTACCCAAGAAATAGATTATTTAGATGGTGTTTTATATCACCTGGAAAACATATTAATACATGAAAGACTTTTTTGGTGGAACTTTCCCCTGTCAATGTTGATGGAAAATGGTCTGTTGCCTAGCAGGCATTGGAAGGAATTATATAACTTGTTGCTGAAAGTTTCAGGAGTGAGATTTGAATTCAGGTCTTCCTGACTCCAAAGTCTAAACTTTTTTATTATACTATACATTTTCTGTATTCAAAGTTATTCTTTTTTTGCACATGTTTAACATATATTGAATTACTTGCTGTCTAGGGGAGAGGGTGGAGGGAAGACAGAGAAAAAATTTGGACAACAAAGTTTTGCAATGTTGAATGATGAAAATTATCCATCCATATATTTTGAAAATAAAAAAACTAACTAAAAAAAAAGTTATTCTTTTTTTCTCTTTGGTCTGGATTTGTGATTTCATTGGTGTAATGAACTCCCAGTGATGAGATTACTCCTGGCAATGCAAATTAGTATCTGTTATGTAAATTATTGTCTTTCCCAGTGGCTTAACACTGTAACTTTTGAGTGATTCCCCATCAAATATATGTCAGAGGCATTATTTAAACACTTGCTTTCCTAACTCCAATTTTCTTTCTTTTTTTTTTATTAAAAGCTTTTTATTTACAAAACATATGAGTGATTTTTCTACATTGACCTTTGCAAAAGCTTTTTTTTCCCAAGCTTTTCCCTTCCTTCCCCCCACCCCCCACTCCTAGATGACAGTTAATCTAATACATGCTAAATATGACAAATTATATGACAAATCCAATATATGTATACATATCTATACAGTTATCTTACTGCACAAGAAACATCAGATCTAGAAAGAGAAGAAAAAAAACAACCTAAGAAGGAAAACAAAATGCATGGAAATATTCACAGAAAGTGTTAGAATGCTGTGTGGTGGTTCACATTCAGTTCCTTCAGGCCTCTCTCTGGATGTATATGACTTTCATCACTGAACAATAGGAACTGGTTTGAATCACATCATTGCTGAAGAGAACCACGTCCATCAGAATTGGTCATCGTATAGTCTTGTTGCTGTGTATAATGTTCTCCTGGTTCTGCTGATTTCACTCAGCATCAGTTCATGCAAGTCTCTCCAGGTCTCTCTGAAATCGTCCTGCTGGTCGTTTCTTACAGAGCAATAATATTCCAGAATATTCATATACCATAATTTATTCAGCCACCCTCCAATTGATGGGCATCCTTTCAGTTTCCAGTTTCTAGCCACAACAAAAAGAGCTGCCACAAACATTCTTGCACATGTGGGTCCCTTTCCTTCCTTTAAGATCTCTTTGGGATATAGGCCCAATAGAAACACTACTGGATCAAAAGGTATGCACAGTTTGATAACTTTTTGAGCATAGCTCCAAATTGCTCTCCAGAATGGTTGGAGCCGTTCACATTTCCACCAACAATGTATCAGTGTCCCAGTTTTCCCACATCCCCTCCAACATTCATCATTATCATTTTCTGTCATTTTAGCCAATCTGACAGATGTGTAGTGGTACCTCAGAGTTGTCTTAATTTGCATTTCTCTGATCAATAGTGACTTGGAGCACCTTTTCATGTGACTAGAAATAGGTTCAATTTCTTCATCTGAAAATTGTTTGTTCATATCTTTTGACCATTTATCAATTGGAGATCCAATTTTCTTTCTAGGCACTATAAAATATTGCCTCTCCTATCTGAAAATATTGATTCTAAAAAACAAATCAAAACAAAACAAAACAAAAAACACATTTTTTCATGCTTATTTGTTTTTTTGTTTTTTGAATGAAAAGACTCTTCCTCGTGCCAGTTCTGTACCCAGGTTATTGTCAGTCTTCTGTGTCTATAGAAGATAATGATATAGAGTAAGAACTATGATGGTTAATCCAGCTCTTATACTAACCAGCTTTCTGGACTTAGGCTAATGTTTCCTCTTCTTTGAAACCTTGTTTTGTCCTCTGAAAACCAGAAAAATATTTTAAGTTAAATAAAGTAAATGATAAATTAAATAAATAAAACAAGTTAAGAAGCTTCTGTCCTGCTTCTGAACTTTACAACTTGTTTTGTACCCATGCTTCCTGGCACTATTGTGAGGGAAATGATGCATGCCCTTTTCCTGCCATGTGTTTGGGAATATAATGAAAATAAGGCCCAATTAAGCATCTCAGAGCTCTGGGTTCCTACCAGAGAGCTCCCTAACTGAAGATGGCCCTGCCAGGGACCAAATCATTGTTTTGGCTTCTGCTTCATTAAAATTACATCAGAGGTGTGGAGGGTGGGGAGACCGAGGCCATGGAGAGCTTTTATATTCCTCATTTAGTTTTAGTGCCAGAAATTAGTGAAAAGTGTTATCTCATAGTCTTGGGCCAACTCAGAGGCTTCTTGCTTAGCTACTTCTTACCCCGGGGACAAAATTTGTCTTTCTCTCTTCTCCATTAGTGCTTGATCTTAATCCTCAGGGATATGAGATCTTAAAGATGGTGGTCAGGTCAGCTTCCCAGGGACACTTCCTTCCTCCTCATTTGGATTGTATTGGGGAAAAAAAGGAGGGGCAATAAGCTCTTGAGTAGGCCTGTTTCCAGCTGGGATAAATCTGCTTTCTCAAAGGCAGAGCAGAAAATAGAAACAAAAACTTCCTTTGTTTTACTCTTACATCACCTCCTTTAAAGTCTTCCCCCTCCAACCGTTTTTCAAGTTCATATTATAAAATTATTTAGAATTAGAAAGAAACTTAGCTATCTTCTCATGTATCATTACTATAACCACCATCCACCACAAACACACACACACACACACACACACACATCCTTGACATGGCTCAATGTTAATACCACAGTTTGTATGATATCAGAAATAAAACACAAAAGGCTTTGCCTTTAAATCTCTGCCCTAGATCTGGCAAAAAAAAAAAAAAAAAACAAGAACAAAAACAAGAACAAGATAGCATTTATGCAGAGCTTTAAGTTTTGCAAATCTCTTTATGAATATCATCATATTTCCTCTACACAATAATTCTGGAAGATATGTACTATTATTTTCATTTCCATTTTACAGATAAAACTAAAGCAAAAAGCATTTAAGTGCCTTTCCCAGAATGTCAAAGCTAGTAAACATCTGTCATTGGATTTGCACTTAAGTCTTCCCAATTCCATGTATGGTGCTTTTTCTACTGTGTCAACCAGCTGCCTGTAACATGGACACCATGGTTTCTCTTCATCTTAAACTCAAAAGTAAAGAGATATTCTTTATAAAGTTTAAAACTGAAGAGAACCTTTTAGATTACCCAGAATGAGCTTCTTATATTACAGATGGGGAAACTAAGGCCCAAGTTGATAAAGTATTTTTTTCAAGGACACATATATATAGTGTATCCACATATTCACACATAGCCATTGTGTCAAAATTCCTAGGTTTAACATGGGTTGCAAAAAACAATGTATTTTATAAAATATTCTCAAAGGCTTCCATGTATTTTTTAGTTCTACAATCCTGGGTTTTTAGGTAATATGAAAAATGAAAAAAGGTAATATACCTTGCATATAACTAACATCATTGTTGGGTTTTTTTTGCTGGTTTATTTATTTTGTTTATGTTGTTTTGTTTGGAGTTGTCTTTTTATTTGTTTTCCCATACATATTGTACTTATTTGTCAGTCTATTTGGGGGTTTCACCATGATATGGAAAAAGAACAGGAGCAGGAGTCAGGAAAATAATATTTTAGCCATAGCTCTACAATGATCTGCTGTGAGACCTGGAACAAGCCACATCATCTATATTATTTTTAGGACTCTCCTTTACAAACTGAAGTAGAACTAGATATGTGACCTTGAAACTTATCTGCAAATCGAAAGAGCATTGGCTACACAATCTTGAACAAGTTCAGCCAACTTCACTATGCTGTGTCTATTCATCTGTACAATGAGGATATACTAGTTGGATCACCTTGGAAACGTCATCGCATTTCTCTGGATCTCAGACTTATCATTTGTAAAATAAAACAGAATAACAATTCACTTTTCCTTAGATTACGGATTATGAAACTCCTTTCTGACAACAACCTTTTGAAGCAGGTAGTGAATATATTATTGTGCCTTTATAAAAGATGGAATATCTAAGGATCTGAGTATTTGGAAGATAGTGAACAAAATAACTTATATTAGCCAGCCATAATTCTGTATTTCTATGACCTTTGATCTAATCAAGACTTCATTCTGCATTCATGTTCCCATATTAATAATTTATGTAACGATGTGTTTCAGAGCAGGAAAACCTTGAGCAAATCATGGCATCAGACTTTAGGTACATATAGTTTCTTATTTTTAGGTTTGCAAAAAATGTTTTTTTAAGACAGTCAGTTTTGAAATCATCTTTGGAAGAAGCAAGAGGAAGTTTAGATTTTTAAAAGCAAATTAATTTCAAAATCAAATTTGATTTATAAATCTTTTTTATTCTTATGTATTTATTTCATCATGGCTGAGCAGAGAAGCAAAATCATGGGATGTGTGTTTTTCAGATCAGAAGGATGACTAAAAGTTATGGAATTATAAATCCCATGGTTTCCTAAACCTTTATGACACAGAAGCATTTTAAAAGTATTTCCTTAATGATCTGCTCAGAACATCTACTCTCATCATCCACCTCACCTACTAAATTAGTGGTGCTTTTTATCTCTTCATTGTCAACTTTAAACACAGCCTGAAAAGCATAAATACATATCTTATCTCCTGGGGTACAATTTGTTGGGTGTCAAGGAATAGTAAATCATAACATAGCAGGATTTTGATTCATATGCACAAAGTTGTAATTTTTAATTGACACCATTCTGTTAGCAATCTAAATCATGGACAGCTTTCTTACTGCTGCTTTGGAAATTGCCTTAGAAGGAGAAGGAGAAGAGTCTGCAGTAGTAAGTACATGCTGAGATAACATTATTGGACCACAAACCTGTGTGGGCAGGATTGCTGTCAAGATCAAATGAGATAATATATATAAAGAGCTTTGTGAGATTTAAAGTAGTATAGAAATGCTACCTATTTATTAATATTATCAGCGGTTGTGGTATCGGTTTTTTCCCTGGCTTACTTCAAGATCTAGCTAAAATTTTATCTTTTATAGGAAATATTTCAAACCCCCCCAGATGTTAACACATTTCCTTTGAAATTATCTTCATTTATGTATTTATATATCATTTCCTCTATTAGAATGTAAGCTTATAAGAAGAAAAGAATATGATTTTCTCTTTATGTATCCCCAGTGCTACTCATAATGTCTAGTATATAGTAAGTACTTAATAAATTCTTCTTGTCTCACTAATTTATGCCCTCTTTCCCTACTTGCAGTTATAAATTGTTCAGGTGAACAATTCAGTAGTACCATGCAAAGAGATGATTCTTACATATTTCAAACATAATTTTAATTTCAGCCAAGTAGGCAGTTATTCCACCAGAAACTCCTCCAGAACAAGTTCCTTCCCATTCCCCCAACTTCTAGCGACTAGTCTCTGTTAATGAATCTTCTCAGAAGGGAGACATCCATCCCATCATCATCTTGAAGCCTTTCTTACCTGACAGAACTTGTTTTCTGCTGACTAAGCCTCATGTAACTGCCATGATGAACTGAAAAAGATATGAGTGAATAAAACATTTCTTGGAAAATGACAAAATTATCTGGCAAAGCAGAAGTATACACACCAGTGAGGATCCCTTCAGAAAGTAGCACTGACTTTTGTAGATGGAAAATGAAGAGTAAATTTGAATTGTGGGGGAGATTATGAGAGCAGATTTCATTGTTTTCCTTCCCTCCAAAGGAATGATGTCTTATCACTGGTTCTAGAAGCTCAATAAATGTTGAATAACAACCCTGTGCTAGAGCTCCCATGAATAGGAAGGTTTGTTCTGTACCTCTGGACTTAGAAGATTTCTTATGTATTATACTTATTATGACTTTAGGACATCATATTATTTAGACTAACATTTCTTTTTTTTTTTTTTTTTTTTTTTTTTTTTTGCTGAGGCAATTGAGGTTAAGTAACTTGCCCAGGATCACACAGCTAGGGAATGTTAAGTGTCTGAGACCAGATTTGAACTCAGATCCTCCTGACTTCAGGGCTAGTGCTCTATCCACTGTGCCACCTAGCTGTCCCTAGACTACCTAGACTAACATTTCTCCACCCTGACCATCCTTAAAAATGTCCTTTTTCTTTCAAGGGTGTTACCATTATTTCAATCATCCACCTTTGTAACCAAAATATTATTCTGAAGTCCTTTCTCTCTCTCATGCCAAAAATCAATCAGTCTCTTATTTGATCAATTTTTATTAAGTGTTTACCTTGTGCCATTTACCCTTCTAAGTGCTAAAGATACAAAGAAAGGTAGAAAGAGTTTTTGCCTTTAGATTATCTTCTAATGAGTGAAACTATAAGTAAATAATTAAGTTCATAAAGGATTTATAAAGAATATTTGTGATAATTCCTTGAGGGCATATATTTTTTCGTTTTTATTGTTAGTACATAATAGACACTTATTAAATGAGTTTTGCTTGATCATTGGAACTTTAGTGATCATCTAGTCCCATATTTTTTATTTTACAGATAAAAAAACTGAGATTTGAGCTAATTGAAGTACAGGCAACAACCCAGCAAAATCCTTACAATTTTCCCCTCCAAACAACTTTAAACACAGTTCTCAGTTATAGTTCCAAGGTGAAGGGAAGCATTTGTGGTTAGTCGTCAGGTGGCAGGAACCTTAGTCACAATTCCAGGACTAAAAAGAACACTAGTACATACAGGTCAGGGGGCAAAAGGGGATGTAGTTACAAATACAAGATCAAGAGGAGCAGGAATACTACCATTTTGGTTGCAGATGAGCAGGGGCATTGCCTGAATAAACATTAAAATATAGACCAGGAGAGCAGTAACTAAACATGTTAACTTGGAAGCACCAAAAACACACTTACCTCCATATCTATTGAAAACAATAGCACAAAAAAACTTAAAGCTTGAGACAGTGCCCAGTTTATTTATTTATTTATTTATTTTTTAAATTTGCAAAACATATGTATGGGTAATTCTTCAACATTAAGCCTTACAAAACTTTCTGTTACAAATTTCCCCCCCCACTCCCCACCCCTCCCCTAGATGACAGGATATCCACTACATGTTAATTATGTTAAAATACTTGACAAATAGAATATATGGATACATATTTCCACACTTATTGTTGTGCAAGGAAAATCGTATCTACGAGAAAGAAATATCAAATAAAGGGAACACAATGCAAGCAAACATCAATTGAGAGCATGAAAGTGTTATGTTGTGGTCCACATACCACATCGCTCTCTCTGTGCGTATATGGCTTTCTTCACTGAACTATTGGAACTGGTTTGAAACATTTCATTGTTGAAGAGAACCATGTCCATCAGAATTGATCATCATATAGTATTGCTGTTGCTGTGTATAATGATCTCCTGGTTCTGCTCATTTCACTCAGCATCAGTTCATGCAAGTCTCTCCAGGCCTCTCTGAAATTGTCCTGCTGGTTGTTTCTTACAGAACAATAATATTCCATAATATTCATATGCCATAATTTATACAGCCATTCTCAAATTGATGGGCATCCATTCAGTTTCCAGGTTCTAGCCACTACAAAAAGGGCTGCCACAAACATTCTTGCACATGTGGGGCCCTTTCCTTCCTTTATGATTTCTTTGGGATATAAGCCCAATAGAAATGCTGCTGGGTCAAAGGGTATGCACAGTTTGATAACTTTTTGAGCATAGTTCCAAATTGTTCTCCAGAATGGCTGGATCCGTTCACAGCTCCACCAACAATGCATCAGTGTACCAGCCTTCCCACATCCCCTCCAACATTCATAATTAACTTTTCCTGTCATTTTAGCCAATCTGACAGATGTGTAGTGGTACCTCAGGGTTGTATTAATTTGCATTTTCCTGATCAATAGTGACTTGGAGCACCTTTTCATATGACTACAAATAGTTTTAATTTCATCCTCTGAAAATTGTCTGTTCACATCCTTTGACCATTTATTGATTGGAGAATGGCTTGAATTCTTATAAATATGAGACAATTCTCTATATATTTTAGAGATGAGGCCTTTATCAAAACCCTTAAATGTAAAGATGATTTCCCAATTTATTGCTTCCCTCCTAATCTTGACTACATTGGTTTTGTTTGTACAAAAACTTTTTAATTTAATATAGTTCAAGTTATCTATCTGGTGTTCAATTAAGAGTTCCAGTTCTTCTTTGGATATGAATTTATTCTATCTCCATAGGTCTTAGAGGTAAACTATATTACGTTCCTCTAATTTACTTATAATATCACTCTTTATATCCAGATCAGGAACCCATTTAGATCTTATCTTGGTATGTGGTGTTAGATGTGGGTCAAGCCCTAATTTCTTCCACACTAGTTTCCAATTTTCCCAGCAGCTTTTGTCAAATAATGAGTACTTACCTGAGAAGCTGGGGTCTTTGGGTGTATCAAACATTAAATTGCTGAAGTTATTGCCTATATTGTCCTGATATCCTATCCTATGCCACTGATCAACTGCTCTATTTCTTAGCCAGTACCAAATGGTTTTGACTGCTTTATAATATAGTTTTAGATCTGGTACACCAAGTCCACCATCATCAGCCTTTTTTTTCATTAATTCCCTTGAGACTCTTGACCTTTTGTTCTTCCAAATGAATTTTGCTATTTTTTTCTAGATCTGTAAAATAATTTCTTGGGAGTTTGATTGGAATGGCACTAAATAAGTAAATTCGTTTAGGTAGTATTGTCATTTTTATTATATTTACTTGGCCTACCCATGAGCATTTGATGTTTTTCCAATTGACTAGGTCTGATTTTATTTGTGTGGAGAGTGTTTTGTAGTTTAATTCATATAGTTCCTGACTTTCCCTTGGCAGATAGATTCCCAAATATTTTATACTATCAACAGTTATTTTGAATAGAATTTCTTTTTGTATCTCTTGCTGCTGAACTTTATTGGTAATACATAAAAATGGTGATGATTTATGTGGATTTATTTTGTATCCTACAACTTTGCTAAACTTGTGAATTGTTTCCAGTAATTTTTTAATTGAGTTTCTAGGGTTCTCTAAGTATATCATCATGTCATCTGCAAAGAGTGATAATTTGGTTTTCTCATTACCTACTCTAATTCCTTTAATCTCTTTTTTTTCTCTTACTGACAAAGTTAACATTTCTAAGACAATATTAAATAATAATGGTGACAGTGGGCAGCCTTGTTTCACTCCTGATCTTATTGGGAATGGTTCTAGTTTGACTCCATTACATATGATGCTTGCTGATGGTTTTAAGTAGATACTACTAATCATTTTAAGGAAAAGCCCATTTATTCCTATACTCTCTAGTGTTTTTAATAGGAATGAGTGTTGGATTTTATCAAAGGCTTTTTCTGTATCTATTGAGATAATCATATGATTTTTGTTAGTTTGATTATTAATATAATTGATAATGCTAATAGTTTTCCTAATATTGAACCAGCCCTGCATTCGTGGTAGTAAATCCTACTTGGTCATGGTGTATTATCCTGGGGATAACTTTCTGTAATCTTATTGCTAAAATCTTATTTAAATTTTTTGCATCAATATTCATTAGGGAAATAGGTCTATAGTTTTCTTTCTCAGTTTTCTCCCTACCTGATTTAGCTATCAGCATTATATCTGTGTCATAGAAGGAATTTGATAATACACCTTCTTTCCCTATTTTTTATTTAATAAAATATAATTTCCTTCCTTATCTTTTTTGATTAGATCTATCTTGGCTTTTACTTGATCTGATATCAGGATTGCAACCCCTGCTTTTTTTTGTTCACCTGAAGCATAATATTTTCTGCTCCAGTTGTTTACCTTCATCCTATATGTGTCACTATGTTTTAGATGTGTTTCTTGTAGACAACCTATTGTGGGATTCTGGTTTTTAATCCAGTCTGATATCCGCTCCCGCTTTATGGGAGAGTTCATCCCATTCACATTCACAGTTAGAATAACTAATTCTTTATTTCCTGCCATCTTATTTACCCAAGTTATGTTTCCCCCTTTCCTTTCCCCTTTCTCCCTTCGCCCCTCCTCAGTACTTTGCTTTTGATGACCCTCTCCCCCAAACAATACTCCACCCTTTAGATCCCCTCCCCCTGTTTTTACTCCTTTCCCCTGATTCTTCTATTTTCCCTTCTATTAGTTTGTCCCTTACTTTTCCTCCTTTCCCTCCCACTTCCCTCTAGCAACAGACAAGTTTCTATGTGAAATCAAATGTCTGATATACACTTTTAGAGCCCAACCTGATGAGAGTAAGATTTACACAATGCTCATCTCCCTCCCCTCTTTCTCTCAATTATATTAGGTTTTCTTTGCCTCTTCAAGTGATTTTACCTTGTTTTTACCTCCTTCTTTTTTTAGATCTTATTTTACCATTTTTCCCTCTTTTCCCCAGTATGACAACCTTTTCCCCTCTAGTTCTCTTTTTCATATTATCAAAGTAATATCTAGTTAATTATACCCCCAAACTTTAAGTATCCCCCTAGTAAAAATAAAGTTCTCAAGAGTCCTTTCCTTTTTACCTTTTTATGTATCTCTTGAGTTCTGTGTTTGGATGTCGAATTTTTTGTTCAGATCCGGTCTTTTCATTAGAAACAGGTGAAATTCACCTATATCATTGAATGACCATCTTCTTCCCTGGAGGATAATGCCCATTCTAGCTGGATAGGTTATTCTTGGTTGTAATCCAAGTTCCTTTGCCCTTCGAAATATCTGGTTCCAGGCCCTTCAATCCTTCAATGTGGAGGCTGACAGATCCTGTGTGATTGTAATTATTGATCCTCGGTATTTGAATTGTTTCTTTCTAGCTGCTAGCAGAATCTGTTCCTTGGTGCTATAATCCTGAAATTTAGCCATGATATTCCTTGGGGTTTTAATTTTGGGGCCTCTTTCAGGAGGTGATCGGTGAATTCTTTCAATGGTGATTTTGCCTTTTGATTCTACAATCTCAGGGCAGTTTTCTTTCAGGATTTCCTGGAAGATAGTGTTTAGATTCTTTTTTTCATCATGGCTTTCAGGAAGTCCAATAATCCTTAGATTGTCTCTCCTAGATCTATTTTCCAAGTCAGTTGTTTTTCCTAGGAGATATTTCATGATTCTTGAAGTTTTATTGAGTCATTCACTTACATTTGTTCAATTCTTATTTTTAAAGTGTTATTTTCTTCAGTTACCTTTTTAAGCTCCTTTTGTAACTGGCCAATTTGTTCATTGCACTCTTTTTCCACTTCACTAATTTTATTTTTCAATAAATTGGTGTCTTTTTCATATCTCTTTTGCAGGGCATCATATCCTTCTTGCAAGATATTGTATACTTCTTGCACTAATTTCAGTTTATTTTCCCATTTATCCTCCAGCTCTCTTTTTTATGCAAGTAAGCATCTAGAGATATAAAATTGCCCCTTATACCACTTTGGCCGTATCCCACAAATTTTGGTATGTTGTCTCATTATTGTCATTCTCCTGGATGAAATTATCGATTGTGTCAATAATTTGCTCTTTCACTCATTCATTCTTCAGGATTAGATTATTTAATTTCCAATTAACTTGTGGTCTGTTTTCTCCTGGCCTTATATTACATGTGAGTTTTATTGCATCATGATCTGAAAAGGATGCGTTTACTATTTCTGCTTTTCTGCATTTGATTTTGAGGGTTTTATGCCCTAACACATGATCAATTTTCGTATAAGTTCCATGAACCCCGGAGAAAAAAGTATACTCCTATACTTCTATAGCCATTCAATTTCATCCAGAGATCTATCATACCTAATTTTTCTAACCTTTTGTTTACCTCCCTAACTTCTTTCTTATTTATTTTGTGGTTTGATTTACCTAATTCTGAGAGAGCAAGGTTGAGATCCCCCACTAGTATAGTTTTACTGTCTATTTCTCCTTGCATCTCTGTTAGTTTCTCCTCTAGGTATTTGGATGCTATACCACTTGGTGCACATATGTTTAGTATTGATACTGCTTCATTGTCTATGGTACCCTTTAGTAAAATATAGTTTCCTTCTTTATCTCTTTTAATTAGATCTATTTTTGCTTGTACTTGATCTGAGATAAGGATTTCTATCCCTGCATTTTTTTGTTCAGGTGAAGCATGAAAGATTCTGCTCCAGTCCTTTACCTTCACTCTGTATGTATCTCTATGTTTTAGATGTGTTTCTTGCAAACAACATATTGTAGGATTCTGGCTTTTAATCCAATCTGCTACCCCCTTACATTTTATGGGAGAGTTCATCCCACTCACATTCACAGTTAAAATAACTATATTTGTATTTCCTGCCATCTTGTTTACCCAGAGTTATGATTTTCTCTTCCCTTTCCCCTTTCTCCCTTCCCCCCTCCCCAGTATTTTATTTTTGATCACCCCCTCCCTCTAACAGTCCTCCCCCCTTTAGAACCTCTCCCTCTTTTTAAAATCTTTCCCCTAATCCTTCTATTAGTCTATCCCTTTCTTTTCCTCCTTTCCCTCCTACTTTGCTATAAGGAAGGTCAAGTTTTTCTTTGAAGCCAAATGTGTCTGATATACTCTCTTACATCCCAATCTAATGAGAGTAAGGTTTACACAATACTCATTGCCATCCTTTCTTTCCCTCAATTATATTAGATTTTCTATGTGTCTTCATGAGAATTTGCCTTATTTTACCTCCTTTTTTAACTTTATTTTGCCTCCTTTCCCTTTTTTTTCCAGTATGATATCCCTTCTACCTCTAATTTCTTTTCCATTATTTTCAAAGTAAAATCAAATTATACCCCCCATTCTTTAAGGATACCCATAGTAGAAATACAGTTCTCAAGAGTTCTTTCCTTTTTACCTTTTATGCTTCTCTTGAGTTCTGCATTTGGTGGTCAAATTTTTTGTTCAGATCTGGTCTTTTCATTAGAAATAGGTGAAATTTTCCTGTTTCATTGAATGACCATCTTCTTCCCTAGAAGACAATGCTCATTCTAGCTAGATAACTTATTCTTGGCTGTAATCCAAGCTCTTTTGTCTTTTGGAATATCTGATTCCAGGCCCTTCAATCCTTTAATATGGAAGCTGACAGATCTTGTGTAATTCTAATTACAGTTCCTTGGTATTTGAACTGTTTCTTTCTAGCTGCTTGCAATATCCTTTCCTTGGTGTGGTAGTCCTGAAATTTGACCATGATATTCCTTGGGGTTTTAATTTTGGGGTCTCTTTCAGGAGGTGATCGGTGAATTCTTTCAATGCCAATTTTGCCTTCTGATTCTAAAACATCAGGGCAATTTTCTTTCATGATTTCCTGGAAGATAGCATCAAGGTTCTTTTTTTCATCATGGCTTTCAGGCAGTCCGATAATCCTTAGATTGTCTCTCCTGGATTTGTTTTCCAAGTCAGTTGTTTTTCCTAGGGGATATTTCATATTTTATCCTATTTTTTCATTTTTTTGTTTTTGTTTGACTAATTCTTGAAGTCTTATTGAGTCATTCACTTCTATTTGTTCAATTTTAATTTTTAAAGTATTATTTCCTTCAGTTATCTTTTTTGGCTTATTTTGTAACTGGCCAATTGAATTTTTTGGTTCCTTGCATTCTTTTTCCATTTTTCCATTTTTATTTTTCAGTGAATTGTTGTCTTTTTCCAATTTACCATTTTTATTTTCCAGTGAATTGATGATTTCTTCCAATTCACCATTTTTATTTTCCAGTGAGTTAGTGACTTTTTCTAATTCAATAATTTTGTTTTCCATTGAATTGTTATCTTTTTCCAATTCACTATTTTTATTTTCCAGTGAATTGGTGATTTTTTTTCATTTCACCAGTCTTGTTTTCCAGTTTTTCACATCTCTGTTGCAGAGCATTATTTTCTTCTTGCACTGATCTCAGTACATTTCCCCATTTTTCTTCTAGCTCTCTTTTGAGATTCTTTATGCAATCTTCCAGGTAAACCTTCTGAAAAGGGGAACAGCTCATGTCCATCTTTGTGGCTTCCTCTGAGATTGCATTCCCTTTAGGAACCTCAGAATCTGGTGTCTGCCCTTGTTTCTCTCTGTAAAAGCTGTCTATGGTGAGAGTTCTCTTCTGCTTCTTGCTCATGAGTTTGAGCTGAGGTCTGAATCAAGAGCAGGACCGAAAGCCATTTCAATTTGCCCTGGGGCAGTTTGCAGAGTTGACTTCCGGTGGCTGGTCGGGCTAGATCCACACTAGCACCACGCTTTCAGCTACTGTCAATCCACCCTTTATCAAAAGCAGCTCTGCCAAAGCACTTGCCTGCAAGCAGAGCAAAATGGCCCAAGCATCTCCCAGGGACTTCTTTGGTACCTAGAATTTGCCCACCTCTGTCCCAGTCCCTCTCCGCCCCAGCTGCGGGCTGGCATCTGATTGCGGCAAACTGCCGATCCCCTGCACGTCTGAAACTGACCTTCTCCGGAATTCTTTCAAAATAGATTTTTGATAGTAGTGCGTTGTACTCCAAGTGTTTGAAGGAGCCCTCACTCCAGAACCAGTTTGGAGGCTTAATTTGTTCTGGGTCTGGGGGAAGGTCTGAGGAGCTCACAGGGAATGATGGCTGCAGTTCACCATCTTGGCTCCACCCTGACAGTGCCCAGTTTAACATAAAATTCAAAATCAAGAAAAAAAAAACTAGGGAAATGAGTAGAATGATAATAATAATAATAATAATAATAATAATAATAATAATAATAATAATAATAATAATAATAATAGGAAGAAAAAGGAGAAGGAGGAATAGGAGAAAGGAGAGGAGAAGCAAGAGAAGAATAAGGGGGAGGAGGAGGATGAGAAGGAGGAGGAGAAAAAGGAGAGGAAGAAGAAGGAAGAAGAAAAAGAGGAGGAAGTGTAGGAAAAGTTGGAGGAGGAGAGAAAGAGGAAGAGGAAGAAAAGAAGTCAGAGGAGGAGAAGAAGAAATCATAAAAAGCTACTATGAAGACAAAGACACAAACTCAGAAGATAATAATATAAAAACAGCTAAAAGTAAAACTCCAAGGAAAATGTTAATCAGACCCAAGTCCAGTAAGAATCCCTGAAAAAACTAAAGAAAGATATCAGTGGTAAAAGGGAAAACTCAAAGTAATGCAAGAAAATCATGAAGAGAATTAACAGCTTGGTTAAAAAAAAAGCACAAAAATACTGAAGGAAACAATAAATTACAAAAAAACAAAACATAAACAACAAATATAATTGGCCAAATGATGAGGCACAAAAATTTATTATAGAAAAGAACTTTAAAAGCATAAAGGCCTCATTTTTCAAATGTATGTGAACTAAGTTAAAAATGTAAAATCAAGAACCACTCCCAAATGGATAAATCATCAAAGGTTATGAATAGGCAGTTGTCAGAAGCTATCTATCTATAGTCATATAGAAGTGTTCTAAATTGCAATTGCTTATAGAAAGGCAAATTGAAAGAACTCTGAGATATACCATCTCCCAACTGTTAGAAATGACAAATACTAAAGGGTATGAGCAAAAATAAATACACTAACAAACTGTTGTCACAACTGTGAACTATTTCAACTATTTCAATTTAGAGCTATGCCCAAATGGCTATAAAACTGTGCTTTTCCTTTGACCCCATAATATTGGTAAAAGCCCTGTATCCCAAATAGATCAAAGAAAAAGGAAAAGGATTTGTATATGCAGGTAGACATACTTTTTATGCTTCACAGATTTTTTTTTTGTTTTTATATCACATTTTGGTAATTCTCACAACCACTCAAACATTTTTTTCATTATCAGTGACTAGTGATATTTGATGTTACTATTATAATTATTTTGGGGTGTCATGAACAGTACCCTCATAAGACGGCAGCTTAATTTATAAATGATATGTACATGATAACTTCTCCACTAACTAGTCATCCCCCCTATCTCTCTCCCTCTCTCACAACTCAATAATATTGAAGAATATTGTATGACCCTAATTGATAAAAGCAGGGTTAGAAAAGATTGGCTTTTATTTTGAAATAAGTTCTAATACTTTCAAATAGCATTATATATATATATGTATGTATATATATATATATATATATATATATATATATATATATACATCCTAGAGCACAATCTTTTATGAAAGCAAGAGTTAGCCAATGCAGCAAGCTTCATTGCCATCTTATTTTGAGAAACTGCTGTAGCCAACCTTCAACAACCACCACTCTGATCATTTATCAACATCGTAGCAAAACCCTCTACTTGCAAAAAAAAAAAAAAAAAAAAAAGGTTATGATTCAGTGAAGACTTTGATAATGGCTGTCTTTTTTTTTTTTAGCAAAAAAGTATTTTTAATTATGTTATGTACATTTTTAGATATAATACAATTACACACTTAATAAGCTATAGCATAGTATAAACATAACTTTTATATGTCCCAGGAACCAAAATAAATGTGGATTCACTTTATTACAATATTTGCTCTATTGTGGTGATTCAAAATGGAACTGAAAGTATCTTAAAGCTATATCTGTACAAAAACATTTAGAGCAACTTTTTTGAGAATGACAAAGACTTGGAAATTGAGGGGATGCTCAACTGGGGAATGACTGTACAAATTATGGCCTATGATTGTGATGAAGTAGTTTTATGGTATTAAAAAAAAAGACAAAACAAACTACTGTCAGAAAAAAAAAAACACTCAAGACATATGAATGGTGCAAAGTAGGATGAAAAGAACGGTCAGATCATTTTGACCAGTAACAGTAATGTTGCAATGATGATCAACTGGGAAAGGCTTGAATACTTTGATCAATGCAATGATTCAAGAGAATTCTAAAGGATTCATAATTAAAAAAAATACTATCCAACCTCCAGAGAATTAATGAAATTGGAATGCAAATTAAAATATAATTGTCTTTCTTTCCTTTTGTTTTTTTCTTTGTTATATGACTAATACAGAAATGTATTTTGCATAATTCCACATGTATAACTAATATAACATTGCTTGTCTTCTCAAACTTGAAATTTGGAACTCAAAATTTTAAAAGAAAAGAATGTAAAAAATGAATATTTTTATAAGAAAAAGATAGATTCCTGGAGAAAAATTAGTTTGTCTCTAGTCATAAATTCAAAAATGGTACATGGTGGGGAAATATTTAACATGGAGCTATTGTAGCCTACACCATCTTTTATAGGTAAACCATCCAAAAATTAAAAAAAAAAGACCTGTCCCTCATTATGTCTCACTTTCTAGCAAATAAGATAGTGGGCCTTAAGTATTCTGAAGACTTTAAAACACTACATGATTTCTAACTACCATTTTCATTGTGTCTATATTCTGTTTTTTCATAATTACTAATAAAAATCTTTAAGTTAAACATAGTATTGTAACTTGTCTGAAGTCACATAGTCAGCAAAATTCATATTCAGCTAGTCCAATTACAAATGTATCATATTTTCCACTTTGCCCTGACTGTTCTCTCCAGAATTCACCTGCCCTGTTTTCACAGACCAATGACATTATTTTATATATTGTACTCAAATAATATATAACAGTATATGATTTTGATAGAAACCACTATTATGAGAAATAACGAGCTCAGTGATCTTAGAAAAACATGAAATAATGAAAAGGGAAATAAGCAGAACCAAGAGAACATTGTATAATGTAATGGTGATTTTGTGTTATAAATAAATTTGAACAAATAAGTCAATTTGACTCTCATATCCAAATTAACTACAAAAGACCAATAAAGGAAGATATTATCTACATCCAGAGAAAGAATTGATAAATAAAATTAAGCATAGAATGATTTTATACAAGCACACACACACACACACACACACACACACACACACATATATATATATAAACATACATAATTGTGTCTAATGGTAACTAATCTCTAGGATGGGGGGACAGAGGGAAAAGAAAAAAATAAAAAATATATACAAAACTTTATTACATATTAAAAATGGATAACAAGTGAGACATAATAGATTTGCAGTTTTCAAATACAATTATCTTTTTTCAAACAAATATTTATTCCACAAATTAAATATTAAATTAAAATAAAAATAATAACCATAAGCAATTTCTAAAGTACTTTAAAATATACAAAGCACTTTCTTCATTTTAACTCTGTTAAATGGAGGTAGTACAAGTATAGTTATCCCTATTTTACAGAAGAGTAAACTCCATTTTGGAAATGGTGACTTGCCAAGGTCATATAATTAGTCAGTATCTGAATTCTAATTCTAGACTAGCTCTCCTGGGTAAAAAGCCAGCATTTTCTCTACTTCATCTCACTGATCCTTGAAACAACTTTCCATTTAGCTTAAGATAAAGCCATGCTAACTAGTATTTTTTAATCCTTTTTAAAATTTTAAATCCTATTTTAGTTTTTAATTTTTTTTAAATTTTAATTTTTAATTCTATTAATACCTTGTATATCTCATTCGCTGATACTTCTTTTCTCACAATGATATCTCCTGGGAGTAGAAGGCCATTGATTCTATGAAGCCTTTCTACTAGACTCCTATGGAGAACATTCAACCAGACTAGACTGGCTCTACTCCTGAGACTCATGCAGAGATGATGTAAGTCATCCCATCTTGACCCTATCTAAAGTATTATTTACTTCAGTCCTTTGGGGGAGAATGTGAGGGAAGATAACATCAATGTAGGATTTTCTTCCACTTGAATCCAACTTCAAAGAGGGAAGAATTGTACATTTAAAATTATTTATCAACTAATGCATAAATTTGGAAATTGTAACTTTCTCAGACAACTCATTTTAAAGAGGAGAAAATTAACCTCTAGAAATCATGGGGAAGTGAGAAAGGCAATTAGGATAATGCAGATACAAATGGCAATTCTGTCCCCTACTGTGTGTGACTATGGATAAATTCTTTCCAAACTCTAACCTGCAATTGCCTCCTCTGTATAATGGAGAGGTTGAACTAGATGACATCCAAGCTCTATTCAACTTAAATTTGAGGAAAGAGGAAATATGAAAATTACAGTAACCTTGAAGATCTTGATTTGAGTCTGCCACATTCTACTTGTTTAACCACGGAACAGTTGGTCTTCTAGGAATTCTTTTGTTTTGTTTTGTTTTGTTTTGTTCATTTACTATCTGAAAGGTTTGGTTTCTAAGGTCCATTTAAATTCTAAGATTTTCTGAGGAGATTGTTTCCAAGGTGCCCCAAAATGCTAAAACACTTTGATTCAAGTTCATTAAGTCATTATCAATGATTTGGGGACAGTTTATAGCCACCTACTTTAGATTATCCTCTTTGATTTTTCCTTTCCCAATGTCAAACCCAACTTTCTGCTCCCATTTCAAACTCTCTCTCTCTGTGTGTCTGTCTCTCTCATCTCTGTCTCTATCTCTATTTCTCTGTCTCTGTCTCTTTCTCTGTATCGCTTTCTCTCTCTGTCTTTCTCTCTCTGTCTGTCTCTGCCTCTCTCTCTCCTCTCCCTCTCTCTCTGTGTGTCTCTGTCTCATACTGTCTCTCTGCCTGTTTCTTTCTGCCTCTGTCTCTATCTCTCTGTCTCTCTGTTCCTGTCTCTGTCTCTCTATTTCTACCTCTCTTTGGATCTCTCTATCTCTGTCTGTGTGTGTGTGTGTGTCAGTCTCACTGCATGTGCTCTCTCTTTACTCCCCGCTCTCTGCCTCTCTGTCTCTCTCTGCTTTTGTCTTTGCTTCTATCTCTCTGTGTGTGTCTGTCTCTGAATCTCTGTTTGTGTCTTTCCCTTTGTTTCTCTGTATGTATCTTTGTGTGTCTCTCTGTCTATCTGTCTCTCTAT
>JAJPUD010001110.1:362937-414636 GCA_023553655.1 Myrmecobius fasciatus
ACCCCCTGCCTCTTTCTCTCTGTCTCTCTGTCTCTCTGTCTCTCTCTCTGTCTCTCTCTGTCTCTCTCTGTCTCTCTCTGTCTCTCTCTCTGTCTCTCTTTATATATATATATATGTATATATATATATATATATATATATATATATATATCTGTGTGTCTGTCTCTCTATATGTATGTCTCTCTCTCATTGTTTTTGGCTTTCAGATACAACTGTTATTGGCTGTTAAACTTTTTTCTTCCCTTCCCAAAATATGTAGATGTTAAAAATGAGTAAAAAGGAATTGGAAAATATACAACACAATTTAAATATGTCCTATTAAAAAAAAGTCCAAAAAGCCCACATCTCTGTGATGTTGCAGGCAGCAGCTCCACTATCATCAGAGGATAAATCAATTTGTAGCAGCTGTGAACTGCTATTTAAGTCCAGGGCATGGGGCCAGAGTCATGTTAACGAAAAGACATTTTGTGTTCTAAGTCCCCAGTTCTCCATTCAGAGGCTCATGGGGTTTCAAATCTTCCTTTCAGCCCACAAGCAGAGAGACTAGGTTCTGTGTTTCCTGATTTACAGATCTTCATTTGGTTTCCAGGTCATTAAAAGAAGATATTCAGCTGTTAATCCTCCCCTTTCTCCTCTATAATGTTTTCAAAGGTATACTACCAAAGGAAGATACATATTTCATTCACCTTGTGCTACTTGCCATAATTTTAATCTGTATTTTAACCACTAGATTTTAATAGGACATAACAACCAGAATGGGAAACTTGTCCTGCATATCTCCCATGCTACCAGCACCCCAACCTCTAGCTTCATATCTTGAAGGAGAAGATAATGAAACAATTTAATGAAACAATAATTAAAACATTTTTAAATGCCAACATTGTTCCTGTATTTTTGCTATTGTCTTTCTTTGAGGATTTGCATTATCAATAATACCATGAAAACAAGAAGTAGTGCAAAAGAAATCATTAGTAATAACATAGGTTCATAAGAATTTCAAATTCAAAAAGGTCTTTTAGATCATCTAGTACAATTCTTCCATTTCATAGTTGAGAAAATGAAAGCGAGAAAGATTCATTGACTTTTCAAAGATAGACAGAACATAGAATAATATGAAATAGAAGTCCCACCTATTCAACAATTCATTCCTTGCCTTATCAATAGATATTAACTTGAACCCTTCATTGACCTTCTATTTTCCTTCACTACAACACTCATTATTGGCTCCACATAATTTCTCATTTCATAATTTTGCTTAATTTTTCCTTTGAGTTTCTTCTGCTAATTTCATTCTCTGTATGTCTTCCTTTCCAAATTATATTGAAAGCTCCTTGATAGCAAATGAGCTACCATGTTGGTAAAATATGCAATTTTCAAGTTTTTGGAACAGAACTCAAATACCATTTAGTTCATCTAGTTCCCTCCCCATCACAGGTGGTCATCTAGCCTTTGCTTGAAAATCTTCAGTGAGAAAAAACCTAGTACATCTTAAGGCAGCCCATTCTAATGTTAGATGCAATTGTTATTTTTTTTATATCAAGTCTAAATCTATTTTTTCAACTTTGAATTATTGGTCAAATTTTTACCCTCTGGAATAAAAGAATAAACCTCATTATATTTTCATATGACAGTCATTTAAGCATTGTTATTATTAAAAATACTTGAAGATTGCTGTCACATTTCTAATTTCTTCTCTTCTTCAAGCTAAACAGTTCCAATTTCTTCAGCTCATCCTTTTATGATTTCATGAAATTTCATCATGCTAAGCACCCTAGAAACTTTCTAAATGATTAACGTTGTTGCTAAAATGAGATGTCCAGAAATGCATACAATACTCCCTATGTAGTCTGACCCCTATCACTACTATGGAACTATCAGATTCCCCAATCTCTTTTCTAGCTTCTAATTAGTACTAACGTTAGCTTTTTGGGTAGTCATATGACATTTTCATCCTCTCATGAGATTAAAATCAACTTGTACTCCAGATGCTCTACAGATGAAATATTATTGAATTATGCCCCCCCCCACAATTCTCTGTATTTAGACAAAAAAAAGAAAACAAAACTATACAACTGGAACCTTACCATCACTTTAACCCTATTCCCTCTTTTGAGAGAGGTGGAAAATGAAGTTCAAAAGATGATTTTTTCAAAGACTATTAAAGTATGAAGAAACCTATAGAACATCAGAGATAGAAATGACCTTAGAATATAGATCATAAACTAAAAAGCCTGGAAAAGACTTTGGAACAGAAAACACTAATGCTCAAAGGGACTTTAACAATTTAGTGCAATCCCCACATTTTATAAATAAAGAATGAAATTAAAGAAAAAAAGGATATATAAGTTGAACATCAGGGACATTTTTCAAAGCAAGAGCAGAAGCCACATGACTGAGGAGTAAAAGAAAAGGTTAAGCACACCAGGGATTTTCAATTTTGCCAGGGTGAAGGATCAGACTAAATCTCATCATGCTTCAAGTCTCTTACCACCACTGTATTCACTAGCTCTTTGTGGATTTTATATTTTTCTTACATTTAAGAGTTAGCCTTTTCCAAATATATGCAAGTTCACTGTGTGCAATGAATGAAAGAAAAGAAAATTGAATCCTTTGCCTAAAAATTTCCTTTTATTGGTAATAAGAATGACTCTGCTTGGCTGGGTATGTAGTGGTTGAAAACATTTTGCCTCAGATTTGCTGTAAAGATTTCAACACCAACTGCATAATCTATCAGAGATGGGAAATATAAGGAAACTTTGTAAATCAGCCAACATTTGAGAGTTGGAAAGAACTTTGATTAAATAAAAAGAAATTCTACAATGTTTCCTTCATCTTCAACTGTAATGATATTGTCTATTTTTTCTTGTTTGTTTGTGTTTTTTATTGTTGTTTTTAAATGCATTCAGGACAGTTCTGATCTTTGTCTTCATTTGCTGTCTTTCCAGCTAAGTTGTTCGAACCATGCCCTTGGAAAGATATCCACAACTTTGACTAATTGTTTTAATTTCATATTGATTGTCAGAACTTCTGATAAAATTCTCAGAATGGGAAAATTAAATAGCTATTCACATAACGTTTCTTCAGGGCTTTAAAGCAAATCTCCATGATCACTTGTCTTTCTAGTCAACTTGAAGGACTTGGCAGAGGAAAGACACTGTGTATAGTGCAATAATAATAACAATAATACTTGGGACATTAACAATTTTTTTGGTCAGGGCCAAAGATAAACACATGTCCATGTATGCATCAAAATTGGAATCTACTGGATGAAGTTACTTTTGAGGAGTGAAAGAACAAAGATAATCATTCTCTTTCCCAACTATACTATTATCCAGTTATACTACTCTAATATGGTGGAAAGCATTTAAGTTCAAATTGGTAGATATATATTCCTGACTAATTGAAGAAAATGAGGTCAAACTAGAAATAAGTACTTTGTCTCATTTTTAAAAATTATCCTAATTAAAGCTGGAAGGGACTTTATTCATTATCAATTCCAAATCATGTAGATAAGGCAATTGAGACTCTTAGCCATTAGATGACTTGCCCATGGTTTAAGAGGTATGAAAAGTAGTACTAGATTTCAAACCCAGCTGCTCAGAATTCAAATATAAGACTATGTATGTTATCACTTTGTATGCATTCAGATAGAGGCTTCCCCCTTGTTATTTTTTTAAATTTTATTGATTTGTTATTGCATAATCTTCATTTCCTAGCTTATTATTTTCCTCTCTCCAAGAGTTATCCCTTATAACAAAGAAGAAAAGAGAAAGAAAAAATTAATTCAGAAAAATAAACCAACATATTAACTCATTCTGACAGCATTTGCAATGTTTGGTACCCATGGTTCTGCTTGTCTGCAAAGTTTGTCTTTTTCTTTTTATGAGCTCTGAAAAATCCTTTTCTTGTCTTTCTTTATGCTTCCCAGCAAAGAAATTTAAACAGTTGTTACAGGACAAAAAGCCTTTAAAAATAATTTCCTGTGAGTTGACTCCTTCACAAAATATCTACTCCAATACCTCATCTTGATGTGTATGTGACCCTTAATTGTCTAAAACTGTGTGACAAGAAAATGCAAGTTTTGGCAGGGATATCTTATCAAGCTGGAAAAGCTTCAAGTATAGGTCTGGTGACAAACTAGATAGCTTCTGTGCAGAGATCAGCCTCATAAGATGGCCACAAAGGGGTGGATATTGAGACTTCAACAACACTCAAAAGCCAATTATTAAGTCTTAGAAAGGTCATCAGTAGAGGAAGTACCTATATCAATAATTCAGACCCTTGAATTCAGACACTTTAACCATAACAGTGAATTCCCTAGTAGTGTGGTGAGTATAAACATTTTGGAGACATGTTGGATGACACTATTTTTGAAATTCCAAAAACTACATAAATATAAAGATTGCACCATTTAATCAGTGTAGGAACTCCCTCCACTGCTGGGAATCACATCTTATCTATAATTTATATTTTTATGGATTGTCCTGAAATTCTAAGAGGTTAAGTGCTTGCCAATGGTCACATAACTAGTCAGTGTCAAAGGTTAGATTTGAACCTACGCTTTCCAATTCCAGTGCTCTATCTACCTTGCTATGCAAGTGCCTAAGAAGACCTCTGCATCTTATTTATGTTTTCTTCTCATATATATTCTATATTCCACCCCAACAAATTTCAGTTCTTTGTGATTATAAGCAACTCACTGATTCATTCTGAAAGCAAACAGGAATCCAGACACAAGTTATTTGAAAAATAATATACTTAGAAACCCAATTTAAGATTAGCCTAATTTAACTTAACAAATTACAATGAATTTTTTAGAAATTCATTTTCTATATGATCGTGAGCATGAAAAAGAGTGGAGCAGCAAGTTTCTTAAACTCCCTGGACCTTAGTCCATAAAATGGGAGGGTTAGTAGAATTAATGATCTTTAAAGATTGTTCCAACTCTGAATCACATGATAAGAAAAATATTGTTTGATGAATTCATGATTATTTTAAAATTTGCCTTAAGAAAGAATGATGAGGGATATGACTGGTTAATATAGGAGAGACAATAGAAAACCAAACTTTTGGTATAAATTCCAGTGAAACCAATTGGTGGTAGTGGTGTTTTTCCATTCAGTATATTTGACATAAAGCTTCAACATCCAGCTCTCCATGGCCATCTGGTGAAGCTGATCTTTGGACAAAAGCTGTATCTGCCATGTATATAAATGATTAATATGTATAAATAAATTTGTCCAAAGTCACTTCATAATACTATACTTTGTATCTCAACTTTGATACTAAAATCATACACAAAGAAAAGGCAAAGAAAATGCAAAGAAATGCATTTTTAATCAAGCATGTGCTTCTCTTCCCTTGATCTTGTTAGAAAGTGTCTTTATTTCCCCTTCCCTCATTTATTCCTTTTTAGCTATGAACAAGCACAAATATAATAAATTATGTGATTGAAGTTTAGTTCTATTTTACTTTCATTTCATGTTTTAACTGTTATCTGCCTAGCTAACTATCAAACTTCTTTACCTCAAAGATTTTTGATTTTCTTAATAAGGTCATCTAGCAAGATAAATCACAACTACTCTACTCCACTTACAGAAGACAGTCTTCTTTGAGTGTCTATGGCTAACATGATTCACTTCCTGAAAATGAGCAACCTCAACTTAGTTGAGTTGCTTCTCAGACAATAGACATAGACTCCATTAGTGGGGCCTTTTTGAGACTTTTTCAAGTTGGTGAAACTTGACAGTAATTATAATCTATCACTATAACTTCTAAGAACCTCCATATCTCAAAAAAGATAAGAGTAGGATATTAGTGAAAAATTGTGATCATGAACATAAAGTAACAATTTTTTCTCATCTTTCTCAGCTCTTAAGGTAACTTAGAATAAATTATTTCAGCATTTTCAAAAGTATTGACTTTGTTTTCTGTTGGAAAACTAACAAGTATGCTTCTAAGGAAGAAAAATACTCAACAGTCATTCACAAGACCAAAAGAAGTTATATTTGTGGGAAAGTAATTGGAAATAAAAGAAAATGTCTGAATTGGAATCTTGTGAGAGAAGATAAGAAGATGAAAATATTGTATTAGAACAAAAAGAACACATATGAATGAATCTTTTAATCATTTTGACTCCATTAATTCATTACATATAATAGACATTCAATAAATGTTTGTCAAGTTTGAATTCAGGATTTTGATTATTCTTATATGACTCTAAAATTTGTCCTAGATCTGTCTGGAGTAAAAATAAGAAAAGGTTATAGTTTATTGTCTCCTGTATTGATAAAGGATATCCCAAGTCACAATAAGGATCAGGTAATTTGAAAGGCTATAAAATATGTAATCATAAAGTCTCAGTGTGTGAGGGACCAACAATGAAAAGCAGAATATTTAAAGCAATATTGTTATTACAGGAGTGGCAAGTCCAAGGCAAATACAGATTTTTGGCAAGAGATTTGTTCAGAGGGATAAATGAGGGTATCTTAAGAGGTATCAATGAAATTTAAGGAATAGAATATTATCAGAGATGAGGCTTGAGCTCAAAAAAACCAGGTGTACAATAGAAACTCAGCTTGAGCAAAGAGAGTTCACATACAATTTGTCCCTCTCAATGAGGTGAGCATACCTGCGTGCTTTTGAGTCAGGGCAGATGATATTAACCCCACTCCTATTTTTCCAAATGAGCTTCAGCTGTGGACAGCTCCCAGCAGGAACAACATTTCCTTCATGGAAAACAGGTGGGTCTCTACCCATATGGTAAGTCCCTCAGAGAATCTAGTCTCCACTTATTTTGGCTTTAGACTTTCATAAAGTATTTTAATAGCCTGGGCCATGGTTTCTATTCATAAGAGGATGGGAATAATAAAACATCATGATATTCTTGATAGCTCGTGTCCTGTTTGATGATTAGTTATGTCAATAAAAATAGCTATTATTGTTTCAAACTTGAAATAAAATATATCATAATCTAGGGACTCTGAACCTATGTCAACACTCCTAATTCAGGTGGAAAATACAGTTATAGCTTTTCTGTGACTTCTTTTCCTCTCAACTTGTAAGTATATTAAGAAACATTATATTTTGATCAAACCCTTCTTACTAAAAAGCCACTTATCATGATCAAGTCATATCATTCCCTTCTTTCTATCCTCTTACATTTTGGGAATGGAAGTATCAACCATGTTCTTCAAATTATAATTATTACCTGAAACATGGAAGACTTGAAGAAGTAGAAAAGAAAGAAGAGTTGGAACAGATATTAGGAATTTTCCATTGCAAATTATCTTCACTAACCGGCTGTCTGGGAACCACTCCAACCTGATGTTAGGTTCTCTTTGATAACGTGGTGTTTCTAAGCAACATTCCTAGGCAGGCCCATGCACATGAGTGGTCAGCTAGCACTCTGTGACTTCAACAAATGCATTTCTTTTATTAGAAATGGATCCAAAGTGAAATTTCTTTAATAGGTGTGTATTTCAAGGAGGCTTTTTAAAAGATATAACCAAAAAAGGATGTAAATTCAGGATTCTTCTTTATACTATTTGCCATGTATCCTACATCTTTGAGCAAACACAATAATAAACTATTATTTCCTTTAAACAGATGGGTAGTCACTTAACACGCAATAAAGATGTCAAATGTTTACATCTCATTTTGATAGCACATAAAACATTGGTTAAATATGACACCATTGGTGATTCACACCATTCTTTTACTGGGCTCTATGTAAGAAAATGCCTAGCTATTTCTCACATTACTTCTTTTATTCATTCTATGTTCCAGCCAAATGTGATGATGAGCTATCCCCAGGAGCTGGAATTTCATTTCCTGGCTCCATGCATTAATATAGCCTGCCCTCTATACTTAAAACATTTTCCCTTCTCACCTTTATTTTTCAAGATCTTTATTTTTGAGGTTCATCTCTATCATCACCTCCATAAAGCCATTCTTAATACCCACTAAATAAATGAGTTAGTGTTTTCAAATACCCCAAGAGCATTTTGCCTCTTTTCTCCCAACATTATAATACTTTTTGCTGAATACGCAATGCTGCATTTCTTCCCCCACCCCCATAAAATATAAAGTCATGAGGGGGAGAGAAACAAAAAGAAAAGACAGAAACAGAGAAAGAGAAAGTGTAAAGGTTTCTTTGTATACTATGTACATTTAATTTCTTACCCCAGTTCTTAATATAGCAACTCCATAGAACGCTTAATAAATGTGAATCAAGTTAAATTTCATTGAAATGAAGTGAAATTAATTGAATTGAACTCTTATATAACTTCTTATACAACTTCTCTTATATAAGGTGTAAATACACTAAACACTTTAGTATTTGCCTTGATATTTTTTGAATAAGACTCATTTAAGGTCCACAGTACATAAAGGAATAGTAGAAAATAACTCCCTACAACTCCATTATGGGCAGTCAGGAAAGGTAGGGGCTAGAAATTGTCCTTTAAATATAAGTAGAAGGAACTAGGGATGTTTAGCCTGAAAAAGTGAAAATTTAGGGACATATTATCATCATATTAGAGTGATTATTTCAATGGTTTTACCATGGAATGATTAAACTTTTTTCTACTTGACCCAGAAGGCCAGGTAGTTCTCCTAAAACAATCTCTTTCTTTTGGAAAACAAATAGTAATATATAGACAGAAGTAAATGTGTGTATTTCCTGTTCTTGAAATACCCTCCCTCTCTCTCTCCTCGATTATATGTAATTCCTATTTGTACTTTAAAGGCTAATTCATGTGGAACCTCATTCCAAAAGCTTTCCTTGGTCATTAATGACCTTCCTCCACAGACCTCACATAGTGCTTTGTTTTTATAACTCTCTAATGCACTTTTTGGTAACATTATCTGTAACATTTATCTGTGTTTGTGTCTTGAGAAGTCACATAGAGCAATGGTAAGAATTCTAGGACTGTAGTCAGGGATTTGAGAGCTCTATTTGATATTTAGGAGGTGCCTCACCTTTTGAAAATGACAATTTTTCTGAGTCCTCAGTTTTCTGATTTGCAAAGTGCATTTTGGATTCTTTCTCTGAGATTCTTTTCAACCATAGGGACAGTTCAGGGGCATGATGAATAGAATCTCAGGCCAAGAGTCAGGAAGAATCTAATTTGGTCACAGGCACTTATGAGTTGTGTCACCCTGACTAAGTCATTTAACTTTGGTCGGCCTCAGTTTCCTCATTTGTAAAAAGGGAATTATAATAATTACTACATCCAAGGATTGTTGTAAAGATCAAATGAGATAAAACTTAGAGAACTTAACGCAGTACCTGGCGCATAGTGAGCATTGTGTAAAATATAGCTATTACTTCTACTACTACCATCATTATTATTAAGTATCATATTAAGTATAATAAGTCATATTATACCCCCCTTTAGACTCATTTTATCTAAGGAAAATAATTCTGTTGTCTCTAATGTCTGCACATTATATATTCTTAGAAATTTGTATTTTATCATTTTCCTATAAGGTGCTACATTGTGTTATATTATTGTGTATATGTATGTCATAGCTACCCCACCCTCTCCAGCACCAGGCTACTCCAGTATAACACTGGGGCTGTCCCTACTGGGCCACATACTTTATCTTTGTTAAAAAGCATCAAGAGTAGTATCTCCTGATTGGTCATTGTACATTGTATGTATACTTTATAAAGAGATCAGAGCAAGAGAAGGCAGAGCCCAGGCTCATCAAAGCCATGGGAAGAGCCACAATCTCATAGGTCAGGAACTTCCTCTTCCTCACTCCATCCCACCCCATTTCACAGGGGAAGATGAATAATATATAGGCTCTAACAAATAAATCTGAGTGTTCTACTCCAAAATCATACTTAGCACACAGCAAAAGACTATATGATGATTAATTCTGATGAACGTGCCTCTTTTTAACAATGAGATGATTCAGACCAGTTCCAATGATCTTGTAATGAAGAGAGCCATCTGCACCCAGAGAGAGGACTGTGGGAATTAACTGTGGATCACAACATAGCATTTTCACTCCTTTTGTTTTTGTTTGCTTGCATTTTGTTTTCTTTCTCATTTCTTTTTCCTTTTTGATTTGATTTTCTTGTGCAGCAAGATAATAGTAAAAATGTGTATACATTTATTAGATTTAACATATATTTTTAGCATGTTTAACATATATTGGATTACTTGCCATCTAGGAGAGGGGGTGGGGGAAAGAAGGGGAAAATATGGAACACAAGGTTTTGAAAGGGTCAATGTTGAAAAATTATCCATGCATATGTTTTGAAAATAAAAAGCTTTAATAAAAAATAATAAATTAACTGATCAAAACAAGGTAAAAACATCATACTATGGAAAACATGGAAAGAAATAAGATTAGTGTGAACTCTACACTAAACCCATTTTCAGACTCACTATTCAAATGCATTGATACTAGAGCTTCCTAATCAAAGTTTTATCTTACAGAAAAACATTGAATTATGTTGACATATTAATGCATATTTGGAGACCCAGCAACACCTTATTAAAGTTCTTCTCAACTAAATCCCCACTGGAGTAGAGGAAAACAAATAATTTATTAGTACTATTCCCATATTTTTTTTCATAAATCCTTTTCATCTATCCCTACTGTAAACACAGGTTATAAATGTTTCTCTTCTTTCTGTTTCTGTCTCTTTCTGTCTCTACTTGTTTATCTTCGTCTCTATTTTTGTATCTTTCTGACTTTGTCTCTGTCTTTGTCTCTCATTTTTTCTGTGTTTATTTGTGTAACTGTATGTTTGTATGTATCTTTTCTCTCTATCATTGTCTTTCTCTCTGTGTCTGCTTATATCTCTATCAGTCTCTGCCTGTGTGTCTCTCTCTGTCTCTCTCTATGTGTCTGTCTCTCTCTGCCTTGCTCTCTGTCTCTCTGTCTATCTCTCTCTTTATATATATAGATATATCTATATCTATCTATACACACACACACACACACACACACACACACACACACACACACACACATATATATATATATATATATATATATATATATATATATATATATATATTTCCACTAGTTACTCTTTTAAAAAATCTATGTTTCAGTAGTCTGGAATATGAGAGAAAGAAACAGTCATATACAGCTACAGCCCACCCAGATGGGTCTGAGTGCAACCCTTCCTTCTCTTGGCACAATTCACCAAAAACTTTCAAACATTTCACCCCCTTCATCATTCCAGAATTTAATTTGTCCCTAAGCCTGTGACTTCAAAGTTTTTTTTCCCTCTCACACTATTTAAAAACACATGTCAAGCAAGAAAAGTGATATTTTGTTCACCTATCATAGGGATATTATAAAGGTAGGTTTAACTGAATTATTTGCTAGGGGAAAACCATTAAATATGGTATAGAGTTGTGTGAGTAAGACTAGGGAGAAAAAGAAATTAATTGAATCTGACTTAGAGAAATTAGATATGAATCCCAGCCCTTATTATCTATTAGTTTGTATAACTTTGCACATGTCACTCCTAGTCTCTGTTTCAATTTCTTCATGATCAAAATAGGTGGGGAGGGGAGGTAAACTAGATGAACTCTAAAATACTTTCTAGTTCTTGATCCTATCACTTGGTAAGGGAAAGAGTTATAAAAAGTACTCAAAATCTTTTCCCTTAAACATAATCACTCTGAAGAATGTACATGCATTTAACTTAAAATATCATCACAAACTAAGTGGAGTGGCCCATGCCTATTCTGCTCTTAGGGATCACTTGAGTTCAGAAGTTCTGGGTTGTAGTGGGCTAAAACCTGCTATGTGGCCAAACTCAGACCAGCATCATGATTCTAAGAACAGGGAATTCCAAGAAACAGGGAATCACCAGGATTATGGGTATAAACTAGCCCAGATCAGAAAGAGAGCAGGACAAATCTGTGGTGCTGACAAGAAGTGAAATTCTACCATAAGTTGCTTTTGCACTTTAAGCATAAGAATACCCAGTCTCCAAGAGAAACAAAAGGACAGACAGACAGATATGGAAAGATAAGGGAAAAGCCACAAATCTATGTAGTTATATTCAGTTTTCATATCCTTTGCTATTTAAAATAATGTTGCCATGTATACCAGTTACCATCATCCCCTTTTAACAGAGGGGGTAACAGATCTAGAAAGACTTATCTAAGGTTCCAAAATTAAGTGACAGAATTGAGGCTAGAATTCAGTTATTCTATCAAGAAATTCTATCAATTGATCAATATTCAAAAAGCATTTACTAAGGACCTGCTATGAACTAGGCATCATGTTCAGTGATGAGAATTTTTTAAAAAGACAAAAATGAAATAGTCTCTGACATCAAAGAACTTCTATCAGGAAAGAGCTATGTTCTTACACTACAAGAAGCTTCTGTTTTCTAAACCTATTTTTCTTCCCCAGAATATCTCTATTTTATATTACTGACTTTTCAGAAAAAAAAAACTAATGTGAATCAACACAAACACTATATAAGAAAGTACTTCCAGGCTTTTTCATGACCTCAGAAGGGTTAGGATCCCATTGTGTCAAGTATTATTCTACAAGAAACAAATGATAATTTCTTGGAAAATTTTCTGTTCACATTATTTTGCTAAAGTTATACTGTATCCAAATTCCACAATCCACTAGTCAGTGCTCTCCTTGATATCTTCTCAAAATTTCTTTCCATTCTTGCCTCCCAATTTGCCTATGAATAGCCTAAAAATTCATTAAGTTGTACTAATATTTCCCCTCTAAACATATCCCATGGACTTCCATTTCCATACTGTTTCTCACATGCTTCCCTTGGAAACTTAGTATAGTACTTAGTATACATTACCCAAACTTCCCAAAATTTAGGCATCCTCCATAATCCAACACAAATGCTAATTCCTTCATAAGTCTTCCTTGATCTCTCCCATCCCTGTGAATAGGTCTTCTCATACCTCTGAAAACTATAGCATTTTGTGTATATCATTATTTTGATATTTTGCATATTCTACTTCATATAAGCATTATGCACAAAAATGTGTCTTTACTCTTCTTCTAATAGATACCAAACACTTCTTTAGGGATGTACCAATCTTTTAGTAACCTTTGCATAGATCCAAGAGCATAGCACATAAGCATTCCATAAAGATTTCTCCAATTAATTTTGAAGCATGATCTGACTTGGTAATTCTATTATTGATAAAGGTGAAAACATTTCCAATGAATTCTAGCACCTTTAATTGTTCCTTGCACAAAATAGGTGCTTAACAAAATTTCAAAGGAATTAATGAATTTAAAAACATTTAAACATATTTTCAAGCAAACTTTTATATTTTTCCCATGGGACCTTGGGATTGACTGAAAATATCACTGGATCAAAGAGTAGAAATGGACCATGGAAGTAATCTAATCTTTCCCTATTCCAATTTTAAAGCTGAAGAAATTAAGTAAAAAAAAAGGAAGTGAAATAATTTGACTTAGATCATATAGATAGTGTCAGAAACAATAAGTGTCACAGGTCCTCCTGACATCAGAGGCAGTTCCCTTTTCACTGAACCATACCATCTTCTGGTCACTTCCTTGTCTAAAAAAAATCCTCTTTTCTTGAAAAATGCCCTAGAGAATCTGTTTTTACCTTTATTGTCTAGGAGTATCTTAATGCTCTCACCTGGGTATAATATAAATAGACCAAATGCTTTAATCTACTTAGTCATCAAATGAAATTGTATGACTCATTTATGATTGTGCTATCCTTTGGGAATTACTCTCAACGAAGATGAAAAATGAAGGACTGATTTCCCATAGGGAAGCCTGGCTCTAACCAACAGATTAAACCACATTCAAATCTATGAAGAGTTGGTTTTCTAAGGAAATCTGGTTTCAGGTTTACACACAAATGAAAGATTCAGCTTGGCTAGGGTTATTTAACAATCTAGTAAGGTCTTTCCACAAAAATACACATTGCATGATCATAGCAATTGGAAGAAGAATGAGTAGGGAATTTTTGAAAACTGTCTACAGACATTACATAATTCAAGAATCTGATGATATCCTGCCCTTCTGGAAATCAAATTACTGATTTCTCTTATCAAGACCTTTAAGCCAAATTACTTGAAGTTATGGAAGCAACTGTTGCTTCTTCTTATTTTAATTTTGCCTCTAAGGTATAAGATGAAAGCCGTAATAAAATCATAGGAAATCTTGGCAAGCCAAGGCCACTTCAGGTTCTCTCAGCTTTTTCTTTTAGCAAACCAAACAATACTGGCATCTTTAAAGTAAAGCTGAAATGTTATTGGTTTTTTCAGCTTTCCAATGTTGTCTGTGTTATTTTAATCCTGTTCTTTTTCATTCCTTTCTTTCCCTCCACCTTCCCAAATTTAGTCCATGTAAAATACTTTGTAAGCTCTGCAAAATTTTTCTAGCATTTTGGGCTTTCACTTCCCATGACACATCAATCCTGTCTGCTTAGAGAAGAACTAAACAGCAGTGATCCTTGATTACCATTAGTGTGAGGCATAGGAAAGGACCCTAACTTTGGAATTGGAGTCTAACTTAGAATCATGACTATGGTATCTACTATCTTGTTAATACTTTAGTTATTGTTTCTTTATCAATAATATAAGGAAGATGAATTAGGTAGTTTCTATGATCCCTCTGAACTTTCATATAGCTCTATGACCTGGGAATTCTTTGGTTCTTTATATAAAGTCTTTCTTTTCCAAAAAGCACAAGACACATGGAAGATTAAAAGGTCACTGTCAGCAAATTATAGCAAGTTTATGCCTTTTGTTGAAGCCCTATAACAAGAATTGGTAATGCCCCAAAACAATACCATAGGACTAATGTACCATGCAGCCTGCTCCAAAATCCAACTCTGGTTATTGTTCAACCATCACAACCAAAATACTGCTGCAATAGTTTTCTTTCTTTCCCTTTCTCTATATCAAGTGTCCTTGCCTCCATCTGGGTAGTGAGTATGGCATTTTTTGTGAAGAAATATCACTGCTCTGACTCTTACAGGGGGACTCATTGAATGCCACAGATTAATCTGTCCTTCCCTTCAACATTTGAAAATGATACTAGTGCTTAATAAAGAACAATGTTGACTTTCAATGATTACAGATATTGATGCTTCATGGGGGCTTTATATAATTTTCTCCTAAGATCTGTACCCCAGATCTTATTATGAAATGCATTTTATGTCTAAAATAAATAGCTTCAGACACAAAAAATTCTATAAGACAAGTGGAACATAAGCTTTGACTACCCAAGGAACAGTTTATCTAAGTGAAGGGAAGTTTATTTTCCCCAGGATATACAGGTGATAACTTTTTGGGGGCTACATAAATTCATAAAACCATCTTCTAAGGAGCTGAAATTTCTTGCCCAGGATTCATAGATATATCCACAACGACCAAATCACAACTGCTCTAAGCATTAAAAATAATAAGTGTAATGACTGAGTTCTTAGCTTCAAAAATGCAGCATTGAGGGTATATCTGGGCTACCTTCATTTCAGGTACCTTAGAATGTTTCATTGCCTTCCTAAATCCCCAAATGTCACAGGCATTAAAATACAGTATGAAAGGGAATACAATTTTTTTAACGTCTGCTGCCTTCTATTCATCTATTTTTCCCCACTAAGTATTCATGATATGAAGTTGATTCTAAAGTCAATGACAGTCAAGTGCAAAACCTAGACCATGGTATAAAGCTAGAAACATGCCCAAAACAGACTCAGCAATGAACTGTGCATCTGTTGTTCAAGGATCAGCCGGGCTTAGCTTGAAGAGGACCATCACCAGAAGGCTTACCACTAGGTGATGAAACTTTTGGCCATAGAATCTCAGAAAACCATCTGTCAAGGTGAGAAGGAACTGTGATCTACAGTGGTGTAAGGAATATTCTCATCCATTCATGTCTTCTTGACATACTATCTTATTTATTCAAAATTCTAACTAGATGTTAGTTAGCATAATTAAATATCCTTTTTCTGCTTTTTAATATATTCATTGAAAAGGAGATCCCTATAACACATCCTGCATTTCTCCATCTAGCCCTTAGCAATCCTCATCCTTCCTCTTTAGTTCCTTGGAATCTTTGTGTTTTAATATGTTTTTCTAATTAAAAGACTTCCTAAGCAGTATCATAGGACCTATTACTACAAGAGTCTTCAGGAATTCAGTTCAACCCAATCATTGTTCAGATAAAGAAGTTGAGACCCAGACAAGATAAGTAACTTACTCAAGCAACTTATTCTCACAATAAGTGGAAATCCCTGGATTCAAGCCAAGACCCTTTATTTCCTGGAGATCCTTTCTCTACACCATTTCCTCCCAAGAATAGTATAGCATCTACTGTCTTATGATCTCAATTGATAGTAGCAGAACATGATCAATATCTCTTCCTGATTATGCCAGAAAGTATAACAATTTACTACCATACGGCCATCATCTTCAAAATGTTATGTACTTTCTCCTCAACACCCTTTTCCATTTGAGGACTTGTTCTAAATTGTCCAGAAAGGGGAGTGGAGGTTTAATTCATACTTCCATCAAAGGATGTCTTTCTAAGGGGATACTGGATAGTAATGGGGCTACACTGTGGTCCCATATATTGTAATAAACGCTGCTATAATTTGTTTACCCACACTAGACAGTAACTAACATTCAGATAAATGAAGTTGGCGCCTGCAAGATTTATGATATACTTCTGTGCTTAGCAATGTTTAATCAGGGAGTTAAAATATTACAGTGTAAAATCCTTTACAAGCATGTACAAACAGAGAACTACCATTAGGGGCTTGGCAGACACACTCAGTGTCAAATAGTACCTCTAGACGCTCTCAAAACACAAAAAGAAATATTCAGAAGGAGCCACTCACTGGCAAACATTATTGACGAAAAAATATCAGAACTTTTAAAAAATGTAAAAGAATCTTCTTGCTTTTGAAGTGACAGTGGGATAGACAGGGACAAGTGGACCTGCCTGTGGCCCCCATCGGGAAGCAAGAAGTGGGGAGGAGGTAATTTTGAGTCTGAAAAGGTGGTGGAGGCCTGTCACTGAGCTTAGAATGTTTGGATAAGGCAGGCTAGCATGTGGGGGAATCAGCATGAAGCATCACACCTGGAGGAAAAGCAGCCGAACTCCAGCCCCAGTGCCATAAGCCTGGCTCCACAAAGTCTAGCCAACATCTGGAATAGATATCAAGAGACAGAGAGCAGCCCTGACTGGCGTTCCCCTCTACCTTTGTACTTTTCACTGCAAATTGAAAAGCAAAACAGACATCAAGGATATATTTATATAACTGTCTTCAAGCTGCATTTTCTACTCCCATCTGCTGCACATGATAAGTTTCAAGTGTTTTCTAATAAAAAAGGGGGGAGGCAGTGTGTTGAGTGTGTGTGTATGTGTGTGTGTGAGCTCCTTATTTGGTATAGAGTCTGACCTTTTTTATTCTCCATTTTAAAGGAACAGCAAACATGTATGACCTCAAGATGTGACAATGCTTTAAGATTTTCAGATAATCTGGCTGCTAAACTTATTTGCCAGCCTGAAACCGTTCAAGTCAGAGAAAAGGGAGAAGGCATTTCTAGCATCTTTACCTTTTTGCATTCTTCTCCCTCCCCCTTTTTTTGATGGATGAGGGTGGGGGAGGAACTGTGGTAAAATTGTTGGGAGGAGAGAATAAGAGCACATATTTTTGTTGTTAAGTCTTGGAAGAAAGAGAAAAATATAGGCATAAAATGATGGGGTGAAATAGTTGGAGAAAACTGCAGGATAAATGAGAAATACAAAGTGGTTAATCCAAAATAATTGTATGGTTTTTTTCTACATTTGGTAATGTGGGTCAATGCAAATCAACTTTTTTTGATCCTTTCTGAGGAAATGTGGAGCCACAGACCATAGGTTTTCTAGAATGTTGGAAAGTTCACTTACCGTCCAGTATCAAAAATCAACTGCTTTTTGAGGAAGAATGAGACAGTGAAGCTAAGGAAGGCAGGGGCCAGGATTCAGGCTATTTGTTTTTATCAAAAGACTGTGAAACAAAATACAAAATTATAGCAATTATCTGGATAATTCAGGCCAAAAGTATTTGTGGCAAAAATGAAATTTTTTCTGGTCTTATCTGAATTTTATCTTAACTATTCCCCATTTTTCCTGTACATCCTGCACATTTTTTCATTTTAGTATTATTTTGGAGAAGAGTTCAAATCATGAAGTACATGGCAAAGAAAAGGCAGAATTTCAACCAGCCTTTTATTGACCAACACACACACACACACACACACACACACACACACACACACACACACTTCCCCACCATACCCCATAGCAGTCTTTGTTTCAGTGATGTGCTCCTTCATTGCTGAACTGGACTTAACTTCACCATTTCTATCTTGATCAAACTCATTTTTATTGGAAACTGGTAAGGAGTTATGATAGCAAGTTCAGCCTTCTTGTGACATAAGAAACTTGTCCAAGATTAAACAAGTAGGAGTAGAGTTGGAATTTGAATCCATGGCTTCGGATTCCAAGTGAAATATTATTTCTATAAAACAGCATACATAATTAAATATAGTTTAATTTGGAAAATATTTTTATCAGTTATAGAATGGTGACTTCTTATAAGAAAATTAGAGAAAACTAATGTGACACAATGCACAGTGCACCAGGTCTGAAGTCAGAAAGACCTAAGTTCAAATCTGGCCTCAAACAATAGCTAAGTGACCCTGGGCAAGTCATTTAATTTCTCAGTTTTCTCTCATGTAAAATGTGGATAATAATATCTCTTACTTCCCAGGGTTTTGGAAGGATAGAATGAGATCATTATAAAGCATTTAGCACAGTGTTTAGCACGTAATTAGGGATATATGTGTGTGTGTGTATGTATATACATATATATATAATGTGTGTGTGATAGTGGTAGTTGTAGTAGTTGTAGTATAGTAGTAGAAAGAGTTATAGTTGTAGTAGCAGCTGCAGCAGTAGAAGTAGTTGCCATAGTAATAGCAGAAATAGTAGTAGTAGCAGCAGTACTAGCAGTAGCACTAGTGATAGTTATAGGAGTAGCAGTAGTAGTAGTAGTAGTAGTAGAAGCAGAAGCAGCAGTAGTAATAGAAGTAATAGTAACAGTAGAAGAAATAGCAACAGTAGAAGTAGTAGTAGTAACACTAGTAGTAGTAGTTGTAATGGTAGAGGTAGTGATAGAAGTAGGAGTAATAATAGTTGCAGTAGCAGTAGTAGTTGTTGTAGTAATTGTAATAGTAGCAGCAGCAATAGTAATAGTAGCAATAGAAGTAGTAATAATCTTGTAGCAGTAGTAATAGCAGTGGCAGTAGTAGCAGTAAAAGTAGTAATAATAGCAGCAGTAATAACAATTGTAGTAGTAGCCATAGCAGTAGTAGAAGCAGCAGCAGTAGTAACAGTAGCAGCAGCAGTAGCAACAGTAGCTAGAGCAGCAATAATAGTAGTAGCAGCATATTTGAACGATGTCATTTTAAAGGTAAACATAAGCAGGGAGTTAGGTCTATTGTAGTTAGGAAGGGGCTTTGCTTATTCTCTTTAGTTAGGGTTATATCATTCCTAGACTTTGGAACAACTAGTTAGTACACAGTGAAGAGAGTGATTAATGCCAGACCTATATAGTACAGTAGAGTACCAGGTCTGAAGTCAGAAAGACTCATCCTTCTGAAGTCCAATATGATCTCAGATACTTATCAGCTGTATGATCCTGGATAAGTCACTTCACTCTGCCTCAGTTTCCTCATTTTGTTAAATGTGCTGAAGAAAAAAATATAAACAACTCCAGTATCTCTGCTAAGAAAATGCCAAATGAGATCATGAGGAGTTGAACATAATTTAAAAAAAAAAAAAAACAAAAAAAAAAAACTGATCCTAGATTGGTCCTCTGTCGCTGGCCAATCTGACAAGTATATATAGCTAATCATTTCCTTTGAATAAACCCAAATGGTTCAGAAATAATATTCATAAGAGAGAGTCAAAGAAACAGAATATGATGTGAGGGAATGCTGAAAGTATTCTGACTTTGAAGTCAGAAGATGTGAGGTTTTGTGGGATGGTAAATAAGTCACTTAACTCATCTGTGACTCACTTTTCTCATCTATAAAATAAGGAGCCTGAGCTAGGTGAGCCCCAATGTCCCTTCTATCTCTGGGACCCTATTTCAGTGCTTTTGAATACTCCAATAATTGCAAAACCATTAGCACACTGGTTCATACAATGAATGCTTAAGCCTGGAAATTGTCCATTAATACAGTTTTTTTTTGTCCAAACTTGTGACATCAATGGTTGTAGAAAACTCCCTCCTCCCCCCCAAAAAAAAGAAAAGAAAAGAAAACTCCCAGTAAGAATATTCCCTCAACCACCCATGAAGAATTCTGGAATTTAAGATCTTAGACATCCCCTGTGATCACTTAAAGGTTAAGTGACTTGCCCTGGATCTTACTGTCAGTATGTGGCAGAAACCTGATTCAAAGGCTGATCTTCCATTCATTATATCATGCCACTTCTCAATCAAAAATTATATATAATAATTTACTACATTATTGTAAGGTGAACATAACAGGGCATCTAAGAAAAGGCTTGTATAAACCAAGAAATCATACTTCCCACAGATATTAGATATGTGACTATAGACAATTAACTTCTCAAAGATATAGACAATAAAAGTTTAAAAATGCCAACAAATTGCTTTTCTACCACAGTAGAGCCTAGTAGGGGAAGTTTCTATAACATGAATTCTGACAATCTAGAGCTGATGATATTTTTGGTGATGTTTTTATTTTTTTTTCAAAATCATACTAAGGTAAATTATACTGTTTTTGTTTGTTTGCTTGCTTGCTTTGCCAGTAAATAGGGAAAATATTTAATTTGACATCAAAATACTATTATCTAAACTCTCACCCCACAAAAAGTCAAGGATTCTAACATAGTATATGCTTAACTTTTCTGAGTTGGAGAGTTGAATATTTACAGGTGTATGCTCCCCCTTAACATTTAGCATAAATTATAATCTAAAAGTCATACATAGTCTGAAAAATCAGTTAACATGTCTTTCTTCATCAACATGGTTTAAATGAATAATATATATGTGTATATATGAGAATTTAAAACACCTCAGAATAAACTGCTAAACACAATCACCTTTGTATAGAACAAAATAAAATTAGTTGGTAGCTACAACTTTTTTCAATCAATATATTAATCAGCTTGATTTTTTCAAGCTGGGAGGGGTGTCTTATGCACAGACCTTCCCCTACTTTCCACTGTCTACAAAAAATTCTCCCCAAAGTAAAGAAAACATATTACAATTTGGCCATGAACTTTAGTTGTTGCTGACTGACAAAATATCCTCTTTTATTTAATCCCCAAAATAGAGCTGTGAGAAGTTTGGAATTTCATTTAAACTGTGTTTGCCTGAAGAGGTCAGCATCAGGCCTACTGACATTCTAACAAAGGGAAGAATAGTGAGATTATAACCTCAATTATCCCCAGAGATTCATGGAAAATTACAACACAGATATGAATATTGAATCTTTTTTTCTATCCTACAAGGGTTCCCCTGGAGTTAATCTCAGCATCTAAACAAGAAGGGAAGAAACAGAAAGAAAGGGGGGGTGGCTCACAGACCAAACGAAGAGAGAACTAATAGCACATGATGGACTCCAAGCTCCAGGGGAAAAGGACAATTTCACAGTGGACTCAAAACAAAGTAACTTTTCTCTTAAAAAACAATTTGTTTCTTCTAGGGGTAAGATGCAAACAGCTTACAATATTGGTAAACTCTTTATAACCTCATAAGGGATGAGGATTTGTGGATGATTCTGTGATTCTCTGGAGTATTACAGGAAAGCCCAGATTTACTGGTGCTCCTGGGGTACTATTCTGGCTTTATCCATAATGTTTAAAGCAAGAAAGAACCTTAAACACCTTTATTTTTCAGAAGAGTCAGCTGAGGTCCAAAGAAGACCACAGTGAAAAAAGTTTAATAGTACATCATTTGAATCCAGGTCCTTTTACTCCTAATCCACATGTTCTTGCTTGTAGATGAGCTAAAATCTAAAATTCTGTCTCACCCAGTAGTTGGTCTCAGTAAAATTGCTTGCCTATTTCTCAATGTCCTTCTAGAGTTTTTGCCCTTTTTATTCACACATACTAAATGTAAACAACCAAGTGTCTGCTGGAATGCCAGATGCATGGAATCATAAAACTATGATGCTTAAAGTGAAAATTAAAGGCCATCAATCCCTGCTTTTGGACAAGAAAATCATCTGAAGAAATGAAATAATCTGTTCTGTATTACAAGGAAATCATAAAGGAGGAAAAAGGTTGTAGAAGTTCTTTTTGTGGTAACAAAGAATTGGAAAATGAGTAATTGCCCATTAATTGGGGAATGGCTTTATAAGATGTGGTATGAGAAGATAATGAAATATTATTGTTCTACAAAAAATGATGAACAAGCTGATTTTAGAAAAGACCTGGAAAAATTTACACGAACTGATGTTAAACTAAACAAGCAAAACCAGGAATACATTGTACATAATAACAGTAAGAATGTGCGATGATCAACTATGAAAGACTTGGTTCTTCTCAGTGGTTCAGTGATTCAAAGCAATCCCAATAGACTTTGGACAGAAAATGCTATCTGCATCCAGAAAAAGAACTGTGGAGATTGAATGTAAATCAACACATACTATGTTCCCTTTTTTCTGTTTTTTTTTTCCTCTTCCATAGTTTTTCCCTTTTTTTCTGATTTTTTTTCCCAACATAATTCATAAAGCAATGTGATTTAAAATAAATAATTTTGTTAAAAAAGAAAATATAATCTGTTCTTAAAGACACTTGAAATATTTCAAGGTGTTTCTTTTCTCTGGAAACTACTCTTTGTATTCCACCTGACTTATTCTCATAATGATTTAAACCCATTTCATCATATTAAAATGTAGGGTGAAGGGATTTCAGAAGCTTTCTAGTCTAACCCCCTTAGTTTACAAGTGGTGAAAGTAGAAGGTTAAGGGAAGGGTAAGAACTTGCTTCATATCCCTCAGCTAGTAAACATCAGGTAAGATTTGAATATAAGCCATTTTGAACAGAAGCTCCAGAACCAGGTCTCTTTCCACTGGATTCACTGCCTCCAAAAGTTAGGCAACAATGAGCCATTCTCTTCTCTATAGTAATATAGGTTCAGAACCAAAAACCAAAACAAAACAAAACAAAAACCTCTTGGTCTCATTTTCTACCCCCTCAAATAAGGGGAAAACAGCATGATATTGTGAAAAAAGTGCCAACTCTCGATTGAGTTCGGAGATGGATTTGAATTCCAACTCTACAGCTTCTACTCTCTACAACTTGACCTTCTCAACTTTCTCATCTGTATTTCAATTGTCATTCTGGAGTTATCCACAGGAACAGAATTGTGAGGAAGATACTTTGTCATCACAAAAGGAGAAGAAAATGTCAGTTATTGTTATGGAGCCCTCTTCTCCTTCCCCATATCAAAAAGAAAGTTCTCCTGACTTGTTCCTCCCACTAAACCTTTCAGGAGAAGAGACAGAAAGAGTTGTTTTTTGTTTTTGTTTTGTTTTGTTTTTTCTCAGTTGAAGGGAAGAATGAAGGGGAATTGAAACAGAGTGAGGAAGAGAGCTAAATCTGGAGCTGGCATAAATCCCAGCTTCACTCTTACCAGTTGTGTGACCCTGTGCAAGTCATTGTTTGCCTCAGTTTCCTGATTTGTAATATTAGCCTAAGAAGGAAATGGCATACCACTACAGTATTTCTTTCAAGAAAACCTCATAATATTGTCGTGACAAGTCATATCAGACACAATTGAAATGACTAAACAACAAGGAAGATTAGTGTGGGGATGCCTTTGTGGTGGGTGGTGGAGGCTCAATAGCCAACTAGAACTGACAGATAAAGTCTCTAACTGCTTGTTATAGTCCTGGAATCACAACTTTTGCCCAGATTGAAATGGCATGAGGCCTTGGCACAATACAAGAGACATATGCCTTAAAAAAGATGAGCTGCCCTCTCCTCAGACTGTGGCAGACCTACTATAATAGAGCAAAACTCCCTTGATGTGAAGGGAACAAGCAGATGCAATGGAAAGCAAGTGTCTTTATATGTGAGAAGCCTTCTGTTATCTCCTAAACATCTTTTCTTGCAAAGAAAAAAATTCAATTTTCTTCAACTTTTTTTCAGATTCCTTGTTTTCTAATCATTTTAAAATCCATTTTCTTTCTCTCTAGATGATATTATTTTTCAAAGTAATAAAGTATGTGTACTAAATTTTGTGTCACAAGACTCAAATCTTGGTTTTGTTCCTGACCACCTATGTGGTCTGAAGAAAGTCATTTCTCTTTCTAAGAACCACTTTCCACCATCTACCTTGACCACCACCTGGACTAGACTATATCAAAAGCCTATTCTGAATCTCAATCCTGTGAGTATGGTACAGTGGAAAAACTTGGGCTCAGAGAGCAAAGGACCTGTATTCAAAATATTGTCACTCTGCCAACTGTGATCTTGGACAAATCAAAGATGCTCACTTTCTGGGCTTTTCTTCCCTCCTTTCTAAAATGAAAGAATTGGATAATGTAGGTTTTCCAATGCTTGATAACTCTAAATTTATAATCTTATGACTCTATGGGTCACAGAAACCTAAACTGATTTTATCTAAAAATATTTGAAGGCTCCTTATGTCATCCCCATTCAGCAGAAAAAGAAAACTACCATTGTTATATAATTTGCCTCTGTTTTTTTTTATTTTTTGAAGAGTTGAAGATAGAAAACAAGAGTGGAGTGAGAGAAATTTTCAGTTTAGAGGTGGTTATTTAGAAATCATAATAATCATAATCATAGTTGATTGATTCTGCATTATTTTAAAAGCAGAACAATCATCATTAGATAGAGGTTGCCAGCACATTCTCCCTAATCATAAAGGAAAAACTTCTTTCTACAAATTGTAGGTACTCATATTTTCAGAAATTGCCAATAAAAATGGGTTTCTTCAGGATACCTGTAACATGATTATTAGGAAGCTACAGAATGGATTTCTGTAAAGAATCACTTGGTGAACTAGGTGATAGATATGATTGTTTTCTTTTTTATTATTTCTTATTTAATATTTTATTTTTCCCAGTTACATGTAAATAATTTTTAACATTTGTTTTTAAAACTTTAAGTTCCAAATTCTCTCCCTTCCTCCTTCCCTCCACAGCACTAGGAAGGCACATGTGAAGTTACACAAAATATTTCCAATAAAAACTATGATTATTTTCTTAAGATGCTGAAAATTTTATTAGGTTCTGGAAGATAGAAACAAAGGGTTATAGTCCTTAGAGTGAGGGGATTTCTTATCCATGATGATTTCAGTCCAAATTATTTTGTTTAATTTGGACTATCACATTTTCTGAGAGATATCATGAGGTACAATGTGACTATGGATCCTCTTATTCCACCCCTTCCACCTCTGAGAAGCAATATTTTTTTGGCTTATGTAACTGGGAACCCAGCCATTATATCACTTCCTTCAGTCTCCTCTCTATGACCCTACTCAGCTTTTCAGTACCCTCTTATATGCTATCTTCCCTCACTAAAATATAAGTTCTTCAAAGAGCAAGGATTATCTTGCTTGCTTTTATGTGTATTTCCAACCATTGGAACAGTTCTGGGCACATCATAAGTAAATCTATCTGTCTATTTATCTCTCTATCAAAGGCCCAGATGAGTCACCATGTTTTTTGAAGGCTATTGATAAGGAAAAGTGTCAGAAGAAGGTATACAGAATAAGGAAGATACTACATATCATACTATACAGGGACTGAGAACATTTATCTTAGAGAAACTAACACTTAAGATAGAGTAGCTTATACTTTAAAAAATTAAGCAATGTTTTTTGAATGAATAAAAGGCTTATCAGTCTAAAATATTTGAATAATCATCATGTGGCTGAAGCATTATATTTTTTTCTCCTTGAACTAGGATACAGGAGTAGAAATAGAAGATAGACAAAATGACCAACAATATGAATGGAGGGGAGAGAATGGAGATATTTCTAACAATTATATCTGACCCAAACTGTAATGGTCTACTTCAAGAGATAATGAGTCTTCTATCAACAGAGGTAAAAAAATGAGGCTATATGCTAGAGATGTTGTAGACAATATTGGCATTATGGTTTGGAGATACATTAGATAATCTGGAAGGGTCTGTATCAGTTTTAAAATACTAGGATACTATTTGCCACAAAAGCTATGTGTAATAAGTCCTTAAGTCATTCGACATTCTATGCTTTAAAGGATTGTCTGCTGCTACTATATTAAAGTTTTGTTAGAATTTAGGAATGCCTAAAATATATTGAGTTGGGTTCAGTCTGTCCTCCCTCCACCTCCGAATTTTAACTGGTCTATGGCTCAAACACAGAACTCACTCCAACTGTCCATATGTCTCTCTGATAAAAGTTTCCAGCTGAAATGCCATCCATACTGTACCTCTGAAAAAAGTTCTCTTTCCCAAAGAACAATCGCCTGTGCTGAAATAAAGTAATGTCATTCCTATGAAATCTATAAACTCAAAACAGGGACACAGAATGAGTGGTTGCCAATAACTTTAACTTCATTTATCTATATTTGGCAAAAATTGTGCTGCAGCTGGAGATGAAATGCTGAGCTAAATAACTGCAGAGACGTGAGCTCCAAAACAGCAATTACTAAGCTGTTCTGCCTTGTGTAAGATTTCACTTTTATTTATTATATTTAAAGCAAGTCTCTCACCCCGTACAGTACAGAAAGGGATGTCTATTCAAGGAGTGGCTGATCAACAAGAGCATTTCAACCTTGTGGTTTTTACATGGAGGTGCATAAAGGGAGACCATATGTCTCCACTGCCGCCAAATGAGTGCGATCTGCATGGCAGTTCTGCCACTGGGTGTACCTCTCTATTGTCCCTAATTGTAAGAAACTACTTTCATGTTAAACCCAAACTTGGCTTATCACATACTGTGCATAACTCTGATTTTGCTTCTTTTTTATCAGTCGAGATATTGATAATTATAATTGGCAAGCTGAAGAAAAGGGCTATAAATATCTCATCAGCTGCCACAGAGTAGAGGAGGAGGGGGAAAAAAGAGGTGGCAACCTACATCACTAAAAGGGGTTGATGGAGGAAGATGAATCCATGTCTCCATTGTCTACTCAACCAACATCTGTTTCTTATAGTGGGTGCTGATTTTCATAGAATCATGGAAATTAGAGATAGAAAAGACCTATTAGGTCATCTAGTACATCTCCCTGCCAGTGTGGGATTATTCCCTACAATACAGATTCCAATTCTTTGTCTCACATAAAGCTCTGGTATTAATGAATGGTTCCCCATCAGAGATTTGCTTTAAGTGGGCTCAAGAGGCAAAAGAGTTGAAAAATTATTTAAAAACCTAATCTTGTACAACAATACCTTTTTATACTTTGATAAGAGGTGGTAAGACATAATGTTTTCAATTTACATATTGTAAGACAGAATCCACCAGGAATACTCAAACTCTATTCAGGAAAACATATGTCTTTCAAAAGATTTGAATAGGCTGGTCAGACGATTCTTAAGGATATTATTTCAGCAGAATGTCCTAATCATGTCTTTCCCCATTGTTTCAAATATTTGAGCCATCCAGAAATGAAGGTCTATTGCCAGTTGCTATTTCCCCATTTTCAGAGGATGAAAAGGCATTCCATGGTGAACTAAGTTCACGTTTGATTCATTGAACAGCTGATATTCCTACCTCTGAAAGAAATTTCTCTTTCATGTTTGTGATATTGCTTTTATTCAGTATAATTTCACTCTTAAAGCCCAAATATTTGACCCTGAACTACCTATCTTCTCTAAAATCAGTATCTATCATCATTCCTAGGAATCAGATGTGTCCTTGCCTTGACATTGCTTCTAGTTGTAATTCATGGAAGTCTATCTTTGATGTTGGGATGGCCTGTTCTTTCCTTTTTATTTTTATTTTTTTTTTTAGTTTTTGATGGCCTCTCTCCCAGGTTCAGTAGGCATCCCTAAATATTCGATTGCAATCCTTCAGAATCATAGCAATCACTTCCCCCTTTTTTTAAATCTCCTCTTCCTTTTTTTTTACTTTTCCTCCTTATTGGGTGAAAATGATTAATTTAAACAATTTTAAAAGATATTCACTTTATATTGCCAGTCAGAACATTATCCATCAATGTAAAAGCCAGGTTTTGTCCATTTTGAAAAGTGTGGGCATAAATGGCCTGCAGGAAAAGATGTTTTTCAAGCCTAATAGGAGATCCCTGACCAGTCAGAACATGAATTTTCAATTTTGCTCATTCTGTCTTAGCATCATTCTACTATGCTATTCAGTCATTTAAAAATCTGACTATTGCATGAAGGGCTGCCATATCTGGCAGGAGTTCCTAATGTAAAAAAATGCTTTTCATAGAATACTATGATTTTTCCATGATGGTATTAGAATGGTACAGCATCTCTCTGCAAAACCATTTGTGGCCATATCTTACTTACTTTCTCAGTACTTCAAAAGGTTAGGCAGTTAAGTGGCACTGCTGAGAGAATGCTGGGTTTGGAGTGAGGAAGAATCATATTTTTGAGCTCAAATGTGGCCTCAGGCACTTACTAGTTGTATGACCCTGTTTGCCCAAGTTTGATCATCTATAAAATGAGATGGAAAAGAAAATGGCAAGCCACTCCAGCATCTTTGCAAAGAAAACTCCAAATGGGATAACAAAAAGTCAGATATGCCTGAAAAGATGGAACAATAACAATTTCAATAGGCCAGTGACTTCATCACGGTGAACTTCCTTATAAAATGCAGATTGCATATTTTCCATACCTTACCAGATAGTCTCTGGGAGTTGTTACCTAACAACAATAATTTCCTTGTAGCTAGTCTTCTAGTGGTGAGTCTTTCTGAATTAGCTAGAACTAGCAAATTCATTTCTGGCTTCATTCCCTGCTCTTAGACTTTCTTGAACTTGCATTCCACTAGAATATGCACAAAGAGACCTATGTCACTTCTACCTCTTAGCATAAACATGAAATTGGACTTTGTTGAGGAGTAAGACTTTATTGAAAATATTATCATATTATTATAGAAGTAAATATGATTCAGTAGAAAGAACTTTGCCCTTGGAGCCAGAGAACCTGGGTTCAATTAGGAAGCCTTCTGCTGCCCATGTGGCCACCGGCAAGTCATTCTCCTTATTTGTAAAATGAGAGGATTGCATTAGATGATTTTCAAAATATTTTTCATTTTATGTATGATACTACAATCCAATGATGATAAATAGCAATCCAGGTGTAGAAAATTGTCTACATGACAGATAAATATCATTGAACAATCACAGTACCCATATTTTAGCTTAAATAATAAAAAAAATTGAATTAAGGATATGGAATATATTATTTGCATAGAAAGACCCAATAATCATGTATATATTTAGTGGCATTGTACTTCTTAGCATATCTGGTATGGATACTGTATTTCTTAATCTATCTGGTATGGATATCATCATTTCTAAAATGAAAGACTGGGAAAGAAGCATCAAAAATTCCTATTTTGTAAGAGAAGATTCTGTGGAGTGATGTTATCAGACAGGTGTTTCTAAAGCTTATTAAGTAGACCCAGGTAACTCTGGACTAGTCACTTTCCCCTGGGGCTGCAGTTTATCTGTAAAAAGAAGGGATTGAATTAAATAATTTCCAAAGCACCTTACAGATTCAAATACATCTGAGACCTGGAATAGTTAAATTAAGTCCAAAAGTCTGCCAAATGATATTTTATATTTAATTTTAAAAAGAAATTATGAATCTTTTTTTGATTCTATGACCTTACTTTCTCTAAATCATTCTTTCACTTGTCATTCCATCCATTTGTTCATTTCAGAAGGAATTATTAAACACCTATGTAAAAAAACACTATTGCACTATCATAGAAGAACAAGAAGAGTTCACAATTGAATTAGACCCAGTTCTCAGTGTGTTAACAGTATATTGAACTACTTTGTTTATATGTACACACTGCCTTTTGTCCAGGCAAGGACCAACTGTTTAATTCAAAACTTACTAGAGCAATCAGTGTATTGGTACTTCTTAGTGATTTTTCAATATTCATTCAATTGAGGCTTTGTTCTACTTCAGATGAAACTTTGTGACATGATCACTTTTGGCTGACACTGTGTCCAGATCTTATTATTCTATGTTCTATCCAGGTTCATATGTTCCTCTTTGTTTGAATCTAGTCTGATGTACCATCAAGTATTTTGAATATGCCTAAGGAACATTTTCACTGATGTTAAATCTCTTATAACAGACTATCTTGGAGGTTCTAGCCATTAGCCACTTCCTAGACAAAGATACTTGTTATGAAATTCACGTGGACTTTTTGTCACTATATGTCAACATCAAAAGCTTGTTCTTTTTCTATGCATAAAAATCTCACTTCCTTCAACTGGCACTTTTATGACACAAAATCAAGACCCTTTACCATCCTGGATACTTTTTTCTACATGGTCCCTAAGGAAAATTATATTTGACTAAAATATTTTAAGGGAAGAAGTGGAATTAAAACTCATTATATTGGCCCCCAGAGAATAGAATTAGAAGTAGTGGGTAAAATATGTAGTTTTATATAAGTAAAAACTTCCTAAGAACTAGAGCTGTCCAAAACTGCACGAGCTGCTTTGGGAGAGTGAGTTGTTTCTCATTTGGTATTTTTGAAAATAGATCACATGAATACTTGTCAGGTATGTAGTGGAAGGGATTATTAGAGAGGTAAAGAGGAATTAGTTTACTTCTGTGGTCCCATCACCTCTGAGATTCTAGGATCTGTCTTCTGCCTCACTGCTTGAAATAATCTGTCAATTTGAACTTTGCTGGTACAAAGTGCAAAGGAATGAGTGCTGCATTTGGAATCAGAAAATGAATTTGAAAACCAGTTGTGCCATCTATACTATGTGTATGACCCTGAATAAGTAACTTCTCCATGGTTCAGTTTTCTCCTTTGTAAAAATAAGTTACTTATACTCGATGAACTTTAACTCTTTAGCCTTAAATCTATTATCCAGTGATCACAAATAAACATCAAACACACACACACACACACACACACACACACACACATATATTCTACTCCTCCAATGGTGGTAGGCATATATAATTCATCATACATTATCTCCCACTGACCTTCCACTCCTATTCATGTAAGACAGCACTGTATCACTGTTTATCCTCTTTCTATTAAAATGGGATTCTCATTTTTTGAGTAAGGAGCCATTCTCACTGTTATCCTAGTCCTTGGATCTCTTGGTTCTCACAGTTCCATTTTACTGTTTCTTTGTTTCTAATATTATAAAATACCATAGACTCCCATTATAGCTTAATGACAGTGAACAAATCACGCTAGCTCAAAATATGAGTCCATATGGTACAAGCCTGGCATCTAAGGTAGGTATTAGTCCTGTCCCCAAAATCATTAAAAAATGTTATAAAGAGATTCCTTTGTGCACATTTCTCTCTGCTTTTCATATAGAATAAAATGAAAGAGATGCGCCTATAATCAACCTGTTACCTTCCAGAAGGATTTCATATCCAACATCAATTTGGCTCCATTGTTTTATCCACCTGGAAGGCCGTGTCCACAAACATTGGATTCTGGAAAGAGTCTCTCAGACTGTTAAACAATATTGCCAACTGGATATCAATCTGCTTTTCCATTCCCATTATAGAAAATGCATTCTCCCTTCCTGCTTTTTCAGAACTTTTCTATTTCTTGCTCTAATCTACATCTATGACCTTATTTTTCTGCTCATTGTATGTCAAAGCAACTCTTTTTCTGATTTCTTTAAGTTTAGGCAATTTATATTATTCTCATCTCTCTTGTTCCCTTAATGAAGCACCCATTTCTTTAACTTCCAGTCACAAAGACCATTGGGTTTTGAAACTAAAAGAAGCTTCTGAGGTCATCTCTTCAAACTTCCTCATTTTACAGATGTAAAAAATGATATCCAATGAAGGGAAAGGAATCTTATTAGGTTGTTAAATTGGTGAGTTTAAGAATATTATCTTGTGCTGATGAAGATTATGCTAATAATTGCTATCATTAAGGTCAGAGTAGAGGCAAACACAATACTTCCAGCACCATGTTCTTGATACCTGGACAGATATTCTTGTTCTGTGTTGACCTTGTTATTTAGTCCTTCAGTTTTGTCTCACTCTTTATGATCCCATGGACTATGGCATGCCAGTACTCTCTAAGGTATTCTCTTATCAAAGATACTGGAGTAGTTTGTCATTTTCTTCTCCAGTGGATTAAGGCAAATAGAGATTAATCATTTTCCCCAAGGTTATGAAACAAGTGTCTGATAGATTTGAACCTGGATCTTCCTGGTTCTAGGCTCAGCACTTTATCCCCTGAGCCATCTCCCTTGTGTCTATCTAGCTATTTCTTTATTGCAGGATCTAATCTGTACTATGGTACCATATAGACACAAAAGCGCCAAGGTTTATCCAGTACAAACTAGATGCAATCAAGCAAAGAACAAAGAAATAGTAGAGTTCTAAGGTCAACTTTCCACATCCAAGCTTCAAGAAAGCTTGCCTCCCACTTCTGATCAAGGCAAGACTCTTCACATCCTCAATCTCCTTCTCATCAAAGCTGAAGACATTTAGTCCTTGGGCAAAATTACCAATCCCCAGCTCCTTGTATCAGAAGCAAACTTTGTGGTAGATGCAGAGATAAATGGCTTCATTCTCATCCCCATGTTCCAGGTTGAGGATGCTAATGATATCCATTCAGCTGTTGTTTTATGTTGTTATTTTCACCTTGTGTTTAACTTTTGTTGTGTTTATGCCATCTTCTGAACTAGGTATCAGTGTCATAGAAGGCAAGCACCTCTTCATACTCCCTTTTTAAATGTCCAGTGCTTTGTGCAATACTGTCACAGAAACATCATTATAATAGAGGAGATAACTAGGCAATTCCTGAATAATCAAGTTCCTACTAGCTCATTTGATGGAAATATAGGATCTAAAGGAAAGATAATAGAGACAAAGATACATTAAGAATTTTAGAAAAAATAAAGAATATTTGCCATTGGTCTTTTAGAAGGTATAAAAATTTCAATAAAATTTCATAGAATTATAAGGCAATTATTAATTGTCTGAAGAACAAGCACCTGCATGGCAACATTTAGAAAGCAAACTATTAAGCTTTGTAGTCAGTCAAGGAAGTGCTCCCTTATTTCACAAGGGACTCATCCATGGAAATCAAGAACAACAGAGTTAAACATTAAAGAAGAACCCAACTCTTGAGAGGGGATCACTCTACCCTTGCAGTTCTTAAAGGGCATCATTGACAATGTGATATTATAGCTGAATAGCACCCCTGGTAGAAGAAGCTATTTTTCAAAGAGAGCAGGCGTCCTAGCTGAGAAATCTTGCTATAGAAAAGAGTAAGTCCAGGGAATCAAACTGGCCAATCTGTCTAGCAAAGACAATGCATCAAATAGGGAAAGTAGAGAATGAGTTTGGAAGGATAAGGAATGTGAAATGAAACCATGAGAAGAGAAGGCATATTGAATGTACTTTACAACTTTAGAAACAGAGTTGTTTCAGCCATGTGTGTTCCCAAAGTGTGTACCACACTGAAGGTAGATAGGTGGTGCAGTGGATTCAGGAAAAACCTACATTCCAATTTCACCTTAGCAACTCAGTAGCTTTGTGATCCCTCTGTCTTTTTTTCCTCAGTTGTAAGAGAGAGAGCACCTACTTCCCACACTTGCTATGAGGATAGAATGAAATAAATTTTCAGTGCTTAGCACAATGCCTGGCATATAGTATGCACTTAAAAGGTTTTTCCCCTTATCTACTAATGTCCCCTGTGTGTGTAGCCACTCTTCCCACTAAAACTGTATTTTGAAAGAGTTGAACTATGAATCTCTTGATGATATCTGTGAAAGAGTACACACTAGGCTTATTATTAATTTGTATTAGGGTTTTTTTTTACTTTAGTTTATGACTTACCATATCAGAAAATAACTTTACTTTGAGCTAATTATAATACTTAATTTCCGTGAATGCATTGGTAAGAGTATATGAGCTATAGTTTTAGGAGTGAAGAGTTCTCATTTTACAGAAGAGGAAATGGAATCCCAGCAAGATCACACAGTGGATAAGGAGAGCAACACACATTGTGAAGGGAACACTTTACCAGTGAGAACTACAAACATTTTGAACTTCAGTATAACTACTTGGTAGGTTTTTGTCTTGTTTGGTTTGGTTTTTTTTTTATTATTCCAAACACTCAAATGGAACTGTGACATCATCTATGTAGATATCCCCCTCTGACAATGCAAATTACAACCCATCCATGTTAAGACATGCTGTATTTTTCACACATATCTTTCCATAAGGTTAGCACAGAAACTGCACAAAGCATGCTGAAAGAAAAGCATGCTTTTTTTTTTTTGCTTTCTATTGAAGGGTTGTCAAGGATGCCAGTGGTGCACATGGGCCTGCCATCCATCATCTCTGTTTATCCTTGTACCTAGTCAATCTTTTTTATTCATATATTTCTCATATGTCATTTTTTCTCCATTTTCCATAATTTTTGTAATGTGTAATATACATTTTATTTTCTTTGAAGAGGTGGAAAGAGAGGGTAGGAAGTTTGACCCTAAGACTAATTTGTGTAACTTCCCAGACTGAAAGTTCCCTTGATCAATACAGAGAAAAAAATGCACTTATATTCTTAGAGAGCAACTTGGAGACACTAAGAAGTTTAAAAGCTTATAAAGGTTACATAGCTAGTAAATGTCAGGAGGAGAACTTAAAAACCATATTGTGATGGTTCTTCTAGTGGAGGGGATGAGGAGGATAGAGCAAATAAAAAGGATGGTGATGGAGAGGAGGAGTATGATGATAAAGGAAGTTCCGGTGGTGGTAAAAATAAGTAGCATTGCAAAGAGCATGAGAAAATTGTCTTTAAAGATAGGAAGAGCTGAGTTTAAGTAGTGCCTGTGATATATACTGTCACTTATTCTCTTATCACTCAAAACAATTTTCTAAGACGGTATGTTCCAAGGAAATGGGCTCATCTTCATCATAATGGGAATCCCCTCACTTAGGAGTCAATTCCTATCCCTACCACCTATTAACATCTTCACTTTTTTCTTTGTATCTGCAGTACTTACACAGTGTTTGGAACTTAGAAAATGTTTATTACATGCTTATTTATTTGATTGATTTTGGATAGATCTAATTATTTCAAAATTGGAAATATGCCTGTAAGTCAAATCTGTCTTAGAAAGTACTTAGAAAGATATCATGTTCAGCTCTAAACATTCTACTTTCTGGGAAATGAATTTGAGCCCAGCCATTTGACCTTCAGAATCACAAGTTCCAAGAGAAAACTGTTTGTGAACTTCCAGGAGACTCTGATTTTTCTCAATCTGCTGCAGACGGGAGATGAAGTAATTTTGCTTTCCTGGCTCTGACATCATTTCTCCCATCTGAAGCTTAATAAATCACAGCCATCATGCACGTAAAACTTTTGCCTGCGTTGCAGCATCTCTATCAAACACAAACCAGCCACGGGACAGAAACAGGCTGCTTTCCCACCAAGCACCCATTTCTGTTTTCCATTCTGGAAGCAAAAAAAAAGAATGTTTCTTCCCTTTCTCCCTTATCACAGAGCACAAGCCCAGCCATTGCCATCTACACAGACCTCACAGGAAATGATATACATTCCTCAAATTCCTCCCAGGACAAATGGTTAATCACAGAGTCTGACCTACACTATGTAAACATGGGACATGTGGAATAACAGAAGAGATTGGGGGTCATCCTCTATTCCTGCCAGCTTGTAAGGATCTCAGCAACAAAAGAAACAATTTTAAAGATGCAACCAATCATTAGCTTGGGCAATACTAACCATAGGAGGTGGTCTGAGTTTTAACCTTCATGGCTAAGATAAATTTCCACAATTTCTGCATCCAATATCTATTCAAATCATCTAAAAACTGATTTTAAATAACAATTGATTTATAGCATTTATTTTAGCACTTGGTTATTTTCACTTTTAGTACTTCCCTGTATAATGCTACCTACTTCCAAACTTCAGAGCACCTGTAATTTCTTCAGTGTGGATGCATCTTTTACCCCACATAGAACAAATCCTGACATCTTAGTAGATTATTTTTAAGAGTTGCTACAGGTGAAACATAATGCTTCATCACCTCAGAATGACAATGAATCTGTATGAACTTTATTGAGATTTGTATGTGAATACCAGGCTAACAGTGAGTCCCCCAGATCATTCAGCTTATAAGCAGAGGCAGGGAAAGGCTGCAAAAGATAAAATGAGAATAATGGGTGGAGGGAAAAAGCAAAAGTACTACCAAATGAGCTTGCATTGACAGTAAGCTTTAAGGAACTATCCATTGAATATAACCCCAAACATAACACATTTGAAACCAAACTGACTTTCCCCTCCCAGCCCTAGCTCTTCCAGTGACTTCTCAGTTTCTGCTAATTATGCTATCATTATCCCAGTCATCCATATTCAAAATGTGAAGTCGTCTCAGTGCCCTCACTTATAAAATTTTTTAAAAAAAAGTTAGACTAGAAAGCTCCTAAGTTCATTTGCAACTCTAATATAAATAGATGGTCATAAATTTATTTCTCTTCCATACTGCAACTGCCCCACCCTTCCATATCCAATCACTAATCATGCCTTGATATAGCTCTTCTTCAGAGTTTTCTATCACCTGCTGTCTGCTGTGCTTGGCCATTGATCCAAACCTAATTTACATCCTTGTTATATAGAAAAAGATAATTACCTCCTATCTGTCTTCCAATAAATCAATAGCATTTATTAAGCACCTACTCTATGCCAAGTTCTGTCCTACTACATGTGAATATACATACATAAAAAAGAAATGTCTGGTTTCAACAAACTACCATCTTACCAGGAGAAACAAGTATATATCTCTAATTCCATACAGAAAATGGATATGTGATAAACTTGGCTCTTCTCAATAATGCTGCAATCCCAATAGACTTGGGATGGAAAATGCTATCCACATCCAAAGAAAGAACTATGGATAATGAATGTGGATCAACAAATAGTATTTTCACCTTTATCTGTTTGTTTGCTTGGTTTTCTTTCTCATTTTTCCCCTTTGGTCTAATTTTTCTTGCACAACATAACAACATGACAAATATGAAAATATGTTTAAAAGATTTATATCATATTGCTTGTTGTAAAGGAGAGGGAGAAAAATTTGGAATACAAAGTCTTACAGAAATGAATGTTGAAAACTATCTTCTATGTGTTCAAAAATTAAAATACCATTGATTTTTTTAAAAAAAGATAACATAAAAAAACACTAAAAAGTTAGGGAGAAGGAAACTACCAGATGAAGAAATATGGTACTTGAAATGCATCTTAAAGGGAATGTTCAATCTTAAAAGGGAATGTCCATCTTGGGAATGAGGACAATATGAGTCTAGGGATAGAAGTAGATGTTTTATTATCCCCATTTTTCAGATGAGGAAAAGGTACTTCAGAGAGGCCAAATGATTTCATCAAGATCATACAGCTGGTAAGGGGTCTGATTGAAGCAGTTCTGAATTCAAATCTTCCTCCCTTGTTTCCAAGTTCAGCACCCTATCCACTGTTGCCTAGGTGTAAAAAGAAATACAGATTCTAGAGTGTATTTTTACTGAATGTTCAATTTCAAATAGCTACAATATAAATATGGAATCTTATCATTTCCCAAGGAGTCTTCCTTGGCCACATTATCCAGAAGTGGTCTCTGTCCACAGAAAGCCCCCATTTATTATTCTTATCATCATGCTTTTACCCTGATTATCTGCATAACCTTGGTGAGTCCTATGCAGAGGTAGTAGTAGATTCAAAGTTAGGGGAGACAGATTTAAATCTTGACTCTATATTTGCTAGGGCTAACTGGATCTTGTTTTCCTAATTTCACAATTGAAATGGAATTGAGAGGTGAAAGAGGTAGGAGAGGTAGGCTAAATAGCCTCTGAAATCCCTTCCATCTATAACTCTGTGATTCTAAACTACTATAACTTTGGTAAATTAACCACACACACCCTTTCTTTGGGTCTCTCTTTTCTAATTTTTAAAATGAGGGGAGAGAGGAAGTTGGACTAACTTTTTGGGGTTTCCCACAATGCCTCAGCTGCCTATTTACACTGGAAATTTCCTCAGATTGTGTAGCCTTCTCACCCCAAAGCATTGCTTCAACTTGTGAAGGGCCCAGTATAGATATTTTCCCTCTACTAGACTCCTCCGCTTTTGGTTCTGTTTTATGTGTTGTTTTCCCCCATTAGAATGTGAACCCTTTGAGGGCAGGAAGTTTTTCTGCTTGTATTTGAACCCCAGTGTTCAGAACAATGTAAGAATCTGTCTGCCACATGGTAATTCTTATTCAAAGTCCTATGATCCTATTTTTTCTCTAAACTTTAATATTCTCATCTGTGAAATTAGCATACTTTATAAAGTTATTGTGGTTCTAAGGAAAATAAAAGGCTTTTTAAAAGTTTTGTGAATATCAAAGTACTTTTAAGTTATTTTGTTTACTATTAGCATATCACATTACTCATTCAGCACTCATTCATCTATCACAATTATCCTATTCCCACTATATGTCAAGCACTCTGTTAGGCACTAATGATATCCCTGACCCTGTGGAATTATTTATCTTCTCCTGTGTCCATACCTTATCTCCCTAACTAGACAGAAAGATGCCCAAGGTCAGAGATCATGTATTGTACCACTTTGCATCCCACAGGACCTCACAGACATATGATGCGTTTTCAATAAGTGCTTGTTGATTGATTGGGATGTATTCCTTACAGCTTTAAACAAAGTCATGAGGACATGTCCATCAAAGCTCTCATTACAAAAACATAAAAGTAAGAGCAGTGATTTGTCAGATTCATATTTTTACTGCATTGGAAAGCAGGGTGATAAAATACAAGACAATCAGCAGCCCCATTTCTGGGTGGTATCAGTGACTAATTGCTTATCATGGAGATTTCAAAATGCCCTTCTTAAATCTTTCCATCATTTTTGCCTTATGCAGACTGCAAGATATTGTTTTAAAGGAATTTTTTAAGCAATCTGATATTGTTTGACTGGAAGCAAAACGCATGTGATTAGACTCATGATTAAGAGAGAACTTTGTGTCAGCAGGGTATGATCTGCCCTCCTCCCGAAGCAGAGTTGATCTAAAGTATGTCCTAAGAGGCATGGTGAAAACAAGCTAAGGGAGTTCCACGAAAAAGAAGTGTAACAGTCCATAGCTCAATTAAATTGACGGCAGCCTGACAGAGATGGTTGACTATGTTCTGGACTTAGACTTAGGAAGTCATGGTTTCCCAGTTCTACATGTGTGTAACTATAGATAATTCATGTAAATCATCTGAATCTTGATTTTCTCATTTATGAAATGGTCATAATAATGCTTGCTGTACTATAGAGCTCTTTTGAGAGTCAAGTATATATAAACTGTTTTGAAAACTTTATTTGTTGTTTTTCAGTCATTTTTAGTTATGTCCGACTCTTTGTGACCCTTTGTGGGTTTTTCTTGGCAAAGATATTACAGTGGTTTGCCATTTATTTCTCTGGCTCATTTTACAAATGAGAAAACTGAAGCAAGCACAGTTAAGGTGACTTGTGACAGGGTCACACAGCTAAGTGTCTAAGCCCAGATTTGAACTCAGGAAAATGAGTCTTCTTGACTCCAGACCTATTGCTCTATCTACTGCACCACTTAGCTACCTCCTGAAAAGTTTATAACATAACATAAATATAAGTTCAGCAAATATTAAATATCTACTATGCTCTGCATGTGTTCTGAATATAAAGATTCAAAATCTAAGGTTCTTCCCCTCAAGGAGCTTACAGTCTACTGTAAAGAGATAATATGGATACAAATAAATATAAGCAAAGGAGAGTATGATAGGGCAAATAAGAGAACCAGGGAGAATACATTTAAGAAATATTAGTAGAAAGATTACTTTTAGCTGGTAAATTCAGTAAATGCTTCACTGGAAATGATAGTGGATCTGGACATTCCAGGACCAAAAGCATTTTAACAGGAAAAGAAGACAGAGTGCTATTTCTGGAACAATGGACAATCTATCTAGATACAAATAATCAATCAATTAAACATTATCAGGTACCAACTATATATCAGGCATTGTGCTATGTGCTAGGGGCAAAAATAGGAAGGAGCATAAGTTCTATAGAATCATAGAGTACAATATATATGAGAAACAGCAAGGTGGAATCATGAAAATAATCCATCTTAGCTGGAATATTGAGTGTATTGAGGCCAACTATGTGAAGGAAGAAAGGTGGCGGGATCCAATTTGTGAAGGTCCTAAAATTCCCAGCTAAGATATTTTATTCCATTTCATATGGGCTTCTTAAGAGTCACTATAGGTTTCTAAGCAGGGAATTTATATACAGGAAAAGGCAATTTTATTTTCTCAGAAGTCACTTGGAGTAGGCACTGAGGCCAACAAAACATGAACTGCCCAGTACAGAAAGAGTTTGAAACTCCTTTGAGGTCCAGGACCCAGGGAAACCATGATGTAAAAGGAAAGAGTCAAGAAGTAAGCAAGTGGGAAATATAAGGGAAAATATCCAGAAATTAACAAAGTAATTAAGAGAAAATCAAGAGATTTTAAATGCTGTGAAAATAATTTATAGCCTATATATTATAAACAATCAGCTGAATATAAATAATTTGAAACTACTGTGATGAGCTTTGCAAAATAAAAAAAAATTAATTAATTGTGAATACAGTTAAATAGAAGTAAAGGACAATTTAGAAGAATTAAAAAACTAATAGCATTTAAAACCCCACAATTTCCAAGAAATATCTTCACAATAGTGTATGTAGACAACTTAAGATTTGGTGTCCCAGAAGAATATGATCAGTCCAATGACCAAATTTAGAGAATCCATCCCAAATATTCACGTGGAGTGGTTATGCCCAACCTGTCGTAGATTATTCCAATCTCTTATTGGTCTGATCAACCACAATTTGAAACACTATAACTTGACTATCACATAGTGATGTCATTTTGGTCCTCTTTGAAAATGAAAGACAACAAGCAACTAATCAACCAAGACTAGTCCAAAAAAAAAAAAAAAAAACTCCAAAAGACTGAAAATTACAGGCTAAAGAATTATACAATAAAACTGCAAAGAACTTTGAAACACAGAGTACAAATTAAAAGAAATCATAGATTGTCTCTAGGCAAAAAAAAGTCTACTGTAAACTCCAAGAACTACAGTGATTAAATAAATCAATCCTAATAAAAAACCAACAAATTATGCAAGCAAACAAGAGAAAAAGTCTTCACATATAAATAAAATTTAGATAAAATAATATTATTTTGTATCCACTAGAAACAACAGGAGAGAATAGAATAATATGTTCCAAAATAGAAAGGAGCTCAAAATGTAAATCAAGGTGACTTGTGTTGCAACCATAAATCTAGCCATTAATGAAAAAATGAACATTCAGTTTTTTAAAAAGCACTTGAAGCATTCCTACAAAGAAAACTAGACAAGAATAAATTATTTGCTTTTCAAACATCCCAGAAAACAGAACTACCAGAGGAGTAAACACATAAGGAAACCAATGACAATAATGAAAAAACAACAGAGAGACCATTAATTGATTTCTTTCTAAAGGTACACAAAGAGATAAGAGTGAAAACTAAGATCATATAGAGGAAGTGTTGGTAAAGAAACAGGTCTGAAACAGGCCTAAATCTTGTAAGGTTTCAGCTACAGATGACTCAATTCTTTTTATTGTTGGTGTTGTTATTTGGTTGGTTAGTTGATTTTGATTTGTTTTGTTAGGTTTTTTTCTACTTTTGTTTTGATTTTTTTTGTGGTACTAAGTTACAGAATAAGAAAGCACAAAGAAGGATGAGAGAATGTGATAGAGGGGAATATGTGATATATGTTAGTCAAGTAAAAAGTTAATAATGAAAGGAAAATCATCCCTATATTCTTTCAAAAAGAAGAGGGCCTCAAGAAAAATGGGCAATGAGACAAAATAAGGGATTGAGTAAAGGGCAAAGAATGAAAGGAGTTTTGATCCACTGATAAGATAGAGTCCCACTGGAAAACTTCCCATTAGGGAAGAAAGATATTCTCCTAATGGATATAAGGATTTTATAACGTGAAAAATCTGTAGATATTTGAAGCTTAGAATGACCACTCATCCTGCCTCAAGGAAAGGATCCTCAGCTCTTAGGAACAACTTAGACCCAGAAGAGGAAGAAGTAATGGAACCAAAGATGATATTTCATTGAAAATGCAGGGGAATGATCATGAGGAAGGCAAAGGATATAAAGGAACTACACAATCAGTTATATAGGCAAATTCCTACTACAATACAATACTTCTGTCCTCTTTATCACATGCAAGAACTGATATTTTCAAGAATGAGGCCCAAGGGAAAAAAGAGGACTGGGGGCAATATTTACAACAATATAGGAACTGCTTAGAAAAAAGAACTTTGGGGTTTTAGGTATGTAAGAAACTGCAATTCCAAGAAACTAAGACGAAGTAAATCCACATATAGAAAGTGAATCAAAAAAAAAAAAAAAAAAAAGCTAAAACAGACAAAGAAATAACAACAAGGATGAAGGAAAGAAAATCTTTTTTTAGAAAAAAAAAACAAAGAAAATGAAATTTAAAAACAAATAGAACATACCATAGAACAGGAAAAGAAAACAGATTGTACTTAAATACTTAATGGAAAGGAAGAAAAAAGTACTAATATGTTGAGCAAAACCATAAAAATTAGATGACTAAAAAAGGGAAAGAAAAAAAAAGTGCTAATATATTGAGCAAAACTCTAAAAACAACATAAAGGGAAAATAAACAAGACTGGAGAATGGCTCTTGGGAGTTAAAAGAAGAGTGAATAGGAATAAGGAAATGTTAAATTATATTAAGCTAAAATAACTGGAGACAAAGTATTATCTACAGGAAAAAATGGAGGAAAATCCTAATTGAGGGAGGGGAATAGAGATAAATGAAGGAAAAATATAAACCCAGATCTATATAAATTTAAAGATGAATGGTTTAAAGATGATATTTTATTGAAAAAAGAATAACAGATTAAATAAGGGGGTGGGATGAGGATAGAGCACAATCTGTTGCCTAAAAGAAACTGACTAAAAGAGTTAAAGATATGCACAGAAATAAAAATGAGGTACAGAAACAAAAATTGCTAGGCATTTCTTGAATAAAAAATAAAACAAAACACGAGTTGCAATTGTGATTTTAGAAAAGACAGAAAAAATAACATAAAATAAAAGATAAATAAGGAAACTGAATTATGCCAAAAGGTTCCATAGACTACTAACCTCAATATTAAATTTTATTCTCCAAATACTTTAGCATCCAACTTCAAAAAAGGAAAAGTAAACTGAATTGTAGGACAATATATACAGTAATGTACACACACATATATATATACATATTCATATATGTACACACATATATCTGCTATATGTACCTGAGATAAGCTAGAATTCATGACAATAAAATGAGAAGTGAAAATAGATGTTCATTGTTAGTACTTCTATTTTCCACAGTATTAGAAATGCCAGATATAGCAATAATACAAATTAAAGAAATAGAGATAATGAATATGAACAAAAAATAGAAGCAAAATTTTCACTTTTATGCGAGATTACTTAACCCTAAAAATTGATGGAAATGATCACTTTAACAAACTTGAAGGACATAAAATAAATTTGCAAATATCATCATTTGTACATAATTTTAAAAAAACCCAGAAGGAAGAGACAGAAAGAGAAACTTATCCATTTTGATATGGCATTAAATAAGCAAATTATTTATGTATTATTATATATATTTTTTACAATTCATGGAATATTTTATTTTCTCTTTACCTATCTTTATACCTCTATTTTTTCTGTTATCTTGTTGTTTCTAACAATTCTTTTTTTAAATAGTTTTAATTTTTTCATTTAAGTGTAAAGATAATTTTTAACATTCATCTTAAAAAAGTTTCACATTTTTTCTCTGTCCCTGATCTCTCACCTACATAACATAATAAGCAATTTATATGTATGTATGTATGTATGTATACACAATGATAACATTTTTCTTCCTTAAAATACCTGACAAGATTTCTTTGTGAGACAATGAAACTAGGTGAAGATAAAACAGAAGTGTAGACAAATATCATCAATGAATATTAATTCAAAAATTTTAAAAACAAAAACTAATCACATATCTCAGTAGACATGGGAGAATCCTTTGAAAAAAATATACCACTTATTTATGCTAAATACTCATACAAAGCACAAGCATAAAAATACATATATATATACATATATGTATATCATAAAAGTGTCCATCTAAAACCAAAAGAAAGAATTGTATGAAATAAGAATACTCTAGAAGATTTCCCAATTAATGCAGGATCAAAACAAGGATACCCATTCTCCCCACAATTATTTGATTGAATAGGAAAACTATAAACTGTATTAATCACAGTAATAGTAAAATCAGCAAAAATCATATTATTATATTAATACCAATGTGTACAAAAGATATGCACAATATCAAGGGAAATAATGAGAAGAGATAAGGAACAAACAGAAACAGCTCTTCTGGAATTTAAATTAATTACAAAGCAGTAATCATCAAACCTGGTGGAAGAAAAAGATGTAGATCTGTGTGACCAGATAAACAAAGTAATCAGAAACAATGGAGCTCAATATTACAATATTCCAAAAACTAGAAAATATAAATAACTTGTGAAGGAACTGTTATAATTTTTTTAATTGCAAGAAAATGAGAAAACAATCTGCAGAAATTAGGCTTAGACATGCCTTATTCCATAATATTTTCTAAATGGATATGTGACTCTAATTTTAAAAATTCTATTATAAAATAATTAGAAAGGAAGTAAATCATAGACTTGTCAGAGCTATATAGTATATATATTCTTTTTTATTTTTATTTTTTTTTTTTTTGCTGAGGTAATTGGGGTTAAGTGACTTGCCCAGGGTCACACAGCTGTTATGTGTCTGAGACCAGATTTGAACTCAGGTCCTTCCTGACTTCAGGGCTGGTGCTCTATCCACTGCACCACCTAGCTGCCCCTAGTATATATATTCTTAAGCAAACAAAGGATAATGGTAATTTCAGAAAATAAAATAGATAACTCCTATTACATGAAACTGAAGCTTTTGACCAAACAACAACAAAATAAACACCCCTAGGATAAGAGTGGAAGGAGTTGAATGGGAAGGGAAATCTTTACATTATTCTTTTTCCTCACAAGGGTTTAATATTAGAAAATGTTTAAACAATGCACATTTGCACATATATATTTTTATATGTATAGATTATCTCTGAAAAAAACATTTTCCAATAAGGAAGTGGTGAAAGTATATCAACAAATATTACTCAAAATAAGAATTACAATCTATTAACAACCATATGAAAGAATCCACTGAATTAATTATGAGAAAAATTCAAATCAAAACAATCATGAGGTTTTCTTTCATATCTTGCAAACTGGCAAAGATAACAAAAGATAAGAATAGTCACTATTAGAGGTGTTGATGGAAAATAGGCACATTAGTCAATTGTTGGTGAAGCTGTGAATCAGTTACTATTATTTTAGAAATCAATTTAAATGAAAGCAAATAAAATAAGTAAATGACTAAATTCTTTGACTCAGAAATTCCATTACTTGGTTTATACCCAAAAAGACAAATAATAAGAAGAAAGTCCTTATATGTGTCAAAATATTTATAGCAGCATTTTTGTGATAGAAAATTACTAGAAACAAAACAGCTCTCCATCAGTTGGAGAATAAATAAAAATGTGATAAATGAATATAATTGGATATTATTATGCTGTAAGAAATGATATATATGATAAATATAGAGAATAAAAAGATCTACACAAGTCTACACAGAATGAATAAGAAGAGTTATCCACAATAACTATAAAAAGGTAAATGAAAAGACCAACTTCAAAAATATCAAGAGGAAGCACTGCAAAATTACTAAACTAAAAATAAACAAACCAAAAAACAATCATATTTCCAAAGAAGACATTTGAGAAATCCCCATTCTACCTCTGTGCAGAGGCAGGACATATTTTTAGAATTTTTGTCATGACAATCAAGTATGCTAGGTTTTTATCTTTTCCTTTGTTTTATTTAAATATTATTTGTTGGATAGAATGGGTCTCTGGGGGGAAAGAGGAGAAGGAAAAGAGGGGAAATTTTGATAATGTAAAAAAAACCCTTTAATAAAATTTAGCTTAAAAAGAACTCATCTTTATTACAAATAATAAAAGGCTATAAAGAACTGTCCTAGGATAATAGGTACTCTCAATGTAGATAGAGAAGGGATGCAAACAAAAGCTATTATAAAGGGATAATAAAATTTGGAGGAGGAAAGATTTTGAATTGAATTTGGTAACTGTTTGAGATTATGGACTGGCACAAGATCCAGGTGGAAAGATCCAGTAGTAACTTGGTAATAGAAAAAGTACCTATAATAGTTTATTATTTACAACATATTTTTCTCACAATAATCTTGGGATTTTATTCAGAGAAAATAAAGAAGGATAATAAGGCATCACACATAAATAAAGTTAGGAGCTTTTCTTATTTTCCCTAAAACACCTAAATTTGAATAAAAAAAGACAATGCAATGAATAGATGTGTCCTACTATACATCAAAGAAGCTCTAAACTTGAAATTTCTAGAAGAACGTGGACAGAAAATGGCCAACTAATAACAAAAAATAGAAATCCTCATTCCCCTAAATGGATGGAGTGTGTCAATGTGCATCAGTGAACCTGAGAACAAAGAATGGTGTTGGATTTGCAACCTGAAGAACTGGGTTCAATTATGGCTCTGCTAATTATTAGTTGTGTGACCCTGGACAAGTCACAATCTCATTGTCTTCGTTTGTAAAATGAAAGATTTGGATAACATACCCCCTAAAACTCCTTCCAGCTCTAAATTTTGTGGCTTTTTTATGATCCTTTTCTCATGTTTTATGAAGAAGTTGTCTTGAAAATGGATACTATGGCAAAGCAGTCAATTGAAGCATCTTTATCTGAGGTTCAACAATAACCACATTAACAACAAAATGGGACTTTAGAGTTCTAGGAGCATCAAGCTTTTTTCATCATATCTTCAACAAATCAAATGCAAAATTGAGCATCTGCCCTGGAATAGACCCAGGGTTAGACATTATGATAAATACAAAGATAAACAATTCCCATTCACCTCCTCAGTTCCATCTGAGGAGTCAAGAAACTAACAATAGAAATTAAATAATAATAATAGGAGAAGACTTAGATAAAACACTCATCTTTACTTACTTGTTTATATTCTATAATATATGGTATAATTTCCCTGAGTTTTTCCTGTTTTTTTTTTTGTTGTGCTTTTGTTTTTCCATTTTGATTTTTTTATCCCTGTGGCCTATCACAAGACCTTTTACAGAGTGGCATTTGATATAGGTTTATTCTATTAAATTGCACCTGAGAGAATGCATCTGTGTGTGTCAGAGAGACAGACAGACGAGAGACTTAAGATAGAGTTCTAAGTTCTATGCAGATACTTTTAGAATGCCTAGAAAATATTTCAGAAAGTTATTCTTACTACCAGTCCAATGTAGACAAAAGCATGTTCCATCTTTATGTTTACCTTCTAAGCATTTTCCTAGAAATGAATCACTATACTGAGAGTACACCGTTACCAGAGTAGTTCTTATAAGCATTCCTAGGACATAGGCTTCTCCCAACATAGCCCAAGAAATGTTAGTCTTTCTGGTTGCCATATTATATTATTTACTTTACATTAAAGTAGAAGTCCCAGAAAACACTCATATTTTTTTACTTAAACTGCTTTTTAATCATGATCCCCTATTTAATGTTTTACAAGGTGGTAATACAGAAAGGCTGAGGAATCCCATGATATTGATAATGAACACACTGAAAGCATCTGCCATTCCCCCAGTGAAGTTAAGCTGTCTTGAGACAAAGAAATGAACTTGTAACTTTCAGACTTTTCTTTAGGGACTTTATGCACTATTCTATTTCCCTGATGTAAAAATAAAAAACATCTGACCTCTGAAAAGACCTATTATAAGAGCATCACTTTTCCATGTGAGTTTAAGCTACATTTGAAACTAAACTGTTACCATGGGTTATGTGACACTTAACTACTAGAAGCCGTGTTTTGAGTTTACTTATTGAAAAATTAGACTAATAATAATTTGTACCTACTAGTTCACAGAATTGTTGCCAGGAAAGCTCTTCATAAACCATAAATAACTACAGAAAGCTGAATAGTTAACATCATCATCACTGGTTATTATCTCTAATTGTGACATGAAAAGCTCTATCTATTGTTAGATTATTTCAGGCATCATTGAGCACATGATGGTGGAAGGAGATGTCTTTGGTCACTGGGACTTCCTACTAGCCTCTGAAAGATAGAACCAATTCAGGCCTGTTCTTCATTACTTCAATCCTATTCAGTCTACCTAGGAAGTAGGGAAAGACAGTCATTATCAAACCTTATTTATAGATATTAAAACTGAAGCAGAAGAGATATCAGATACATAACTAGTAATAGAACTTATATTCAATTTTCTCAATACTCATTCCCAACAATTTTTGTTAGAATTGAGACTAGAAGAGTTACTGAAATATATCAATATGGATCATCACAAATAAACTATAAATACCCAAAATTGCTAGAGAAATATTAATGTCAAAACTTAATGTGACAACAAGTCATAACCTAGATTGAAGTGTAGTTTGTACTGTGCATAACACACAAAACGTTTAATTCAGTGAGATTTCCTAAGGACTTCTATAGCTGCACTGGATGAGGCAGGATAGCATTGGGAGTCTTTCACAAAATCCTTTTCTGATGCTTCATTGTGCCCTGACAATGATGATGCATTCTTAAAGGGCATGACCACATAGTGCAAGCCCTAGCAGGTTCAATGAGATAAAATAAATATACAGTGATAGATAATGCATACATCTTTAACTATGATCAGAGACAGCTAATGGACAGAAATTAGACATAAGGTAATGAATTCTTTCAACCACATCCATTCACAGAGGCCATCCTCTAAGAAATAAAGTAACTGTAATCTGTATCCATGGAGGGTATACCCACACTCATGAAATCATGAATCCTCAAAGTGTTGAAGTCAAAATGAGTGTTCAATACATCTACAATGGTGCTTTCTTCCTAGATCTATTCAGAACTGTACAAATACATATTTCTTACTCCATTGTATATTCTTACTCAAACTCTTTTGTGGCCCTGAAAGTTCTCTGGGAATCAAACCAAGAGTAGCCACTGCAGGACTCCATGGTGCAGTAGCCCATCAAAGCCCACCATTGTTATCATAGCATTCCTAGCTTCCACAGCCCTTTGTCACTCAGAGCTCTTCTTTCTCCCAGGACACTGATGACTCCCAATGAGATCCTGCCTTATCCAGCAAAGCTATAGAGCTCAAAATCTGCTGTTTCCATGGTTAATATTTCTGACTTGATTGGCACCTCTAGTAATTGAACTGCAGTCTCTCGAGTGAGGCAAGTTCTATTCATTAGCTCCTATTGTGTCGGGCCATTGCATCAACCCACATTATATTTCTGCTCAAAAAAAAAAAAGAAAAAAAAAAGAAAGGGAGGAAGAAAGAAAGGAAAAGCCAGCCATGGATACTATGTTATGTTGCCATATGAGATATTACAGCTTTGCTTCAAGGATGAAATCTTTATAGATGGAATGTAATGTTGTACCAGTTTTGGCCCCGTCAAGAATTGTGAGATGTAAAGTGAGAAATCTTAATTTTGGTGGCACAGTAACATGGAATCAAAGTTAGAAATCATGAGTCGTATAGTCCTAGTGTAAAAGGCAACTGCTCATTTGTTTACCATACTGTCAAAATCCTCTGAGCTGTCTGAATGCATGTCTCTCTTGGATCTATTTATACTCAACCTTATTCAAAGCAATTCAGAATTTTTTTATAAGATGGCCACAGCTTTTATTTGAGGTATTAGTAAAATAAGGATATGGATTCTTAAAATCCTTGGTTTCTGACATTGAGTATCTATTAAAAATATCAACTTATTTATTCATGTAGCTATCTGACCAATATTTATCTGCCTACCTATTAATCTAGCTAGTTTTATTTATTTATTTATCATAACCATAGAAGCTCTCCTTCCTAAATGTGAATTCTCCTCCCTTTTGTCTTCCTCAATTACTTCACCATGGTGCTCAGAACAATATTTATCACAGGCTCTGTTCCTGAGAAAACCCAAAAATAATCAAGAAAGAAAAATGTAAATTTTTTAAAAATCTTTTATTCGCATGTTGGCAGCTACTCATAAACCTATCTCAGCTATGTGAGGCTTTATGGAGGAGCCAGGAGCATGTAGGTTTTTGCTATTATTGTTTGTTTGTTTTGTTTTATTTTCTAAATGTGATTCTTTGGAATTTCCTAGTATAAAGTGAATTACAAGGAAAAGAAACCTGGAATAGGCATCAGGAAATCTAGGTTTAAATCTCAGTTCTCCCATTTATTACTTGTGTGGCTTTAGAAAAACAATTTCCTTTCTTTGAGGTTCATTATCCTCCTCTGCAAAATAATGTGGCTTGGATTCAATGATAGTAATATATCTTCTAATCAGTCAAATGTTTATTAAGTATCTATGTTATATGCTAGGCACTATGCTAAGAACTAGAGATACAAAAAGAGTTTTAAAAGTACTGCCTGCATTTAAGGAACTCACAACTGATCATCTATAATTTTACAATATATTCCTCAGATTTACACACACACACACACACACACACACACTCACTACAATGAGACAAATCTTCTCACTTTGCCTCATGTGAGGCCCATTGATGGTTAGGGGATTGGAGACTGAGTTATATCATGGAGAGTCACACATATACATCTTAAATCAAATCTCTAAGCAGTGTCTTTCTCTTTTATTTACTCTATGGTTTGGACCTGGAGAGGCATAGGATTTAACAATAAACTAAGTGGAAGGAACATAGAAAAACACAAATTCCTGCTCAGGACCTGAATGACTCTTCCAAAGGATCAGCAGCCAGGGCCACCTGAAAATAACACAAAGGAATGGGATAAGGAAGCCTTCTAAGATGACCTGTTCCAGGATTTTGGAGATATACCATCCTCTCACTCACTATACCACAAATTGCCCTACAAGCCTCACAAAGATGGGCTGGTATGACAATTGTACATTAACAACAAATTTAAATAAAAGTTACATAACTACCTAAGTTTCTATGATCCCATTATAAAGAGAAATCTTCAAGGCTTATCTAGTGTGCAGTCTGAGGTGGTTGTTTTTTGGGTTTTGATTTTTGGTTATTGTAGTTTTAATTAATCCTTTAATCTTTAGGTCACATTTTCCTATGAACTTCCCATGTTCATATTATCTTTATTTGGAATACTCTCCCTCTGATCTTCTTAATATACCTAAATTTTACTCATTCTAGGAGAGAGAGAGAGAGAGAGAGAGAGAGAGAGAGAGAGAGAGAGAGAG
>JAJPUD010001110.1:419323-493308 GCA_023553655.1 Myrmecobius fasciatus
TCTCTCTCTCTCTCTCTCTCTCTCTCTCTCTCTTTCTCTCTCCCCCTTTTTCTCTGTGTATGTGTATGTGTCTTTTTCTCTGTTTCTGTCTGTTGCTGTCTCTGCCTCTCTGTCTGAATCTCTCTGTCTCCTTTGTCTTTCACTTTCTCTAACTCTGTATTTCAGGTTCTATTTGTCTGTGTGTGTGTGTGTGTGTCTCCCTCCCTTCTCTCTGTCTTTCACTGTTTGTCTGTCTGTCTCCTTCACTTGCTCTCTTGCTCTTTCTCACTCTCACTCTATCTCTGTTCCCTTCTTATCTCTCTTTCTCCAGACAACGCTATAAGAGTATTGGACATGAAGAACTTACCTGCGTGTATTGGTAAAGAGAAAATTTATAACTAAGAGTTCCCTGCATTGAAGAACTGAAATATATTTCCTACACTCCTGTTCAGTCATTTCCATTTTACCTGACTCTTCATGACTTCATTTGGGGTTTTCTTGGCAAAAATGCTAGAGAGATTTGCCCTTTTCTTTTCCAGCTCATTTTATAGTGAAGGAACTAAGGCAAACAGTTAGGTGACTTACGTAAGGTTACATAGCTAGTAAATATCTGAGACCACATTTGAACCCAAGAAGATGAATCTTTCTGACTTCAGGCCTGGTACTCTATGCACTACGCATGCACTATAGTCCTGTTTTTAAAAACTCAGGTCATACTGTTCTTGTACTGTCAGATCCAAGAGAAATAGGATCTTAGGAATCATAATTAATTAAAGTTGACAGTAACCTCAGAGATAAATTTTTCCTAACCTTAATTTTACAGAGGAGAACACTGAGACAAAAAGTAAGTTCCACAATTATGATGATATCATTTATATGACTATCATCTACTATCAGCCAGACACTGAGCTAAGTGCTTTACAAATATTATCTCATTTAGTCTTCAAAAGAAGCCCAAAAGTGCTATTATTATCCCCATTTTATAGATGAGGAACCTGAGATTTAAATGAATTACACAAGGCCACACAGTTAGAAAATATCTGAGACTAGACTTAAATTCAGGTCTTCCTGACTCCAGGCCCAGTGATCTATCCACTGTGCCACCTAGAGATTGCACAAAGACAAATAGTAAGGGATAAAGATGAAATTTGAGCTCAATCCTTTAATTCTAAATCCATTCCACTTATCATTTCACTGAGCTCAGTGCATGAGAGGGAAGGGGAGAGGAAGGAGAAGACAGAGAGAAAGAAAGAGCCAGAAAGACAGAGATAGAGAGGCACAGACAGTTAGAGGCAGAGAGACAGAGACAGAGAAAGAAAGAGAGAAACAGAGACAGAGACAGATAGTTACAGAGACAGAGATAGGCAAGCAGAGACAGAGATAGGCAGGCAGAGACAGAGAGACAGAGAGAGAAAGACAGATAGAGACATTTACAGAAGCAGACAGAAACAAAGAGAGACAAAAAGAGAAAGAGAGAGACAGTTGTCATTACAGAAAGAGAGAGACAGCAAGACAAAGAAAAAGAGACAGAGACAGAAAGAGAAAGAGACAGATAGAGATAGAGAGACAGATACAGAGAGAAAGAGAGACACAGAGACAGAAAGAGAAAGAGACAGATACAAAGAGAGAGATACAGAGACAGAGAGATAGAGACAGATAGTTACAGAGATAGAAAGACAGAGACAGAGAGAGATACAGACAGAGATAGACAGAGGCATAAGCAGAGAAACAGAAACAGAGAAAAAGAGACAGAGAGAAAGAGACAGGGAAAGAGAGAATGAGACAGAGAGAGACAGAAAGACAGGCATATAGACAAAGAAAGAGACAGCGCTAATGAAACAGACAGACACAGAGAGACAAAAAGACAGGTAGAGAGATAGAGAGACAGCAAAACAGAGAGAGAAAGAGAGAGAGAGAGAGAAAGATAAAGAAAAAGAAAGAGAAATGATAAATACCAAATAAATAAAAGGTAATGTAAGATAGTTTGCAATGGGATCTAAAATTAATTCTTACTGACTCTAGGTTCAAGATTCATACCATTGCTTCTTTTTAACCTCTCCTTCCTCCAAATAACAAATAACCAGGAACCTGTCTCTTTCCTTCCTCCATCCTTGCAACAATCTCCACTACCCTACCACCATTTTCCATAACCTTGGAATGCTTATACTAAAGGGGTGTTTCAAAGGAGTTGATTTTTTTGTCTCCCTATAAATCCACTCATTCCAGTGTCTCTCAGTAAAAGAAAACTTCTAGCTCTAACCTGCTGTGCTCCATCCCTCAAAGAGTGAGGGTTACCCCCTCACTACCAAGTAGACCTTTATTATTTTCCCTAGCAAAATTTATGGCTGATATCCAGTAAACAAAGGAATGTACAAACTAGGCATTCATTATTTCTCATCTGCAGCACCAGTTGGGACTTAATAAATTCCACCAATTCCTTAAATGACCCTCCCTGAGGTCCAGTCATTGAAAAGTTGTATCCCCATGCACTAAACAGCCATTTTCTCACCCCTAAGAGGAATGCTACAAAATCAACTCCAACTCAAGTTGGTGATTTGCTAGACCTTTAGCTTTGGCCCTCCTTGTCAGTCAACATTGTTAATATATAAATAATTGCATTTTAACAAAAGAGCTAAATGCTTTCAATCCAACCAAAGGCTAGTATGTATCCCCCCTACCACTACCACTAATTCCCAACCAGAGATGCTTATTTATAAGGAAGTTTGGAAACAGCTCAAAGACCAAATGCATCCTTCTTGGCTCACTAAGAATTACATTATGTAAATAGCTGACCTCTTGGAAATTTTCAGTTTGACCATGATACCCTTTGGTGCACCTAGACTGATTCTCAACTATTCTCATTTAGAAATTCAGTCACTTAATAAAGCTGAGGAAATAACTCTATGCCTTATATTGTTACACATACAATTAGGTACATAACAGATGTGTCCTATCATAAGCATAGTCAAAGAAATAAATGAAATAAAAATGCATTTCCCCTTTAAGATTATATTTATGAATATTAATATATGGGTAATATAAAAACAATTCAAAAATCCAATTTACTAACCATTTATATTTTAATATAGTTTTTCTTAGTATCTTTTTTTCACATTTTCACATTAGATTTTCCTTTGTGTCATTCTAATCACCCCTTATAATAAAGTTCAAAAAAAAACCTCAAAAAATCTGACATTGTATGCAACATCCAGTAATTATGAACCTCTACCTTTGCAAAGGAAGAAGTAGGTGTTTTCTCATATCTCTTTATTCAACCAAGCTTATTCTTTATAATTCACTGTTAAATTTAATTATTTTATGAATGTTGCTCTTTATTTTACATTGTGGTAGTATTATACATGGGGGCAGTTAGGCACAATGACTAGAGTACCAAGTCTGAAGTAAGAAAGACCCATTTTCCTGAGTTTAAATCTGGCTTTAGACACTTACTGGTTATATGACCTTGAGCAAGTCACTTAACCTTATTTACCTCCGTTTGCTCATCTGTAAATAAATTAGAGAAGGAAATGGCACCAAGAAAAAACTAAATAAAAACCATAACTATGAAGAGCCAAATATGACTGAAATTACCCACATATAAATATACAAATATATTACACACACATAAATATATATATACATACTTATGACTAGATTGTTTTCTGGATTCTGTTTACTTCAATTTCCACCTGTATATAAAAATCTTTATGTTTCTCTGCATTTGTATTGTTCTTTATTTATTACAGCACAATACGATTTCATTGTATTCATACTCCATAATTCCTTCAGTCACTCTCTGATCAATTTTATTTTTCTCCAGTTCTATTATTAGAAAAATTTCTGGCATTATGGGTTTACATGGAACACTTCTTTATGCCAATAACCTCCTTGAGATACATGCCCAAAAGTTGAATCCTTAGATCAAAATAAATAAACATTTTAATCTCTTTATTTGCATAATTCTAGGTGGAGCAATGGATACTTGGCATAGTTCAGGGAGTCAGGAAGATTTGAATTCAAATCCAGATTTAGAAGCTAGTTTTGTAACCCTCAGCAATTCATTAAAATCTCTATTTGCCTCAGTTTCCTCATTTGTAAAATAGTGACAATAATAGAATCTACCCTATTGTGTAGATAAAAACAGTTAATAATTATAAGGCACCTGGCACATAATATGTGCTATATAAATATTATTATTGATATTATTGTTATTATTATCACTAATATTCTGGTTCCATGTCTATTTTTTTTCTGTTTTTTGCTGAGGTAATTGAGGTTAAGTGATTTGCCCAGGGTCACACAGCTAGGGAATGTTAAGTGTCTGAGACCAAATTTGAACTCAGGTCCTCCTGTCTTCAGGGCTGGTGCTATATCCACTGCACCATCTAGCTGCCCCAGTTCTGTGTCTATTTTAATGTATTGTGGAATACATTACATTCCACAATACATTATATTATAATGTATAATGTATAAAATGTTGGCCCAAGCCTAATTTCAACCAGACTACTTTTCAGTTTTTCTAGCAACTTTTGTCAAAAATTTTTTTCCCTAGGAAATTTTCATATTTAGGATTACCAAAGCCTGGGTTAATAAATCCAATTGTTTCTGACTTTCCCTTGACTAGTTTTTTTCCAGTGATCCACATTTCTATTTCTAAGAAGTCCAAAATAATTTTATGAGACTTCCAATTAATAATACAGTTTGAAGTCTCAAGAATCTACTCTATAAATGGGGGTACATGGGAGTTTCAAGGGGAACCAGCAATTCTGGTACAAGGGCTACTCATCAACTCTCACTGTGGCTCCAACAAAACATACCATGCACACTTGTTAAATCATTGATCCTCTTCAAATGGTAGAATACAAATGAAAAAAAAAGATGAATATTTCCACCCTTCAAGAAGATAAAATTTTATTTACAGAGACAATACACAAATAAATGAGTAAATGCAATCTAATTTGAGGAGAAAGAGAGTATTAATAAACATAGAAATTAAAAAAGGCTTTCCGGAGGAAGCAGAGTCTTACTGGAGCCCTGTAAAAAAGCTACCAATTTTAAGGGGTGGAGATGAAAGATGAACACATACCAGTCAAGATAGATAGCCTGTAAGAAAGCATGAAGACAATAAAATGGCAAGTTCAGAAAAGAAAAATAAAAGAGCCACAGAGACAAGAATGGAATGTGGTCAATAGGGAATGAGATGAAATAAATCGGGATAGATGTTCAGACTTACTATCGTAAAGAGTTAAAAAGTCAGGCTGAAGAGTCCATATCTTTACCTATTTGTATATTCTCTATATCTATAGTATATAGACACAATCTATATCTACATATATGTCTACTTTTTATATTATAGGTCATTCTAAACATATGTTCACATATATCTATAACTCTATCATATTTTCTTTTTCTTAGAGGCAATAGGGAGTTCCTGAAGTTTCTTGAGCAAGTGAGTATGATGCTCTTATTTGAATTTTTGGAAGATTTTATGGGCAACTGTAAAATAAAGATAAGTTAGGAAGGAACAGGAATGAATTGGGGAGTTGTCAGATATCTGTTAACAATCCAGGTAAGAAACAATAAGGGTTTGAATGACAGTGGAAAACTTATGCATGAAGAGAAGAAAAGTATTTAGAGGTGTCTTGAAAAATATTTAATAACAAGCTTTCTGGGGGGACATAATATATGCACAGCAAACTTATTAAGTGTAACCTACATTATTAGCATTTTTCCCATCCTTTTCTTAAGTCTAAATAATCAACAAAATAATTAATCAAGCCCTGATTTATGGTGTTTATTAATTTCTGAAGAATAAATGTTCAACCCAAAAATTTAATAATCAACTCAAGCCAGTATGAGCTTTTTTTAAAGCATAGTTCTGATAATGTTCTTTGAAATAATTCTCTTTGTTCAGTGACTCATTGAACATCAAATTATTAAATTAATCTGATATTGGTGTTGAAAACAGGATTTATCTTGGAGGTGAATCTGGGTTCTCATAAGTCGTGCCATTAAAGACAAGCTCTGGCAAGGCCTGGCAAGCTGAAAAGGTTTCCACCACAGCCTGGCAATAAACTGTACATTGGATAAATAACTGATAAGAGTCTAGACTAAAGGACAAGTCATTGATTATACTTTTCAATCATTTTTTGTTGTTATAAACACCCAAATTATATAGAAAGACCCTAGGAAGATGTTATCTATATCCAAACAAAGAAATGATAAATAGAAGTATGTATAGAATAATAGATATTTTTATGTGTGTGTGTATATGAGTTCATGTCTAATGGCAGCCATTGGAACTAGGGAAAGGAGGAATGGGGAAGTTACATAATAATTTTATTATATGTTTAAAAGGAATACCAAGTTATACTTTGAAACTACATGAACAAAAATCTTTTCCCCCCTATTCTGTTACAGAATGATTGTTTTGTTTTGTTTTGCTTCTTAAGTTTGGAATAATTTTTTAAAGAAATACCGCATTCATTTTCAAATTATATCACTTTTTCCCCTTTTCTCCCCTTTTTGTTCCAAATTCTTCCATTCCTCTGAGAGTCAGAAAATGAACAGACTTGATGGAATCTTAGAAAGGATCAGCAATTGTCCAATTCCATCATTTTACAAAAGAAACTAAGGCTTAAAGAGAAGACTCCTGACTAGTTAGCAGTATCCCCCAGAACTACAACCCAGCCCAAAAGCTCTTTCTATGACACCATCTTGCTGTTTACTTTAGAATATAGAAATGCTTTTCTCTTGGCTTAGCATTCCCTGATAGCTAGCTACATTACTGGCATGATTTAAGAATAGTTCACCAAGAGAACTGCTTTTCTTCCCACACTGTACTTATGGTGAGAGCACATATGTTAACTCTTTCTGGTTTAGGATGAGAGTGGGTGAACATGACTGCTTGCTGGGCAGCTTCTGTACTACATCAGTATCTTTTCAGATATATAACAACAATTCAATCAAATTAATGCCTACCAAAATTCCTGTAATGTTTCCCGGGGGCAGAGATGACAAATGCCCAAATGTCTGTTATTTTCCACAAAAGGGGAATTTATTTTTTTTCACAAATCATATCATAAATTTTGTTGTATCCTTCTTTCAAATGAAGAAGTCTATTCCCATACACTCTTGGCAGAAGGTGTCCCTGGAATTCATTAACCCTGTGGAAGTTGTTTGCCTTTTATTCCAAACTCCACATCCCACAAGGGAAATTCTTCCCTATGACCTCTGACTTTTCAATTTGGCCCCAAAATGCACTGGAGCAAGGACGTGGGAAACTCCCATAATGCTGAAAGCCTGCCCCTACTGAATTCTCTAAAGTGCACCCATGTTAGCATGAGCTATATCAGTAAGACCACAGGATTGAGATCTAACAAGGATCCTAATCATCATAGAAACATAGATTTAGGAGCCTGACAGATTACAAAACTGCTACATTTTATGGACAAGAAAATAAGACGGAGTTAAGTGAGTTGCCGGAAGTCACACAGGGAATTTGTATTATAGCATGAATTTGACCATAGATATTCTATGGTTTTCTAAGACCTCCAACATCAAGTATATAATCCTCTGTTTGCCATTCAAAACCCTTTATAAACAGTTCCCCTCCTATCTCTATGGCTTTCTTATATCTCAATCCCTAATATTTTCCCTGGCTGTTCGCCTATTTCTGGAATAATTTTCTTCCTTACCTCTATCTCCTCATTTCCCTGGCTTTCATGTAGTTCCTGCTAAAATCCTATTTTCTATGAGAAAGCTTTCCTGATGTTAGTACCTTTCTTCTTATGCTATCCAATCCATTAGATTATGAGTTCCTTGAAGGCATGAACTGTCTTTTGCATTTCTTGATCCCTAAATCATAACATATAGTAGGTATTTAATAAGTATTTATTGACTGACTTATTTATCTTATATATTTTATTTGTGCATAATTGTATGCATATTTTCTACTTCATGGGACTGAGCTGCAGGAGCAGAGACTTTTTTTTTTTTTGCTATTTTGGTTTGGTTTTGCCTTTCTTTGTACCTTCAAGCCAGCGGATAGCCTCAGGTACTTAATAAATGCTTGTTGAATGACTAAATAAATTACTAATTCTAAATCATATTGTATTGCTACAAAGTCTTCTTACTTCTAAAAGGATTAATTTAAAAAGTTGAATATACTGGAAATTTATTAACTACTTTGCCTTCATAACATCAAACTTTTTTTTTACTGAATTTTGGACTGAATGATATTAGAAGTTTTTTGTTTGTTTGCTTTTCTGAGTTGGCTAAATAGAAGTATACATGCATATAGGTATTGTACAGCAAGGACCAAAGTATGATTTAAGGGGTACATAGAGAAGTCAACTTTTGCTTCCTTTCTCTGGCTCCCATATAACTCAAATAAACCTCAAATCTTGGACCTAATGAAATATGTTGGGGCTTGTTTTGCTTTCTTTCCTTGGGAAAAAGTTATGCATTTAAAGACCAAGATAGAAAAAATTTCAAATATGCCCCAGTTGAATGTAGGGCTCTAACTCCTGTTCCTCTCTGTAATTTGGAGGTTAGGATCCTGCCCTCTTCCCCCCCAGCATCTGTTCTTGTTCACTGACAGTTATAAGGGAAGCAATTAGCACAAGGAGAAGGAATAACTAAAACATTGTAATTTTTACCATACCCTAACAGTAATATTGTGACAAACAATTCCACATTAATTCAGTGCCTCCAGACACCACGAACTCACAAACAGCTCCAAAGTTAAACTCCTGACTTGGGTTAACCAGTCTGAACGTTGTGGAGAATAAAGATTTGGGGCAATCCAGGGAGACATCTTGATTGGGTTAAAGACCACCTCTTTCAGCTCCTTGTTCTCAGGGCTGCTCTTTAGTTCAAGCTATATTACGCAAGACATATGAAGATGTGCATTATTGAAGCCTTTGGTCAAATTGGCCCTTTAAAATAAAATACTTTCTTTGGCATGCCATTTTATGCTAAAGTAAATTAAGAAACGCATTTACAATGTTAGAAGGATGTTCCAAATTTAAACACAAGCAAGTTACTGAAAAAACAAAGTGTACTGCTAACTCACCCACGTTTTATGTATGTAGTATTCTGAAGTACTACTTTGTCTGATGAATGAAGGAATACATATCATGTGCATAAATAATGCACATCTTTAAAGAATTTGTACATTACTATGCATATTATAATATGCACATTATAAAAAACAATGTGTTGGAATAGAAAGAGGAGCAGATTTAGAGCTAGAGTATTGCCTTCAATCCAGGCTCTCTGAATTAATAGATGCATACCTCTAAGCAAGTTATTTCCCTTTGGTAGATTTCAGTTTCCTTATTTATTAAATGATGGAAGTGTACTATATGATCTTTAAGTTTTATTCCAACTCTAAGTCCTACAAAGATGGTTATGTATGTATGATAGTTATGTGATTGAGTCATGCAATAAAGGGATAGCTCAGCTCATTATGGGGCATAATTAAGTATTTGATTTGGCATCTAGAACACTCCTTGCTAAGGGAAACTATAATTTCTGCCTTTGGAGAAATAGAAAAAGTGCCATAGGTGAGCATCTTCTATATCCCTCACCTACAAGAGGTGTTAGATTAGCATTGTATCTATCCACCATACCTCAAATATTGATAGTCAGGAGTACATTACTTTGGGAGTCAGTCCCAGAATTAATATACTTTCCTCAATTCATTTTCATTTTCATTTCCAAGGGAAGAGTAATACTTACCTTACTATCACCGGTTTATCTTCTTCACAGCAAAGACTGGCTGTGTAAAAGTCCATCAAGCATAGTATACACATTATTAAGGGATATAGTAAACAGAATGTGAAGAACCTATGTCAATTAAAATAAACCAAAGTCTATACAAATGAGTTCTCTAATTGGAAGTAAGATAATACCTCAGGTGAAACTTGTAAAGAGAACCAAGATCTCATAGATCTAATACAATTCTCACTAAGAGAAAGTCCAATTTAAGCAGGCTCTGGGGTGAAAGTATAGAAATCAAAGAACCTGTTGCAGGCCACATCTGAAGCTTGGGAAGTTCCAGACTTCCCTTTTTAAATCTATGCTTCATCCTTCCCACTTGTCTCACTCTAAATCTTCCTTCACAATTTCTTCCAATCACTTAAAGAAATAATTTCTCTTTGAAGCAGATACATAGTGTCATTCTCAAAATTTTCTCAACCAATTAGAAGTCATGTCTTCTTGGGCATATTAAGTACCCAGTTTCATTGAACTTCCCCTCAGAAGGAAAAATCCAAGATTTAGAGCAAAAAGAAATCATTGGGGTCATCTGGCCCAACCATCTCATCTTCAAATAAGGCAGAGAAAAGCAGAAGCAAGATTCAAATACAAGTTCTCTGACATCTATTCCACTTTACAATGAATCATCTTGCAGTGTTTCTATAATGATCTTATTTCTACATGAAGACATGAAGATCTATAGTAAAAGGAAATATACTCTCTCCTAAGACAGACCATTTTACTTTAGATACAAAAATATGCACATGTGATTCTCCATTAGAATCCAATCCATAGTAACTATAGAACAGAGGTTCCTAAACACTAGTCTATAACCTTGTTACATTAAAATATTTTGGTAACCATGTCAATATAATTGGTTTCCTTTATAATTTTGTATTCTGTCATATTTTAATAACATTGTTCTGAGGAGATATCCATGGGTTTTACTAGAATATCAAAGGGATTTAAGGTATACATAAATGAATTTAGAATGCTTGCCATAGTCATGTTCCCAGGGTTCACCTGACCTCTGAAGTCATGAATTGTGCAAAGGTCTCTGGGATCAATACCAGAAAGTTTTAAGAGTGAGAATTCAGAGAGAAAAGGAGGAAGTTAGGTTAAATGAGTATAAATTTGTAATACTTGCATCCTGAAACTATTTGAATTTTTTTTCAAAGTGTAACATTTAGCTTAAGATTTATACTTCTCTTTTTCCCCTTCAAATTGCCAGAAAGAAGACTTCCAGAGTAAAGCCAAGATGGCAGAGTAAAGCCAGGAAGCTGTTCAAGCTCTCCCAGTTTCCCTTGAAAACCCCATGAAACCAAACCTCTGAGCAAAGTCTGATGGAATGAAAACCTTCTCCAGCTCAAGATAGACTGGAAAAACTTCAAGAAAGGTCAGTCTCACTGGGATGAAAGGGGTGTTCATCCCAGCTCAGATAAGACTCTGGGTCTTAATCACAGCAGATCAACAACTGAGACCCTCAGTACTGGCTCAGTAGAGAAGCAGATCAGAGGAGCAGCTTCCAGTCCCAGTTCAGAAGGCAAATTTTGGGAAACCAGGCTGTTTCCTGAAAAGATTAAGCATAGCAGCTCCCTCTAAACATAAGGGGCCCCTTGTGCTCAAAGCCAAAGCTCAGAGCTGCACAGGATGCTTGGGAGAGTGCCCCCTTTATTCTAGGAGTAGAGCTCAATCATAAAAGTAAAAAAAAAAAAAGAGGAAATAGCAAAAGAAAAGGAAAGAAAATGATCAAGAAACAGAAAAGAACCTTGACCATAGAAAGCTATTATGGTGACAGAGTAGATCAAAACACAAACTCAGAGGAGGACAGAATGTACACAGAATATCTCAAAGACTGAGATAAATTGATCTCAAGCCCAAAAAAGCTTCTTGGAAATGCTTATAAAAGTCTTCAAAAGGCAAATTAGAGAAGTAGAAGGAAAAATGAGAAGAGAAAAGAAAGGTGTGCATGAGAGAGTCAACACCTTGGAAAAAGAAGGAAAAAAAATTGATTGATGAAAGCAATTCCTTAAAAAATACAGAAAACAATACATTCAAAAGTAGAATTAACCAAATGGAAAAAGACATACAAAAGCTAACTGAAGAAAATCACATATTAAAAACTAGAATGGGGCAAATGGAAACTAATGATTGTGAGAAAGCAAGAATCAGTCAAACAACCTAAAAAGAATGAAAAAAATGGGAGAAAATGTGAAATGTCTCATTGGAAAAAATAGCCAATCTGGAAAATTAGATCCAGAAGAGATAATTTAAAAATTATTGCCTGATCTGAAGGCCATTACCCAAAAAAAGAGCCTGGGTAGCATTTTTCAAGATATCATTAAGGAAAATTACTCCAATATCCTAGAAACAAAGGCAGAAATACTCATTGAAAAAATCCACTAATCACCTTGAGATCCCACAAGAAAGACTCCAAGGAATATTGCTACAAAACTCAAGAACTACAATCTCAAGGAAAAAATAATGCAAGCTGCCAGATAAAAACAATTCAAATATAAGAAGAAACAGTCAGGATTATACAGGATCTGACAGCTTCTATAACATATTGGAGGGCCTGGGAAATCATATTTCATGAAGGCAAAGGATTTAGGGTTACAACCAAGAATTAACTATCAAGATAGAGTCAGCATCATCTTTCAGGGGAGGAGATGGATCTTCAAAGAAGTAACAGATTTTCAATTATTTCTTTTGAAAAAACTAGAACTAATCTAATTTAATCTACAATCACAGGACTCAAGAGAAGCATAGAAAGGTAAAATGGGAGGGAATATATATATGTGTGTGTGTGTGTGTGTGTGTGTGTGTGTGTGTGTGTGTAAGTATATATGTGTGTGTGTGTGTGTTATTTCAATTCTGATGGATATGGTTCTTTTCAAAAGTTCCTATTGTTCAGCAATGAGGATAGTCATATGCATCCAGAGAGAGGCCTATGGGGACTGAGTGTGGACCACAACACAGCATTTTAATGCTTTCTGTGAATATTTGCTTGCATTTTTTTCCTTCTTAGGTTTCTTTTTCTCTTCCTAGATCTGATTTTTCTTGTGCAATTAGATAACTGTATAGATATGTATATATATATATATATATATATATATATATATGATTTGTTATATAATTTAACATATTTAACATGTATTAGACTACCTGCCATCTAGGGGTGGGGGTGGGAGGAAGGAGGGGAAAAATTTGGAACAAAAAAAATTTTGCAAAGGTCAATGTAGAAAAATCACTCATATGTTCTGTAAATAAAAAGCTTTAATTATTTTTTTAAAAAGGTTAAACTGTTTATATCCCTAGATGGGAAAATAATATCTGTAACTCTTGAAAATTGTACCTGGGTCGACAGAAAAGAGTATCACATGAACTAGAGATGTGGTTGTGAATGGAGTCTCATGTGATGATATAAAAAAAAGATAATGGATAGAAAAATATCGGTACTGGGAAAAGAGGAAAGAGGAGAGATAATAGGATAATTAGATCACATGAAGAAGCACAAAAGATCTATTACAATCTAGGGAAAGAAAGGAGGGAAATTAACATTATATGCAGCTTGATCTCATCCCTTTTGGCTCTAAGAGGGAATAACTTAATCATTCAGTTGGGTATCACTATTTATCTGATCTTATAAAGAAGTAGGAGGAGAAAGAGGAAAAAAGGGAGGGGGACAACATAGAAGATCCTGCAGATACACTAGGGAAAAAGGTAAGAGAAGAGGGAAGGGGTGATAGCAGATAAGGTGGGATGGGTAAAAACATTGACTAAGGACAGGGTGGAAAGAGAACAAAAGTATGTACAGAGGAGAAAATAGGATGGAGGGAAATACAGAGCTGGTAATCATAATTGTGAATGTGAATGGGATTAACTCTCCCATAAAATGGAAGCCAATAACAAAATGGATTAAAAACCAGAATCATACAATATATTGTTTACATGAAACACATTTGACACAGTAAGGGTAAAAGGCTGGAAGAGAAATTGTTATGCTTCAGCTGAAGTAAAAAAAAAAAAGGTGGGGGTAGCAATTCTTATCTCAGATAAAGCAAAAGTAATAATAAACCTTATCAAAAGATATAAGGGAGAAAAGCATATCTTGATAAAGGGTACCATAAATAATGAAGTAATAACAATACTAAATGTGTGTGCACCAAATGGTAAAGCAGCCAAATTCCTAGAGATTTTAAGCCAGTTACAGGTGAAATAGACTGTAAAACTGTACTAGTGGGGGACCTCAACCTTCCTCTCTCAGAATCAGAGAAATCTAACAATAAAATAAACAAGAAAGAAGCTAGGGAGGCTAACATAATCCTAAAAAACCTAGATATGATAGACTTTTGGAGAAAATAGAATACAGATAAGAAGGAACACACCTTTTTCTCAGCTGTAGATGGCATCTACACAAAAATTTACCATGTATTAGGGCATAAAAACCTCACAATCAAATGCAGAAAGGCATAAATAGTAAATGATTCCTTTTCACACCACAATGCAATAAAAATTATATTCAATAAAGGGCCAGGGCTTGTTTCCCAAAGAGATCTAAAAGGAGGGAAAGGGACCCACATGTGCAAAAATGTATGTGGCAGCCCTATTTGTAGTGGCTAGAAACTTGAAACTGAATGGATGCCCATCAATTGGAGAATGGCGGAATAAATCATGGTATATGAATGTCATGGAATATTATTGTTCGGTAAGAAACGGTCAGCAGGATGATTTCAGAGAGGCCTGGAGAGACATGCATGAACTGATGCTGAGTGAAATGAGCAGAACCAGGAGATCACTATACATGTCAACAACAAGACTATATGATGATCATTTCTGATGGACATGGCTCTCTTCAACAATGAGATGATTCAAACCAGTTCCAATTGTTAAGTGACAAAGAGAGCCATCTACACCCAGAGAGGACTGAGGGAACTGAGTGTGGTTCACAACATAGCATTTTCATTCTTTTTATTGTTTGTTTACATTTTATTTTGCTTTTATTTTTTTCTTGTGCAGAACAATAATTGTATAAATATGTATACATATATTGGATTTAACATATTTCTACCATGTTTAATATATATTAGACTATTTGCCATCTAGAGGAGGGTGTGGGGGAAGAGGAAAAAAATTGGAACACAGAATTTTGCAAGGGCCAATGTTGAAGACTTGTCCACTCTTTTGAAAAATGAAAAGCTTTAATAAAAAAAAAAATAAAGGGCCAGGGAAAGATAGACTAAAAGCTAATTGGAAATTAAATAATCTATTTCTAAAAAAAAATGAGTGGGTTAAACAACAAATCACAGAAACAATCCATAATTTCATCCAAGAGAATGGCAATAATGAGACAACATATCAAAACCTATGGGACACAGCCAAAGCAGCTCTTAAAAGAAATTTTATATCTTTAAATAGCAACATGAATAAAATAGAGAAAGAGAAGATAAATGAATTGGGCATGCAATTAGAAAAGCTAGAAAAAGAACAAATTTTTAAAAACCCCAATTAAATACCAAATTAGATGTTCTGAAATTCAAAAGAGAGATTAATAAAATTGAAACTAAGAAAACTATTGAACTAATTATAAAACTAAGAGTTGGTTAACTCTTTGGTTAATTTGATAAACCTTTGGTTAATTTGAATTTAAAAAAAAACAAATCACCAGCATCAAAAATAAAAAAGTTGAACCAATAAAAAAGAAGTCAAAGCAATAATTAGGAGCTATTTTGTACAGCTGTATGGCAACAAGTCTGACAATCTAACCAAAATGGATAATATTTATAAAAATATCAATTGTCCAGATTAACAGAAAAGGAAATAAATTACTTAAATAGTTCCATTTTAGAAAAAGAAACTGAACAAATCATTCATTAATGAATGCCCTAAGAAAAAAATCTGCAGAGCCAGATGAATTCACAAGTCAATTCTACCAAATATTTAAAGAACAATTAATTGCAATACTATGTAAACTATTTAGATAAATAAGTAAGGAATAATATCAATTTCTTTCTATGACACAAATATGGTACTGCTACCTAAACCAGGAAGAACCTATACAAATCAGCATAATTTCCATATACTACTAACAAGGTTCATTAGCAAGTGATAGAAAAATTCCACTTAAAAATACTGTAAACAAAATAAAATATTTAGGGGCCTACCTACCAAGACAAACCCAAGGACTACATGAACACAACCACAAGACATTTCTCACATTAATAAAGTCAGATCAAAACAATTGGGAAAATATCAATGCTAATGGGTAGGCTGAGCTAATATAATAAAAATAGCAATTATGCCTAAATTGGTCTACTTGTTCAGTGCCATACCAATCAAGCTGCCAAAAAAATATTTTATAGAACTAGAAAAAATAATAAAATTCATCAGGAATAACAAAAAGTCAATAATATCAAAGGAATTAATGAAAAAATACAAAAGATGGTTGCTTAGCAGTACCAAATCTAAAACTATGTTATAAAGCAGCAGTCATCAAAACCGATTAGATACACTTGATTAAATAATCAAGGTCTTTTAATATTTGATAAATCCTCAAACTCCAGCTTCTGGAATAAGAACTCACTATTTGTCAAAAATTGCTGGGAAAAATGGAAAATAATACATTAGAAACTCAAAATAGACCTACATCCCACACTCTATACTAAAATAAGATCAAAAAGTGTATGTGATTTGGGCATAAAGGGTGATACCATAAACAAATTAAGACAGCAAGGGATAATTTACCTATGAGATCTTTGAAGAAGGCAGCAATTTATGACAATAAGAATTAGAGAACATTATGAAAGGCAAAATGAATACAAATGATACAATACAAAATACAGATTATTTAAGCAGACAGAAATTTGAAGGAAATTGGAAGAGGCTAACCCACCAGAGAAATCAAGAAGGGTCTAGTACAGAAAATGGCTCTAGAGCTTAGTTTAGGAGGGAGGTATAGAGTCCCAGAAGCTGAGAAAAAAGGGAGCTAATATCACACATGAAAAATATCTGCAAACATGCAGAAACACGAGATGGGGAGCACAGCAAACAATTCAATTTTTCTAGAATTTAGAATGTAGGTGGAGGAATAGTATGAAACAGGTCTAGCAAAATGGGTCACAACCAAATCATAAAAAGCTTTAGATATCAAACATAACAGGATTGGGGGATAAAAGACAAAAATGACAATTATTTCCTGCCCTCAGAGATCCTATAGTCTACATAACCATGACTGTTATAGTAGAAGTAATAAAAGTGGTAGATGATGATGATGATGATGATGGGTTTTAACTAGATAATTCCAGATCAGATAATTTCCTTGATTTTCATGTAGTTTTCTAGAATATTCCAAGTGAGTTTAGCAATAGTTTTGTGCTCACACAAAGATACAGAAATTATAAGCCATTTTAGCTTATAATAGAATCAGTCTGGCACATATTTACAATTTTTCAGTCCTTCACTGGGTATAGATATTCCTTTTTCTGGGGTGGATGAAAATCCATGCACATCTTCTTTTCTAGTATGATTCTTGTCTAAGATCTTCCTAAATAGGCCAAAGGAAGTTCACCTAAGTTGTTGAAAGTAATGAGGATAGTAGGGATCATGCTTCCATTGGATCTTTTGATATAACAGAAATAACAATGAAGCCCGCAGGATCACTATGTGATTGACTTACCTCCTTTTTTCCATACCATATAATTCTTTAACTTCATTTTTTATAGTTCAATTTGGTGTGAATTCATTATTAGCCATAGCCTATTTGTGCCCAATATAATATAGAGTGACTTATAATTTTCATTTCTTAAAGGTTGTGATATCACAACAATATAATATCCCCAGGACAATCATGATACTGGAAAGATTTTTCCTCATAACAAAGGTTGAAGTCATTGATAGTATTGCATCATTTCATGAATAAAATCTATCTCATTCTTCTCCTCATATTCAACTCTAGGACTAAGTAGTTATAAATATGTAACATATATCCAAGATCTACATACTCAAAAATCAGTTTTGCAGGATGTCAGTTAAAGAACATACCACAAGTGAAATAATGGGCATTTTTCCCAACTTGATTTTTTATTTGTTAATAGTTAAGCAGAGTTTTTTTTTTTTGAATGATTATAGGACTTATTTAAGATTTTGCTGGAATTGACTTTTTTAAAAGCAGCAATGTCATCAACAAACAGAAAAATCTAGGGGATCTCAAAATCTCCAGGGAATCCTTCTATTTGGACTCTTGGATATTCAGAATAGAGAAGAACACCTTCAGTGAGCATAAAGCTCATGTTTTGTGCTTTATTTGACATTATAAAAAAACAATAATAACAAAAAGGGAAGGATGAACAAAACTCTTCCAGTGCATTTTCAAGGATTCTTTTTATGAGCTTAAAATGCATGGGAGACACCTTGTTGGAGGAAGGTCTTTAAGTCTCACTTTTGTTTTTCCAAATCAAATGCTTTTCTTTTTTTATAATCTCAAACAATAAGCACAGTGGTCTTGTATTCTCTCCACCTTTTAGTCAATTGTATGACTGTCAAGAAGTTGTCTGCTTTAGAATAGCATTTGTGAAAGCCTGCCTGTCCCTTTCTTAAATTTTCATCAATGATGCATTCTATACACATGTAAATTATTTGCACAAAGATTTTATAGTGATGAGAAAATTGGCATATGTCTGAATTATTATTGAGATTTTAAAAAATCTTTTTGGTATTAATAATGTCTATAACTTTTCTAATAATTTGGTATCTTATTCTATTTCAGATATCCTAAGAAACAAGCCTTAAATATCCTAAAAATTTTGTAACTTCCCCTAGAGACCTCAGTATAGCTTTAATTTAGTGCAACTCATCTCTCTGCTTTTTTTTGTAATGTTATTCCTTTGTTCTCATGAAACACATAAGGAAATACCTTGTTAAAGTCCAAATTTGGTGTTTCATCATCACTGATGAAGATGATCATTTGTTGTGGATCTTAATAGAGCTTTTCTACATTTTGTGGGTTTTATTATACTTTCAAGTTTTATATTTAAATTCTTCTGAAAGGATCTAGATTAATCAGGTCCTGTGACAAATTTTCTTACCCACTGTTTATTGGTTTATGAGACAAAAATGCTCAAAATTTTCCACCATATTCCTCCATGAGATTTGGAAAATGATCATCAAAAATTGTTTATTTGCTTAGCTCCTCTATTCCTTTGACTGGCAAAGTGATCAAGTGTTTGTTAGTTTATTTCTATACTTTTTGGCTTCCTATTTGTGATGTTTACTTTTTACTAATTAAATATAATTAAACTAAAATGTCTGTTTCCTTTTTTCTTTTTCTTTCTTTCTTTTTTTTTTTGCTAAGGCAATTGGAGTTAAGTGACTTGCCCAAAGTCACACAGCTAGGAAGTTTAAGTGTTTGAGGGTGGATTTGAACTCAGATGCTCCTGATTGAAGTCATAGCCAGTGTTCTATCTACTGTGCCATCTAGCTTCCCCTTAAACAGCTGTTTCTTTATCCATTTCTCATTTATTGGCATTAATAAGTTTTTCAAATAGTTGTGCTTGATTTTACCGATTTTCCATATTTTCTCATTCGTCCTTCAATTTTAAATTTGATGTTATTACTGATTTTTCATTTAAGAAGTCAGTAATCTACAGCTGATTCAGCAATTACTTTCTTGTTTATAATGAATATTTTTTTATCATTTAAGATAATTAATTAAATCTGCATGATTTTATTGAGTACTATATACCAGAGATGTTAGACGCTCAGGCTATGGGCCACATGTATCCCAAAACAGAATATAATTTAATGGAGGCATATTTAACAAGATTAATAAAAATATAACAAAACATAAGTAACATTAATATGTGGTTTTCTAAGTTAATAAGCAGCCTACAGGCATTTTTGGGTATAGTTATTTCTCAATAATAACTCAAATTTGTATTTGACTACTATTATACATATTCAGAAGCTCTTTTTTCCTTTTCTTGATGAAGTGTTCATGATATGTATATGAAAAACTGTCTAGTCAAAAAACATTTGGCCTCTTTCATTCTTTAATTCTAAGCTATATTTCTTCTTTTAAATGTTTTCTTTTTATATGACTGTCACTTCCCAGTACCTGCCCCAGTAAAACATGGTCTTGTTCCAAAGATAAGTGGTTAAACAAAGGAAGCCCTCACACCAACCATTCCTAGCAACACATGCAGCATTCTATAACCATAGATCTGTAATTCTTTATTGAGAATAGAGAAATGTAATTATAATCATCCTCTAAATCAAAACAGGGTAAGGCATTGGTCTGAATTTTTCATACTGTTCTCTTCTGTTTTCCTACCCCACACAGACATATTTATAGATCCTTAACAGAACTCTCCATCTCCCACTTCCTTGCCTTTGCATTGATTTGTTCTCTATGTCTATGTTTCACCCTTTAATCCTCTGTCTTCCTTTGAGACTCAGTTCAGATTACCTGTTCCATAAAAGTCCTTTTCTCTGCCCAAGTCCCAGCTGCTTTTATCTTCTCTATGATTACATTTGATTTATACTGTATATACCTTCTATGTACCTACTTATTTTCATGTGATAGCCTACATTTATGTATAATCTTATTATGCAAAAACTGTTTTTGCCTTTCTTTATATCACTGAAAACCAACAAATGGAACAATAGAGTATTGGGTCTGGAGTCAGGAAAAGCCGAGTTCAAATATGGTTCATTGACATAATAGTTGTGTGACTATGGGCAAGTTACTTAAGCCTTTTTGCCTTAGTTTCTCATCTGTAAAATGAGCTGGAAAAGGAAAACCACCATAATATCTCTGCCAAGAAAACTCCAAATTGGATCACAAAGAGATGAACACGACTGAAAAACTACTGAACAATAATATTCCCCAAATTTAACATAGTACCTGAGACATTGTGCTTAATAATTATTTGCTGACTGAATAATTGATCACTGACATACTTCGTGAAGTCCACCAAAGAAAATAGACTTCAGTGTCTTTCAAGATGATCCATTCAACTTATGTATAGCTCTAATTATTAGAGTGTTCTTTGTTATATTGGACTAAAATCTATTTTTCTATTAGTTATGCATTTATTTAAATTCGATTAAGATCTCTCCTTCAAACTGTTGAAAGCAACTATTATATCCTCATTATACCTTCTCTTTAAATGTCCTTGGGTTTTATCAGCCAATCCTGATTTACAAATGCACTTACTCTCCTATTCCTTTTCTAAATATTCTTTAATTTATCTGTCTAAAATGTGATGCTTAGAATAAAACTCAATACTAGAAAATAGTCTTTTCAGGGCAGAAGATAGTAGGAATAAACATCCAAGTGGCACAATGGTTAGAGAACTGGACCTGAAGTTGGAAAAATCTGAATTCAAATCTAACTTCAAGTACTGTGTGACCCTAGGCAAGTCCCTTAAGCACTGTTTGCCTCAGTTTCCTTAACTGTAAAATAGAGATAATAATACAACTTACCTTCAGAGTTATAAAAATGAAATGAGATATTTATAAAAAGTGCTTAGCGTGGTGCTTAATAAATGTTTATTCTCTATTTTCTCCTAATTATTATTTTGTTTGTACACCTTAAGATTTGATAAGGCTTTTCAACTACTACAGTGTGGTAAAGTCAACTTATATCAGCTTAGAGTTGTTGTTAAATTTCTAATGTGAGGTATTGGCAAACACTATAAATCATAGCTTGATTTATCATTTTGTTGTTTGTCCATACTTAAGGAAATGATGGAGAAAATATTAAAAATGCAGATTGAACTTAAATTTCCCAAAGAACAAGTTTTTAAACATTTATCCATACCTCATATTGAGCCTGTTATGCACTAAAATCCCTAGTTCTGTTTTCTCATAAACTGTTTCACTTCTTCACCCTGTATATGTCCATGCACAATTGACCTTTGGAACCCAAGTTTAGAATTTTACATTTATCTCTATAAAATGTAATAGTATTAAATTTTCCAAACAATTGTTACCTACCAAAATAATTTTGTATTTCAAATCTGTTATCTAATATATTTGATATCTCGACTAGATTCTGTAATACGTGAATTTGAGAAGCATTGCCCTTATGCATTCAGCCATATTATTTATGACTACATCTACTGTATATGTTGATGTCATACAGACATAAATTATTCTAAAACACAGTGAAAGTTATGTATTTTCTTTTTTTTTTTTTTTGCTTTTTGCTGAGGCAATTGAGGTTAAGTGACTTGCCCAGGGTCACACAGCTAGGGAATGTTAAGTGTCTGAGACCAGATTTGAACTCAGATCCTCCTGACTTCAGGGCTGGTGCTCTATCCACTGCACCACCTAGCTGCCCCATGTATTTTCTTTTATCATCACTATTCTCCAATAATGTAAACAATGGGAAGTTGACACTTTTTTCTATTAACTATTATCAGCAATATGTTCAGTAAAAAGTGAACTTAATATTTGGCGGATCTGTTATGAAATTCTCCTCCTTCCACAGATTCATAGCTAGAAATATTTTTATCTAAGGCTAAACATTTTTTGTTGGAGGAATTTGGGCAGGGGAAAGAAGCAGAAGTAGTAGTTGCACAGAGAATATTCTAACCACAAATAAGGTCAAAGTAGGCTAGGTGGTAGTCTAGCCTTTGCTCCCACAGGGCTTAAGAGGCAAAGTGAGTCCCAGAGAATAACTACACTCAGATATGACCCTGAGAATGTCATGGCGGCATTAAGCAGTGGAGGACCACAAAGTGAAACATGGGGAAAATGGTCATAACATGTTGAATTTATACCAAACTATGTAAAAAAAGGTGCCTTTGGATGTCAATATGCTAGGCAAAGCTTCATTTGGCCATACTAGATATAGCTCCTCATGGAGCTTCCAGAATAAAAACTACTTCATGAATGAAGCAACTTAGTAGTCACCTCTCATTATCCTTCCATTTCATTTTTTTCCCCACTGAGTTCATCCTCTCAGTATGAATTGACTCTAAGAAAGAAGCCATGTATACTAACAACTAGAATCAACATCTTATTTCAAGTTGCTCTTCCAATTTGTATAAAATTATGTGGATGGATGGATGGAAGGATGGATGGATGGATGGATGGATGGATGGATGGATGGATGGATGGATAGATGGATGGATCATAATGTAAGGGTTATTTTCTTTCCAAAAATGTCACAGCTCCCTAAAATTGTCAGTTGGATGATCACCAAATGACTTTCTTTCCTCCCTTTTTTATGTCTCATTTTATTTCTCTCAGCTTTTCAATATGAGTCCATAGTCAGTTTTTGGACAATGTACAAATTACTTGTTACCTTTTACCCAAACTTTTAGGAATGTTTGTCCACAACAGTAGATTACTGCCTCACTTTAGGAGAGGTCATTTAATTCAGAGACTCTCCTAATTGGGAGAATTTAGAATCCCTGAAAGCAAACACCTGTATTCTTATTACTACTCTTATTACTCCTTGAATTTTATACTCCCCAAGTGTTAATCTGTCCTCCAGGGTTTGCCTTCTGAGCTTGAACCCAGTGCTCAATGAGCTTTCAGGTTTCCCCAGGCACTGACACCTCTGGAAATGCTTTCCACATGGGAACCAATATAAAACACATGCGGCTTCTATTGATTTCTCTCTGTAGATTTCCAGATGGTGGCACCCTGACAGAATGAACATGGACAGTAATGAAATACGGCATGGCATAAATTCCCAGAATAATGTTATTTTAAATGGGGAGATTTAAGATTGGGATGATTGTGGCAATAGTGATGTGGTTACAGGCCATCTCTGTGAGGTTCTCATAAAGTGAGGAACTTTCTATCTAAATTCTACCTAATATTTATTTTTCCTTGTTGAAAATCAGGACTATTGCCACCATTGGGAGCTTTTGATGAAATATGCAGGATAGCTGGAAGCTAAGTTGCATAATTGAATTCACAACTCTTTGCTACAGGACTATAATTTAATCAGAGCATTATAATTTACTAAATACCATTACGGAGACATCAGATCCTATTAATCAAAAAAATTTAAAGCTGTATGTTGCAATTTTTCTTTATTTTTTGCAGTTGATCATCTAAAGACGCCACAAAATGAAAGGGATGGTGGCATTTGAGTTTCCATTTTAAAGCATCCATAAAAGGGCACCCTCATCCACATTAATTGGTTCAACTACTTCATCTCAAAGGAGCAAACCAAGTAAACATAGGCTTCTATTGCTCTGACTAATTGAGATGTTTTTTAAAGAAAAGTAAAGTAACAAAATGGAGAGAATATAGGATTAGATATCAGAACTGAGTTCAAATATCAGAACAGAGTTCAAATCCCATAACTGATATTGACTAGCCATGTGGTCATGGATAAAATCCTCAAACCTCACTGAGTATCCAACTACTCTCCAAAAGAACTTCACAGGATCACAGATCAAGAGAAGGCATCTCAGAGGTCACAATCACAATAAGCAAAATGACCTGCTCAGAGTCACACAGATAGTAAGCTAGTATCTGAGAACTGAAATCAGTTCTTCCTGACTCCAGGCCTGGTGCTCTATCCACCTATACTCAAAAATCTGAAATATGTTTCTATCCTTTCTTGAATAAAATACAAACTCTGTAGGTTGACTCACTCCTACCATTTAATTTTATTGCATATTAGTATATTTCACACACTCTTTTCTAGTTAAACTGCCTTGACAACAATTCCCATATACAGCATTCCAACTCTTTCTTGAATGTCTTAGCATATATCGTTCCATTTTTAGTGAAATGTGCTTTCTTCTTAGCTGTGTTTCTTGGAATTCTGAGATTCCTTCAGATGAAGTCCAAACATCATCTTCACAAGATCTTCCTTGATTCCCATATGTTATTGACATCTGTATTAATAATTATTTTGTTTCATTAAGTGAGTGTTTAATAAATATTTGTTGAATTAGATAATCTACATGACCAATCCAGTGCCTTTTCCACTATACTACATTACCAGAATAGCATTTATTCATTCAAAATAATATTAAAGATTTTTATTTTTTTATTTTTTTATCTACAGGTTAATGACCTGAGCACTGAAGAAGCCAATCTTGGTATTATATAAAGCTTTCTCTGAAGAAGATTACAGTGTAGAAAGTGGAAGAAAGACAAATCAAATGGAATAGGAATGATACAAAGAACACTGACAGAGGAATGTATAATTAGTGATCATGCATGAGTGTTATATATTGTGTTGTTCTCCAAGAATAGTGAGAATCCCAAAAGTTTGAACATAGAGTTTAGAGTGGGAAGGAACAAAGCATGAGACTGAAGAGATGATGGTATGGGAAAAAGAGTGCCAACTGATTGAAGGCCAATAGGATCTTTGTTAGGACAAGAATAACAAATTGAAGATTGTCATTATGGAAGAGAATTCCAAGCAGCTATGAAGAGGGGACATTGAAGAAAGGTTTGGAAGAGGAGGAAACTTGAGAAATGATTCATGGAATGTCACAGGAAGGTCCATATAGCATTGTAGGAGAAGGACAGTTATAAAAATGAAAAAAGAATTTTAGAATCAAGGCACATTTGTAGCTGTGGGGTAGCGTTTAGTTGTACCTGTTGATCTTCATCATCAGAAAGGAAAGAAAATAGAAAGTGCAGAGCCAAGAATATAATGCAACCATAGATGGTGAGGAAGAAATTAGGGAAGTTTTAGAGAAGTTCAACTATTAATGCATTTGCTCTCAGGTGGCAGTAGGATTCATAAGATTTACAACTGAAAGAGCTCTTATAAATAATGCAATCTAATTCTCTTATTTATAACAAATTTTCTGACATTATTTGGCCTATTCCTGATTATTTTAAGAGAGTGACAGTGAGAGATAAGTAATATGCAAACATTTTACATCACTAAATTATTAGAAAGTTGTATCTATACAATTTTCTGTATACATACAATTCTATATCCAGAATTGTATCCATAATGGAGACTTTAATAAAGTAAATGAAAACAGCACTAAGAAGGTAGCTGAAGTCAGATTTGAGTCATGGACTTAGGAATGGGAGTAGTCTTAGATGTAGTCTTGTACTATTCCTTCATTTTATTTTAGGAGAAACTGAGAATCATGGAATACCTGGAATTTGGCCAAAGTCACACTAGCAATAAATGATAAAGCCTATATTTGAACTCAGGTCCTCTGATTTCAAATTCAGCTTTGTACCATCATTCCTCCCTAAAATGAAAGGATCAGTCATAGTATGAGATGTAAGATGATGAGACACATTTTTTCTCTTCTTGATAGAAAAGCAGGGGACAATCAATACAAAATGTCACATCCATAAAACTTTTTTTTAAAAGAAGTAATTTTATCAAGTCAATCATTTATTCATTTAAAAATTACTAAGCATGTGTAATATATATATAATAAATATGTGTAATATACAATTGCACAAATGATGTGATCTTATTAAATTAAATCAGCATATACTTATTCAGTGATTTAAACATGAAAGGGAAAAACTGGGAATAGGAAAATTATTTGGAAAATATTGTTCAGACATTAGAATGAAAAAAGGCAAATGCTTGTCAGCTACACTAAAGCCCATGCTTTTATATTATGAATACATTTTTCTTTCAATAAGAGAGTCAAAAGCCCCTAGATCTGGCAAATACCAAATGACATAACATAAAAAGAAATTGACTGTAATCCTAACAGACAAGAAATTACTGGTTACAGATGTAGCAGTCATTTCAGAATCAGCTGTCTGTGTATAGTCATAGTATTGACTGGCCAGAGCAAAAGCCAAAGTAAACACAAAACTAGAAGAAAGGTAAAAGAAGAAAAGACATTGTATGCAATTGCAGCAGCTCCAAAATGACTTGTTTAAACAACCTGTCAACTTTTAAAAAATGGGAAATGGATAAAAGTAAGGACATTAACTCTGACTATTATCATTTCCTAGAAAAGTTTAACCAATAAAAAACAGTTGCTACAACAAGTAAGCCAAGAGAACACAGAACACACTTTTGCCAGCAAATGCTTAATCTCCTCACCAAGTAGAGACACATGGTAACCTAGGGAGATAATGGTTTAGAATATAAGCTTACTTGCAGAATGTAGAGAAAAAAAAGGGAAGAATGCCAACAATATGAGCTTACAAAACAAGGAAGAACAGTTGAGGAGAAAATAAGGCTGAAGCAAACTTACATAAGCTGAAGCTAACTGAAATCATCCCCTAGAGAATGTTTGTAGAGGAAACTAAAAGGCAGACTACAGATAAATGCAATATGAAATGGATTATTGTCAACAATAATGAAACCGACAAATTTGGATCTATGGTATTTCTATCTATTGTAGTATGCAAGGAATCTGTAACAATACTAAGAATGAATTTGGAACAGCTGGATCAGACCACACACAGAAGAGATCTACACTGGAGATGATACACTTTTTAAAGTAGTCAGTGAACTATTTTTCAAGATAGCTTGAAGAAAGGGGAAAAATTGATGAAAAAAATCTAAGATGGTGATTTTAAGCAAAGTAGGGGGAAATGAAGAGCAAAAAAGTAGCAATTATAAAAACATATGTCTGCTTTCATTTTCATCAAATCCTCATGAGGGAAATATCCCCATAATATTCACAGCAGCATTTGTTTTTGTAATAAAAAATAAACTAAAAGCAAAAAGGGTGCCTCACTGATTAGGGAATGGGTGAAAAACAATTGTGACACATGAACGTTATGAAATTTTAGAAGATATAAGAAATTATACACATGAAGACTTCAGAGAAATATGGTGACTCTTATGAACTAACACTGAATGAATAATATAGTCAAAAGAGCATTTTGCACAATGAATATAATGTAAATTAAGACTACAGTCAAAAAATAAAGAGAAATATATAGGTATAGAAAAACAACATGACTAAGAAGGAAGGTAGCATCAAGGAATATAACCATTTGCACCAAATATGAAAGCTGTATATGAACTTAAGAAAGGACAAAAAGAGAAAAGATTGGATGGGGACAAATAACTGTCTTTATATATATGGGGAGAAGTCACTTTCATATGTTCAAGTAGTAACAAATAAATATCCTCAAGTATCTGAAAGTTCAAAAAAGTCATATTATTAATATTGATATCTCCTGGTGTGGAAACTCCCTCTTCTGAGGGAAATCAGTCATTCTTCAGTACCTTAGTCTGAGAGAGTTGCCAGAGACATTGAGAGGTTAAATCACTTTCCCATAGTCACATAATTAGCATGTGACCAAAATAGAATATAAATCCAGGCCTATTTTATTCCATGGCCAGGACTCTATGTACTATATCACACTATCATTCATACTATGTCCTTATTTTTTAAGTATATTTGAATTAAATCATTTGCTGTGGAGATCATGGAGGGACTTCTTCAAATAAAAGTTAGGAATTTTAATCAAATACTTTTCAATAATTGCCCTAGGGAAAAATATACCACCATTTCTAAGAAACCTTTCCCCAATCCCTCAGAATGCTAGTTTCTTCTCTATAAGATTATTTTCAATTATAGAATAGATATGTGATTAAAATATATAATATTTGTGTACATAATATACACATATATGTATATATAAATATATTTAATTAGGTATTTGAATACTGCCTCCTCATTGTACAATGAGCTCCTTGATTACTGGGAATATTTGTTTGTTTTTGTTGTTTTTTTAAAACTTTCTTTTTTATCCTTAATGCTTGATGCAGAGACTGGCAGATATGAGATGTTAGCAAATGCTTGTTAACTTACTTAATTACCATTAATCAGGCATGTCTCCATTAACTTTTGGATCATACACAATTTAGATGCATCTGAGATTGTAGTCCTCCATAATTTGCAGTCATACAGTGTAACTGGGTGGATATCACAGTTAGAAGGATGAGGCTTTTGTGTCAGGGAGAAGTTTAGGACCTTAGAAAATGATACGTAGTTTGAGAACTATAGTCAGGCATGATGATTTCTATTTCCCTTCTGGTCTCAGCTCATTGGTCATCAGAAGTATCTGTCCCAAGATGTATGTTTTCATTAGGTCAGAATCTAAATGAAATAGAAGTGGAAAAAATAGAGATCATTTAAGCAAAATGTGTCATACATGAAGTCAACAGGCCACTTGTGATACACAACACTCTCACAGTGTTGCTGGCACTGAATTAAAATATATTGGAGAAATGGTTGATAAAATAAATAGAAGTACAATACAATCTAGATAATGTTTATTTATGGTTTTCTAAGTCAATATGGTTCTACACAGATTCATTTCTACTTGAATTTGACACCATTGAACTAAAGTAGTATTTCATTTTACAGGTGGAGAAACAGAGACAAAGCAAATTAAAGTGACTTGGACAAGATCACAGAAAGGATTTTGACTATGTCTTTTAATTCAAATCTGCTAAGCTTTTAAAATTTTGCTAATTTTTAAAATTTTTCTTCCTTGCGTATTTTATAGAATCATTCCCCTAGAGCTAGAAGAACCACCTAATCCATTCATGACTATTTTATAGATAAGGGAACTGAGGTCCAGAAGGGTTAAAAAAAACTTCTGCAAGATTTGATCTGCCAGGTCTGGCTCCTCACCCCTCCCTCTGAGGTGCTGCCTTCACTACTCTGGTCTCCCTGAGAAAACTTCAGGGATTTATTTCTCCAATAAAAGATCTGTTTATTATGAATATCTTTGCTAAGTTCTCTCCAGGACTAAGCCCACTATGAGGTATTCTCTTTCTCTCTCTCATAGTGAATTTCTTCCAATGGCCCTTTTCTCCTTACTTTAGCTAACTCTGATTAGTCTAACTATCTGCTCTTCCAACTCTATTTCATATTTACTATTCCAGGTATCTATTGTATCCCCTCATTTTGTCTGTAACCTCTTCCCCTAAATAAACCTTTCTTTTATCAAAAAAAAAAAAAAAAACTTCTGCAAATATCCTCTGACTCCAAATCTAGGATATTTTGCATAACTTTAAACTGTTATTCGAAGTATTTTACTACAATACAAAATATATAAGGATCCAATTTACACATATTACATAAGTAATATGCATTAATATATCTACAGTATAGCAAAAATAATTAATAACAATGCTCCTATTTAGCATTTATATTACATTTTGTTTGCAAAGTGCTTTGTATACATTATTTCATCTGCACATGCTTAGCACAGAGTAGATGCTTAATAAATGGTTATTGACTGATCACAAATATCCTGAGATAAGTGCTCTTACTCTCCTCAGTTTAATGACAAGGAAACTGAGGTTGACAAAGGTTAAGTGATTTGTTTGAAATCATACAACTAGTAAGCACTGAAAACAGAATAACAGCGGGCTTTTATAGAACACTCTCCAGTTTACAGAACAGTGAACATGCATGATCCCAATGCATGCTTTCTACACTTGTGAGGATCTTCATTTTACTAATCACTAAGGTCAAGGGAGGAAGTCACCCATGATGATATAACTGGCAAAGGTTAGAGGCAGCATTTGAACCTAGATCTTCTGACCTCAGAACCAATACTTTTTTTTCCCTATTTACACTATATAACAAAACATAGTTATCAAACTGGAAATTATTGAGAACTTACACAAGAATTCTCTTATCCTAGCATACATATGGATTTATTTTCCTAATTATGGTTACTTTTCCTTGTCTTTAATACTCTAGAGAGAACCAATTTAGTGCTATGAACATAATACAGTAGGTGCTAAAACAATTTTGTTGTTGTTTTTAATTTGAATTAAATTAACACCTCCTTGATCATTCCTGGGAGGCCTGGCTCCACACCTTACTTGCTATTTTGTACAGCTTAAATATTCTCTCCCAACCTGTCCAGGGGATGAACTGCTACAACACCTACACATCCCTTTACAGAAGTGATTTGGTAATAATTTCCTTCTTCCAAAATTCAGAGATTAAAATCAGACTTGTAATTTTCTCACATTCTCTGACTTGTATCTCAGGCATTCTTTGCCTGAGACCCCCCACCAGTTAACGACTGCATCCATATTTACTTGGAGACAAGGCTTATTATTTGTGCTGACTGGTTTGGTCAATGGAGTTAGATCTCCAGAGTAAGTTTTTCAACAAACATCATGGATTATCTGAAATTTGATGGAGCTAGAAATTCAGATCCAATTTCTCATCCAAAGTATGTTTTTGTTAGGGGCCAAAATCAAACTTGAGGGATTGGAAATAGCAACTAAAGAACTGAGATATCATTCAGACTCAAAGAATTACAAAATTTCAGAGCTGAAAAGAATCTGAGGAACCATCTAATCCAAGTGATACATACTTGTTACTAATTACTTCTCTAGGGTACCCCACAAAAGATCATCAATCCTCTATTTGAAAACTTCTACTGAGAAGGAATCTACTTCCTCCAGAGGAAGGCAACTATTTCAGTGGAGATTCTAATTGTTATGAAATTGCTGATCTTTTCATGAGATGAATCTATATTTGTCTCTTTACAGGCAAATATATTTTATTTAAAAATATATTAAAATTATTAAAAATAATTTTACCCATTGTTCTTTGTTGTCCCCTCTTTGGCCAAAAATAATAAGTCTAATATCTCTGTCTGTCTCTCTGTGTCTTTGTCTATCTCTATCTGTTTCTGTTTCTCTATCTGTCTCTCTTTCTTGCTCACATATCTAATAATATCTGCTAATAAATATCTGAGACTGGATTTGAACTCAGGTCCTCCTGATGCCAGGGCCACTGCTCTATCCAATGTGCCATCTAGCTGCCCCCAAATGTTTTGTTTGCTGCAGTTGTTTTTTTCTTGTGCTTTGTTTTGTTTTTGAGGCAACTGGAATTAAGTAGATTTCCAAAGTCATAAATAAGCCTCATCTCATTTCCACATGACAATCCTTAGGTTCTAGGAGACAAATGTCATTCACTCCCCTCTTCCAATTCCCCTAATCCCAAAACTTCTCTTATACAGACAAAACATTTTTTGTTTCTTCAACTGATTCCCATGTGACATAGACTTGACATCTAGCATTATTCTAGTTGCCTTCCTAGATGTCTTCTGGCTTATGTTTTTTATTCAATTTCTGTCCCATATTTAAACATGATAAAAAAATTCCTAAAGTTGTTAAAATGATATTTTCCCTACTTAAAAAGCAATGGAAGTCTGGACTTGTGAGTTCAAAAGTATCAGGACTACTTAGTAAGGAAACTCTGTCTCCCCTTCCAGATAAGCATATATATGTTTATATCTATAAATATAGATATAAATTGACCAATGCTGCTCAATCAGCAACCTGTCATCCTGGCTCCCAAGTAAGCCCTCTATCTACTGCTTCCCACTACCTCTTTATCAAACATGAATACCAGAGAATTTCCAGCTAACAGAACTCACACACAGCCATTTGCATCCAAAATGACGCCCCTTTCTTTGTAACCCCAACACTCAGTCCAGTTCCCCTAATATTTAACCAAAATGACAGTGCTTGTCGACTGACTTTTTTCTGAATCCTGGAGGTCACTGTTCTATTTGAAATACTTTTGTTTACTTTGGTTTGAGTAAGGGTATAAGCTTTACTTTTTTATAATTGTTTTGAGTGAAGATACAAGATTTGCTCCTGGGGTAGCTAGGTAGCAAGGTGTATAGAGTGCGGGGCTTGAAGTCAGGAAAACTTATATTCCTGAGGTCAAATTTGGCCTGAGACACTTAGTAGCTATAAGACCCTCAGTTTCCTCATCTATAAGATGAGCTGGGGAAGGAAATAGCAAACCACTCAAATATATTTGTCAAGAAAGCCACAAATGGGCTCAAAAACATTTAGATAGGAATGAAATAACAGAGCAACAACAAAAAATAAGCTTTATTCAGTCACATTGGTAATTTAGCAGCACAGATTTAAAAAAAAAACTTCTTCAAAATATAATCTACAAATTATAAAACAAGTTGTTGGATTTTTTTAATTTAACAACTTGAATTACATTGCTTTTTAGCATTGTTCTTACTAATGATTTTAATTCCAAATAAAATCTTTCCAAAAGGAAAAAATAAAACTAGTCAATACCTTTCACTTGGATGAGAAGCTCCAAATTATGTAATATTATACAAGTACAAAGGGAGCCTCTGCTCCTTCTTTGGAAATTTCAGGAGGCCCCAATTGCACACAAAGAGGGGTCTGATATTTTTTAGGTGATTATAGATTGTTAAGATTCCAGCTGTTGGATGCTCTGAGTTTCCTGTACAAAAACAGCACATCTTAAAGTGAGACCTAGTGTTTATGGGTGAAGAAATAACTTTAAAAATCCATTTCATGTCATTTGATTAATTTTCTCTGCACCTCAGGCAATTATATTAGCAGCAATGCTATTCTTCCCAGAACTTGTCCCTTTGCAAGCTCTATAATTAGAGGAAGCCTACGTCCCAACAGACAAAGCCTCTGTAGACTGGAAAGAAGAGACCCATTACATTTAGCCAGAGCACCTTCTGACTCTCCCTCTCGGCAAAGAGCAATGCAAATGTGCACTCTGAAAATTAACACAGCTAGAAAGGAAACATCCCACAGGGTGAATCAATACCCAGCAAAGGATAATGGGATCCCTGTTCAGGCAGCTGTGTCCTGCCCCCCTTCCCATCAGCACCTGTCAGTGAATACAGTCAATGCTGGTCAATCGGCAGCCGTCCTTACAGCTCAATTCACACGGTGATCATTAGCCCCAGCCAGCACGGTGGCACCCCATGCTTCCAAATGGTGTCCTTTTCTCCTTAAATGCAGGCAAACAATGACTTTCTCCCCACTCGTTGGCACAGCCCTTGTTAATCTTTCTTGTTTCTCTTCTGTTTTGCCCTTTTCACAGTATGCAAGGAGAGATGGAGTAGAAGGTAGGAATTAGGTTATTCAACTTAATATCAGGACATGAGTTGCTACCAGACTTTAGACCCATCCAAACTGGCATGAATCACTTAGAGATAATCACAGGGTGAAAATTATACCCCACTGATCAATTCAGCTGGTAAATGATCAATATCTGTCCTCTTGGGTATATTTAACTGTTTATAAAAAGGATAGAAATTTACCTCATTTGAAGTTTTTCCTTCCTTTTCCCCTCTTTCCTTATTTCCCTCCTTTCTTCCTTCTTTTCTTTCCTTTCCTTCCTTTTCTCCCTTTTGCTCTCTATTTCTTCCTTGATTCCTTCCTTTCTTCTTTCTGCCTTCCTTCTTCCCTTATTCCTTTTCTTTCTTTTTTGTTCTTTCTCCTTTATTCTTTTACTCTCTTCCTTATTTCCTTCAACTATTGAATTAAAAGGAAGTTTAGAGATTATCATAGATTCAAAAAATTGTAAGCTCTCAGAGATAAAAGGGAATTTAGAGCCCCATAGTCCAAAATGGACTTCAGTAAGTTAGTTAACATTTAGTAAGTGCTTATTATATGACTGGCACTATGCTAAGTATGGACATATAAAAACTGGCAAAGACAATCACTGACTTCAAGGAGTTCATAATCTCATGGAAGAAATGACAAATAAATATAAAGAAGTTATATACAAGATAAGTGAGAAATAATTTAAAAAGGAAAGGCACTAGAATTGAAAAGGGTTGGGAAAAGATTTCCCTAAAATATGAGATTTTATTTGGGATATAAAAGGAGCCAGAGAAACCAGTAGATGGGAATGAGGAAGGTAAGGATTCTAGGAACGGTGGACATGCAAAAAAATTCCTAGAGTCAAAAAATGGAGTATCTAATTTCTGGAACAGTAAAATGGCAAGTGTCACTAGATCAAAGAGTATATGGTGGAAATAAAATGCAAGAAGATTGGAGTGGTAAAAGGGGCTTATAAAGGCCTTTGAAAACCAGAGTCTTTTGTATTTGATCTTGGAGATGATAAAAAGTCACTGGAGTTTTTGAGTAGAAGAGTACTATGACCAGATTTGTACTTTAAGAATTTAATTTTGGTGACTGAATGGAAGATGTATTAAAGTGAGGAAAAGCTTGAGGCAAGCAAGCACACCAACAGGCAAATGCAATAATTCAAACATGAGATGATGAGGGCTTACACTAAAGTGATGGAAATGTCAGAGAAGAGAAGGGGGGAATATTTGAGAGATGTTGCAAAGATAAAATCAATAGAACTTAGTAACAAATTGGATGGGAGGAGCAGAGTAAGGAAGGAATATAGTAATGAGTCAAAGCTGTAGGTCAGGACTCTAAGGAACTGGGAATATGGTATCTCCTTATTAATAGGAAAGTCAGAAGAGAGGAGGAAAGAGAATGAGTTTTATTTTGGACATATTGAAGTCCACTGGATATCCAAAAGGTAGTTGGGGATATGAAATTGGAAGTCAGCAGAGAGTTTAGGGCAGGAAAGATAATATTTAAATGAAGGTCAAATAATGAAATCAAGTGAAGCAGAATAGAGGGAAAAGATAAGAGGGACAAGGATAGAACTCTAAGGACAATCATACACTATGGTTATAGAGTATGATTTGGATTAGCATCAGGCAAAAGAAAATAAGAAGCAGTCTAATAGTTGGGAAGAAAATGGGATGGAGTATCTTGAAAACTCAGAAAAGAAGAGATTAGGAGAAAAGAGTGATAAATAGTATTAAAGACTGCAAAGAGGTCGAGAATAAGGAGTGAGAAAAGGATCTGCCTAAGAATCCCATCTACATCATCTGTGAGATGTAGTCTTCCATTCTTCTCTTGATGACCTTTAATGAGAAGATCCCATTACTTCCCAGTGTAACACATTACAATTTTGAATAGATCTAGCTGTTAGGAAGTTTTCCTTATATAAAACTGAATTCTCTTTCTTGCCCTCATCCTTCACTCCTACTTTTATCTTTTGTAACTAAGCTTTAAAAAATTTAATCCCTTTTTCTAGTAATAGTCCATCAAATATTTTAAAATTACTGACATTTCCTGAGTCTACCCCAAGATTCTCCTCTAAGCAAAACATCCCAAAGATTCTCATAAACTATGAGGCCCTCAACTGCCTGAGTCTGCTCAGTATGCCTCCCAGTTTTTCAGTGCCTTAGCAATTTTACCTGTCATGTTACAGAAAAAGAAAATGATTCTAGTTAATCAATATCCTTCCTCGTTCTACCCCTCATTTTACAAAGGAAGAAATGCACCCATGGTCCAAGGTTATATAGGCGCTTACTGTCAAATCCAGCATAAAACCCAGTTTTATGATTCCCAGTCTACTATAGCAGTTACTAGACCAGTAAAGCCTTTTACAATCTTAGATGGCATATGCAGGGAATTTTCTTTAATGACCAGCATTTATTACTCATAACTTGGTTTTTCAAATTAAAAATGCATAGATTCACTTAGAAACTAGCCACATCCTTTTTCTAGAGTAGGCTGACTCCTGCAGTGATCCAGAGGAAATGAAACATGTTTTCAGAATTCATTTTCACAACAGCTACCCAAAGGGAATTCTAGTATTTGCTCCAAATTCTTACAATTTTCAAAGAATCTTGGCAATCAAAGTCTTTGGATTTCTTTATAAAAACCAAGGAGATTAAATATCACTTGTCATTGAAACCATTTATATAAAACCTCAGGAAACTTCAATATGTTGCTTGATAATTTGAGCGTCTCAGGATTTAGAACACAAAAATATTTTGGAGATTACCTATGTCAAATATCTTCCCTATATCAGAGATAAGAAACTGAAGCCTCCCCAAATGGAACATTTAGAACCATATTATTTTCTAAATTAAGTTGAGCATCCAAAAGTGGCCTTCAAATGCAGATGTGGCAGTAAGTGCCTTGGATGTTAATAATTCAAAAAAATCAATCTTTGCATCCAACATTTATTTTTTACTTTGTATCATCATTGAATTTAATTTTGCAGTTCATGTGCCAAAACATTCCTATTTAACACATAAGGCTATCCATTCTACCTCCCACTCTGGGTCATCTAAACTGCATTGATTAATGTTCTGTGACATATAACCCATTTCAACAAGGCTTCCTAGAATCCAATCAACATTACTACAAAAATATCCTTCTTTTTTTCGCCTTTGTTACATAGGGTAGTAGTGAGGAGTAAGGAGGCAACACAGGTGGAGGAGGAAAAAATAGAACAAAGTAAGTTCAGAGAAAATGTGGATTTAGAAAACAACTCTGAAATCATTCTAATTCTTGCTCAGATCTAGCAAGCATTTTTGCTTTAAGGAAGATGCCTCAGTAGCTAAGAATTTAATAATCAGCAAACTCTGTGCATTTGAGCTTTCCCCAGAAAATCAGAGATCAAAATGAATCACCAATTGTCCATATGTTTCCCCATATTTTACAAGATATGTGACAGTAAGCTACATAGAAAACCCCTACAAAATGCTCCAAACTTGACTAGTTAACTTGTAGAAATGTTGTAAGAAAGGATTCCAAAGATATATTCAATTTACTTAGTATGAGGCCTTTCAATCTCCCAGTGACGTCACACATGTATGAATCAATCTGTCCCAGATGTCAGAACTCAAATTACAAATGACCCAAAACCAATGAAAAAATATATGGCCAACTTAAGTAAGATGTATGTAGTATATCCCCAGTCACATTTTTATTCAAAATATAATGTAAAAGATACTATGTATTATAAACAAATTAGAGGAACATAGGATAGTTTACCTCTCAGATCTGTGGAGAAGGAAGGAATTTGTGTCCAGAGAAGAACTGGAACTCTTAATTGAACACCAGATGGATGATTTTGATTATATTAAGTTAAAAAGTTTTTGTATAAACAAAATTAATGCAGACAAGATTAGGAGGGAAGTAATAAACTGGGAAAACATTTTTACATTTAAGGGTTCTGATAAAGGCCTCATTTCTAAAATATATAGAGAATTGAGTCAAATTTATAAGAATTCAAGCCATTCTCCAATTGATAAATGGTCAAAGGATATGAGCAATTTTCAGATGAAGAAATTAAAACTATCTCTAGTCATATAAAAAGGTGCTCCAAATTACTATTAATCAGAGAAATGCAAATTAAGACAACTCTGAGATACCATTACACACCTGTCAAATTGGCAAAAATAACATGAAAAGATAATGACGAATGTTGGAGGGGATGTGGGAAAACTGGGACACTGATACATTGTTGGTGAAACTGTGAATGGATCCAACCATTCTGGAGAGCAATTTGGAACTATGCTCAAAAAGTTATCAAACTATGAATACCCTTTGACCCAGCAGTGTTTCTATAGGGCCTATATCCCAAAGAGATCTTAGAGGAGGGAAAGGGCCCCACATGTGCAAGAATGTTTGTGGCAGCCCTTTTTGTAGTGGCTAGAAACTGGAAACTGAATGGATGCCCATCAATTGGAGAATGGCTGAATAAATTATGGTATATGAATGTTATGGAATATTATTGCTCTGTAAGAAACGATCAGCAGGATGATTTCAGAGAGGCCTGGAAATACCTACATGAACTGATGCTAAGTGAAGTTAGCAGAACCAGGAGATCATTATACATGGCAAGAACAAGACTATACAATGATCAATTCTAATAGACATGGTTCTGTTTAACATTGAGATGTTTCAAACCAGTTCCAATTGTTCAGTGATGAAGAAAGCAATATACACCCAGAGAGAGGCCTGTGGAATCTGAGTGTGGACCATAACATAGCAATCTCACACTTTCTGTTGGTGTTTGCTTGCATTTTGTTTTCTTTCTCAGGTTTTTTTCTTTCTTGAAGGTCCAATTTTTCTTATACAGCAAGATAACTGTATAAATATGTATACGTATATTGGATTTGTCTTATATTTTAACATAGTTAACATGTATAGGACTACCTGCCATCTAGGGGAAAGGATTGGTGTAAAAAGAGAAAAAAATTGGAACATTAGGCTTTGTAAAGGTCAGTGTTGAAAAATTACACAAGCATATGCTTTGCAAATAAAAAACTTTAATAAAAAAAGAAAAGAAAAGAATAAAGATGACAATAACAGGCAAAAAAAAGATATCATCAAGTATAAAAGTGGCTGGAAAGATATTATATTAATATCCAGGAAATATCTAAAGGATCCAGATCATTTTAGACTCCAGATCATGATGGAGGTAGATCCTCCATAGAGGACTTATAGAATGATATAACAAAAATTGCATAATGTGAGAAGATATGCATGAATTATTATTTACATCTTTTCCTACTCATCTGACCATTTCTTTTCAGTTACATTTGGTAGATCATCATTCCTTTCCCAACCTGCTAAGCAGGGATATTCCCTAGGATTCTGTCTTAAACCTTTTCTCCCAACACTTTTTCCTAATGTTCTTATCAGAAACTATGGTTTCAGATATCATCTTCATACAAATTAATTTTAGCTCTATTTATCTGATTCTAATAATTCCTATGAAATCTATTCCCATATTGTTAATTTTCTGGGAGATTTTTTTGTGGAATTTTCCATGGGTATACCAAATTCAACATGCCTACAAAGAAATTGATTACCTTTCAATTTTTTTTCTTATTTTCCCAGAATTTTTTAAACACTGCCCCTTATTTGGAATTGATTAAATGTTTGTTGAATGATTTGAATTAAATAGAATCAATGGAGGGAATGTGCATGTCAATGAAATCATGAAACAATCAATGCATGGGAATGGGAGATATTTTAACGATAGTCATCAAATCATTTGCATGTCAGGTTCTAAGAAATCTTAGCTTTGGGTTCTAGATCTATCACCTATTCTAAGTTCTGTAAATTATGTCATCTAGCTAGGCCTCTGTGACATCATCTGTTAAATGAGGGGGTTGGACTGTATGACCTCCAAAATCCTTTACCACTCTAACATTACTTGATAATTGTAAATCTCCATTGGAAGGAAGTAATTCATGTTAATTAGCCAAAGTTAAGACTTTGGCAACAAATCATCATGCTTTGGGAAATAGCAAGCCCACTCCTGATACACTGATAATTAAGAGCACCAGTTAAAACCTTTTAGTTTAACCATAAGTTGCAAACAATTTGCTGCTCTGCATAAAAAGTCTTTCCACAAAGGAAATAGAATGACGACGATGATGATGATAATAATTATGATGATAGCAATAAGAAGTATTTATACACCTCTTTTAACTTTGCAAAATTCTTTAAATACAATCCTATGAATAAGATTATATATATATATATATTTAATTCTGATATCACTTTTTATATCACATGTTTTCCAATAAAAATTATGGGGGGAGTTCAACAACAACAGAAACAACCCAGTGACCAAATCTGATATCATTACATGACATCTCTTCCATATCAATAGTTCTCTACCACTACCAAGAAATGATAGAGGTATTGTATTTTTTGGGGGACCAAGATCAGTCATTATAACTTTACAACATTCAGTTTTGATTACTTCGTTGTTCTTTCCATTTACATCTTTGTTGTCTTTATGTAAATTGCCTTCCTGGTTCTACTTCTTTGCTTTTACTGTATATTTGCTTTTGCTGTTGTGTGTATATATACACACTATATATATATATATATATATATATATATATAATGTGTGTGTGTGTGTGTGTGTGTGTGTGTGTGTGTGTGTATGTATTTCCATTGCTTTTGCTGTTTGTGTTTATATATATATATTTCTATGCTTTTCAATATCTATTATACTCCTAATTTTTTACAGCACAGTAATTTTCCATGTATGTGTCAAAATTTGTTCTACAAGCAAGGAATATAAGTCCTTTTAATATATTAGTTTGGCAGATGAGGAAACTTAGGTTATAGAGGGTGACAAGTTAACAAGGTGACAGAATTTAAACTCATGTTTTCCTGACCTTAAGTCCAATACTTGATTCATTCTACTATCCCATATAAATTGTGTAATCCATTCATCTTCCAACCACTTCCACTGAAATAGGGAATGAAACTATAAACAAATAGGGTTTCTTGTTAAAGGGAAAACCAAGTTGAGAAATACCCTCAAGGCATCTTCTCTGAAATTTATATTATAGAGATGGTTAAAGCACTGAGAAGTTAAGTGACTTGAGGATTATATGGTCAATTTGTGTCTGAGGCAGGACTAGAACTCAAATTTTTTTGGTTCTGAGGCTAGCTATCTAGATGGAATAAGTATGTGTGGAAAAGGGAATGGAGGAAAAGGAGAGGAGGTACAGAAAGACAAACAGAGGAAGGAAAAGGGAGAGAGGGAGAGAAACAGAAGATAGGGAAGAAGAGAGACAGAAGAATGAGACATAGAAACTAGAGAGATACAGATATGAAATATGATAGAGAGATAGAGAGCTGAGAAAGAGATAGATGAGAAAGGAACTTGGAGAGATGGTGGAAATATATATATAATGAATCACTCAACAGACATTCATTAAGTATTTACTATAGACAAGGCACTATGCAAAAACAAAAAAAAGCGAAAACATCCCTGTCCTCAGAGTATATTCTAATAAAGGAGATAATATGCAATTAAAATTTAAATAAAAATAATATGTAAATAATAAGATATATACTTATATGATACATATAAAGGGAAGAAAATCCAATAAATAGCTTCTAGGTGATAGAAGAATATAGCTATCTATGCAGGTGATAGAAATATTAATATAGATAAGTATAGAGACATAGATATTTACCACATATATATGCAATAAGCACAGCACTAGCTTTTCTTATTAATTATTGAAGTAAGCATTGTCATTTTTGGTTATTGATTTCCTCCATAAAGTACTGCGGTGATATTTTATAAGTTTCTATGTATCTTCCAGAAATGTAAGACAGAAATTCATCTGTTTATAAACAAAGAGAAGGTAGTAATCAAGAGAGAACTATAAAGATTTTAACTGAAGTGCATATCTTTCAACTGAAGATTTCAAATGAAACTCTTTGCAAATCTAAAAATTCCATTTTTTTTAACTTCCCTTCCTATGGGAGAAACTGAGATAAAACGACTCACTTAAGTTTATGCAATAAGTTGACTGAGGAGCTATGGTTCCTCTACTCTATCCTCTAAATCATGTTTGCTGTAAGTCATGCCTAGTACAGAGATTACATTGTTCCTGGCTGACCTCCTGTCAGAGCCATGTATACAGAAAAATCAAGGGCCTCCATGTGAGCACATGGAAATCATTGGTGGTGTGGAAGAGTCTTTTGTTGTCCATGGAATGATTGATCACATATTCACAGCTGGAGATTAAACAGATATGAAGATATAGCAGCAGCCACTCTTTGCCACAGTTCCAAAGGAATAACAGCCAGTAGATGCTAAACATCTCTTCTTCCTCAGAATTCCCCCCCACACACTTTTTCACTGTTTTCTCCTACTTCTTCCTTTTCCTCAATCTAATGTTCAAAAGGTTTTTATATGTGTGTGTTTTTTATACTTTACAGTTTCAAGTATATGCTTTCTTTATATCAAATGAAAAAATGCTATGAGAGAAAAAAACACAGCAAGTATAAGTAGGAGTAATTCTATGACAAATTCACAATGTCCTGAGCTACACCATAATTCTCCCTTTTATGCAATTTGAAGGCTTTCTCTGACTCAAAAGAAATTTTTAAAAAATACCATCAGTTCTCACTAACAATCAAAACACCAATAAGAATTCTATAAAACACCTAGACAAAAAAGCTTTTTTAGTCCTTATTTACTGGCAGGAACTACAATAATTAAAGAAAAATAAAAATACATATTAAACCACCAGATAAATTTTTATATACTTATAGGCCTCTCCATTATCCAGTCTCAAAATTCTACTCAATGCAACATGTCATAGGGGTCAAAAGACTAAACCTTGTAAAGAGCAACTAATTAAGTTTGGGATGAGTTATCAAAAAAAAAACTATAGAATTCCTCAGAAACTTATAAAGTACATATTATCATCTCTCTCCATAGTAAATTACTATAACCCAATCACTTAAAAGTAGCCCCAACTTCAAGCAAATCAATCAATCGGCATTCATTAAATGATCACTACAATGCATGGCACTGTGTTAAGTAATAGAGATTCAAAGAAAGCCAAAAAACAGCTCTGTGTTCAAGGCTTACCTTCTATTAAATGAAAAATATATCAATAAATTGATGCCTGCTTGAAATACACAGAATAGATGGAGAGTCCTTTTAGTGAGAATGGCTTCAGCAGCGGGGAAGATGAGGAAAGGTGTCCTGTAGAGAGTGCCATCAAGACTTGTCTCCATTCCCTAACTTAATTTTTTTATAGAAGAAATTTATACATGGGATCATAAATTTAGAATAAATAATAGAGCATATATTCTAAGTCTCTCATTTTATAGGTTAGAAAATTTGAGGACCAGAAAGATCACACAAAAATTAAATAACAGAAGGAGATCTTCTTGAACACAGACATAATGTACTCTGGATGTTATTTGCCTCTCAAAGTATGGGAAATAATATCTTATTTGCTAGAAAAGAAATATCAGGGCACATGAGAGGCTAAATTATGTGTCTAACATCACATGACAAATGAGTAGTTTTGCTTTTGTAATTCACTAGAAAACTTGTGATTATGGGATTTATAAAGTGAGCTGATATTAAATATCATCTAGTCTAATTCTTTTAATTTTCAGGATTAGGAACTGAGGTCAGAGAGGAATTTATCTTGCCCAAAGTCACACAGAAAATAAATGTCAGCTACATTTTTATACTGCTTGTTTTCCTTCTAATTCTAAATACAACACTCCACAGCACAGACATGACTGAGGGGATTTAAAATAGATAAATGAAGACTGGCCATATATTCAGAATGGAAAGAAAAAAATCAAGCAGATTAGGATCATGGGATCTTGTCATATTGATGTCCTTATTATACCTAGAGAATCTGAAAAAAAAAATGTCCTATTCAGCAGACCAAACTTCTAAACTTTTATGGAAGATTTATGGGAAAGCATGTATAAAACTAACATAAAATAAAAAGGTAGAGAAAGGTTTTTCCTCCCTTCCTCCTTCTTTCACCTCTCTCTCCTTCCTTCCTTCCTTTCTTTTCCTCTTCCTCCTCCTCTTTTTTCTCCTCCTCCTCCTCTTCCTCCCTCTCTCTCTGTCTCCTTGTCTCTATCATCTCTCTCTGTCTCTGTCTCTCTCTGTTTCTCCACCCTTCCTTTCTACCCCATTCCCACCAGTCTCCCATTCTGTTTGATTCTCTTTTCCACCCCTCACTTCTTTATCATTCATCTCCAAGTATACTATTTCCTCTCTTCTTTTCTCCCATCCCATCTATCCTTTTTTCTATTTTCCCCCTTTGCTCTCCTTTTCCACTCACTAGCTATGATGTGGATTATAAGTATGCAACTTACTACCTTTATGACCTTTAGCATCTTATCTGAATTCATTTTCATCTTTTTTTTAAATGAGGGAATTAGAACAAAAGTTCATTTAAGTTCCTTCCAGCTCTAAATCTATGACCTTTATGTTCATAGATTTGAAAAATATTCATTGTATTTATTAATACAATTTTATATTATTGATGGTTATTGTTGTTGCCATTTTAAAAAATCACATGTGAAGGCAATGAGGAATAATAGATTGCTGAGCCTGGCGTCAGCACACCTGGGTCAAATTCCCAGAACTGCTGCTTGCTATCTTCTCTGTCCTTGGGCAAACAACTTAAGCCTTCTGGGATTCAATTTGGTCCTTTGTAAAATGAGAGAGTTGAACTTAGTTGATCATTAAGACTTCAACCAACTTAAAATCCATGATCTCATGACTAACCTTTAATATGTCTCTAAAAAACTAAATTAAATTGCTTTTTGCTAATACTTTTGTAGACATAGATTCATTGTTCCTCCCCCAAATTTGTTCATTGGCCTTATTTAGAAAAAAGAATTAAAGCTTAAATGTAAGCTCCCCAGATGTAAGCTCATACATTGAAGCAAAGATGGTGATAATAAAAATAACTAATCTTTATATACAATTCTGTGAAGTGCTGCAGATATCATTATTCCCATTTAATGGAAAGGTTATGTAACTTGTTCTTGGTCACACAGTTAATAAATAAATGCACAAAGCAGGGGCAGTTTGGTGCTACAGTACATAGAGCTTTAGCCCTGGAGTTGGGAGGAACCAAGTTCAAATTCAGTTTCAGACACTTAATAACTATGTGACCCTGAGCAAGTCATTTAACCCTGATTTCCTCCAAAAAAGTTATAAGGCAGGGCTAGAACACAAGCCCAATGCTATACTCATTGTATCCTGTTGCTTTCTCAGAGCCATGTTAGCATCAAATGGAAGTGGGTAAAAGGAAAAAAAATTCTTGAGGTCAGTCAGGCTAGGTTACTATGAAACCTCTCAATCACATATTTGTAGAAAAAGTGCAAAAATCATGAAAAAGAAAATGAGTCAACCAAATACCTGAAATGATCATGTCAAGCATGAATTGGTACCTGGCAGCCATCTGGTACCCTAGGATCATTGCCACGGACTGTCACCACACACTTTTCAATTTGTGTATAATCTTCCCTGCCAACGAGCCACCTTCACGTGGCTTGTAATTATAGACACCGACCCCACCTCCCCACCACTTCCAGTCCCAACCCTCTAGAGGCAAAATTTGCACATTTTGACAAAGCAATATCTTGATTGTGTTTGCTATACAAATCATTTACAGTTTTCTGTTCAGGTGCTATTGTAAACAGTGACAATGTCAACCACAAGAAGCATTTCTTCCCTTGACAATTTAATTGTTCCTTTGCCTTCCAGTCTGTTCACCTTTTATGAAATAAGAAATTATTTCTACAACTTATACAAACCTAGTTATGAAATTATTTTTGTTAGATTGTAAGCTTACACACTAGTTTCTAAAGCAGTCTGTGAATATTTAAATTAATAAATAATATAGTGCAGAAATTTTTAGCTCAGAAAATTTAATATCAGTATTTTAAAACTTACAATTTTTTCCCATATTTTCCATATTTCTCAACCCTAATCTAAAGAGATAGACAGGGATAGAGAAATTTCCTTTGCTTCATGTAGGTCAACATCATCACAAGTCTTAACTTTTCTAGTCACAGAATTTACAGCATCCCCATATTGCAGAGAACCTCAAAGTTCTTCTAATTCAATTCATATCGGAATAAGAGTCATTTTACTCACTATCAATCATTGACTTCTTTACTGGGCATTTGAGAATCTAGAAAGTATTTGGATAAAATTTTCTGCTAAACTAAACCATTTTGTGGTAGACAAATTTATAACTCCACATCCTACTCTAATGCCATAGAGGTGAATAGCAGAATATTCTAACATGCCCTTTTAAATTGGAAAGCCTGAATATGAGTTCATAGAGATAGTAGCCAAATAACTAACATCAGAGAAACTATTGAAATATAAATGAAATCACTAATCACTTTTTGTTTTGCTTTATTATTAGAAGCCATTTTTAAGTAGATTTATAATGTCCTAGATTTTTAACTGAAAAGACTCTTAGATGTCATCCAATATGAACCCTTCCTTGTTCAACGAGAAAAACTGAGACTCCAAAAGGGGAAATTAGTTATCCAAAATATGACAAACAGAAAGAATTTGATTCCCTTGCACTCCAAATCTATTGCTCATATTGAAATGGTGAATTATATGAATATGAATTATTATAGTAATATTCTTGGATTAATTCCATTGTCAAATACTGCATTCATTTTATAGGTACATGGTGGCAAATGACACCCCCACATAAACTCTGCCAAACTAAAAATGATATTTAAAGAAGAATAATAAGCAACGGATATAACCACTGCTTGGCCAAATGGTATAATGTGAACAAATGAGAACTCCTCAAATCTTTTTTCCCCTAAAAAAGAAAATGTTCTTCAAACTATAAAGGGTCAATATAAAAATATGGAATCTCAAGAGGGACTATGAGTCCAGAATAAGTAAAAACAGTGCAATATTTAGCTGCTTAGTAAAAATGGTACAAGCCTACTGGATTAAGGAATGGACTTGACATATGCATATATGTTTAACAATTGTTTAAAACAACAACAAAACCACAAAACCTGTGTAGATTTGGGCAAGTCAATTAACTTCCCTGAGCCTTTTCTTTCTTTTTTTTTTTTTAGCTATAAAATGAAAGTGTCAGTATAGCCTCTGTGGTTATTTTTACCTCAAGATCAATTATTTTGTGTCATTTAAGCTTTGTCAGATTCAGTTTCTTCATTTGCTTATAGTGTTGTAAGGATCAGACAAGATAACACGCAAAGAACAATATATATGCTCACTTGGATTAATAGTAGTGTTATAGATAAATTAATTTGTCTCTAGGTGCAGGCTAATTACAGTGTAGGGTGCTAAAAGGAACTTGTTGAGCTCCTATATGGGCAAGGAAGGAAAAGGAGACTTAAAGAGATGCCAGAGACTGGAAATAATGTGACTAGCTAATGTGTATCTAGCACTTACTATGGGAAGTACACTGTACGAAGAATTTTACAAATATTATCCCATATGATCTTCAAAACAACCCTGGGATGTATGCTTTTATTATCACCATTTTACAGATGAGAAAACAAAGGCAAACAGAAGTTAAATCATATAGTATAAGTCTGAGAATGGATTTGAATTCAAATATTTCTGAATCCAGATCTAATGCTCTATCCATATGACAACTATTAAATATCTGGGCTAAAATCTGCCTAAATTCTAGAATGAAACACTAAACTAATAAATTGATGGCACAGGAATAAAAATGCAGCAATCTATTAGCAGCCAATATACGTTCACTAAGACAAAATCACTGCAAAAACTAAGTACATTTCCTTTTAGGTCAGCACTATTAGATTAGGTAGATAATAAAAAATATAAACAGAGCAGAAATGGATTTCAGCAAGTCACTGAAGAAAGCCTCTCATGATATTCTTTGTGGATGAGATTCAGGCTGAATTTTGAATTGGCTGAACAACTATACCTTAAACATTGTTGATTTGCACAGAGCAAAATCCATAATTATATTCCCCAGAGTTGTTTCTTTGATCCTGTCCTTTTCAGTATTTTTTTAATACATTACTTGGATAAAACACACTTATCGAATTTATCTGCATAAACACAAAGCTGAGAGGGATAAACTAATATGATAGATAGAAGAATGAATATTGCAAATGATCATGACAGGCTTGAAGAATGGGCCAAACCCAATAAGAAAAGAATTTAACAAAGATAAATATAAAGTGCTACATTTGAATTTTAAAACATAATTGTGAAAGAATATGTTGTGGGGAAATTTGGCTTTGTTAGCAAAAGATTTAGGAGTTTCTATTGATCACAAGGTCAAGAATTAACTACGGAACATATCTACTAAATAAACTCATGTTGTAGAATAGCTTTCCCTTTCAGGTATGGATCCGGTGATTTCAGAGGTCTCTTCCAACTCTGGGATTTTAAGAATCTAACTCTCTTGTACTTTAATGCAATGGTTAGCCTCCCTCACCCTGCAAGTGCATGTTCAGTCATCATTCTGAGTGACCACATGGAAGCCTGATATCTTGAAGCTATGTACAGAACACTGTGCTAGGCACTGAGGAAATTACAGTATCTGGGTTGTCGGCAAAATAGCACTAGATTTGGAGCCAAATGGCCTGAATTCAAATTGTGGCTTAATTATTTGTTATTTATGTTATTCTGGGCAAATCAAAGCCTAATTTCCTTATTTATATTATGATGAGCATTGTCTAAAATAAGGGGGTTTTAGATTGGTATCCATGAATTTGAGATATATATATATGTATATATATATATATATATATATATTATCTGATATGTTTTTTAAAAAACATGATTCTGAGAAGTCTATAGGTTTCAACAGACAGTTAAAGAGCTCCATATTGAACTCCTGAGTTCAAATTCAGCCTGAGACACTCAATAGTTATGTGACCCTGGGCAAGTCAATTAACCTCTGTTTACCTTAATACACTGGAAAATGAAATGCAAAACTACTTCAGTATCATGTGAAAATACTATGCTTCGATCCATATTTAGTCTCCATAGATCTCTCTCTGAATGGCATTTTCCACCCCAAGTCTACTGGAATTGTTTTGAACCACTGCATTGCTAAGAAGAGTCAAGTTCATCATAGCTGATCATCATATAAACTTGCTGTTACTATGCATGATGTTCTCCTGGTTCTGTTCACTTTCTTCAACATCAGTTCATATAAGTCTTTCCAAGCTTTTCTGAAATTAGCCTGTTCATCATTTTTCACATAATAATGATATTCTATTACATCCATATGCCATAACTTATATACACTCATATACCATTCGTCTACTGATGGACATCCATTCAATTTCCAATTCCTTGTCATCACAAAAAAAGGGCTGCAACAAGCATTTTTGAACATGTAGGTCCATTTCCTTCTTTTATAATCTCTTTAGGATATAGACATAGTAGTGATACTATTAGATCAAAGGGCATGTGCAGTTCTAAATCCTAATTTTCTGTTGTTCCTAACTTTTAGCATTCTCATGTGGCCTATTTGATAAATTAAGGCATCCTGTCTCCTTTCTTTATATCTGAAATTCATTTTTCTCTCCCTCCACCTTTTAAAGTCCCCAAGCTTATCAAAGATCAGTTCAATCATTTTTTATCTCAATCAATGAGCAGAGCAATCGGAGAAGCACAGATATAGAAAATGACAGAGATACAGAGATGAAGGTGTCTGACCTCTTTGAAGTTACATTCTAATAGAGGGCCATGTGTGTTCTGGCAATCTCATCCCTGTGGTCCAGACCTAAATGACCTGAATTCAAACTGGATTCAGATACTTATTAGCTATGTGACTTATAATTTTTATTTGCCTGTTTTCTCAAATGTGAAACTGGGAGTGACTAGTACCTACTTTGCAGAGTTATTATCGGGATCAAATGAGATTATATTTGTAAAAAAAATATTCTTAACACAGTACGTAGAATACAGTAGGTGCTATATAAATTCTTATTCTCCCTCTCATCCCAATTGTCATCTTCATAGTCATGTTTATATGATGTCTATGGCTTGAGCCTCCACCAATGTTTCCCTCCAAGATTATTTGCTGAGAATTAATTTAATCAGCCAGTCTAAAATAGCTTTTAAAAGAAATATTTATTAATGAAATAAGAAGAATTGCACACAAGTAGAGAATACAAGGGAGAGTGGACACAAGCTTAGAGGGCTCATATGAAAAAGCAGTAATTCATGGATTCTGTTCATTGCAAATTTACTTCTCCCTTTCATGGGATGTTCAAGATCTTCTTTTGAATAGCCTCATCTATTTGCTAGGCTCCTTGTAGCACCATGAGTTCAGTCTTTCATTGGCTCCCAATGATATAGAATGCTACCAGTTGATCCTGTGGCGATCATTTAAGGCACCAGAAATCACTGCCACCTCTGGAATATGAGGTTGGCCACCTGTGAGAATATGGGGTTATCCAAATTCCAGGAGAATCTTTGAAGCTGATAAGATCCTTATCCTTTCAAAGACAGGGATCTGAGATGAGGGGAGGAGGAAGGTTAATAGAGAGAGAGAAGAAACATAGCTAAAGTAGGCTTCTCCTTCCCTCCCATGGGATTCCTTCTCAGGGATGTGCTAGAAAGACACACACTCAATTTTCTGGAGTACCCTCACATTCTTTAATCTAGAGTTTGGACACAAGTCTCCTTAGCCTAATCCAAAATGATTATTGTGTAATGTCATGATAACTTAAAGGCCTTTTTTTATTTGGTCTGATATCTTTGATTGATGGATGGATTAGAATGTATTCTTACTTAAATATAATATATTCTGTATATGTGCATATATATTTTATAGAATATATACATATAGCATAGCATATGTATATAATGTATTCTTATTTAAATATCAGAGCTGAAATGGAATGAGCTATCCCATATTTACACATATAAGTAATATATACAAAACAAATCACAAGGAAGTCTGGGAAGGAGTGGATTGGCAGCTAGGAAGATAGAAGCACTCATAATTCTCTCAATTGCTAGTCCCTTTCCCACCCCAAAAATTATATTGCATTTTTTAAATATTTTGTGTCTTCCTAAATACATAAGTTTTGTGTTTTTCAATAAGCTCCTTGAGGGCATGGCCTATTTTTTTCCATTGTATCCCCAGCATACGGCAGCACAACACAATAGGAGTCCTGAAATGTGATTTCCAGTCCCACCTCTGTCATTTATATCGTTACCTCCCTAGAACTCAGCTTCCAGATATCTAAAATGAGGAGGCTCAACCAGATAATCTCTAAGATCCCTTCAAACTCAAATCTGTGACATAATATCTGTTTAATAAATGCCTATTGATTTTTTGATTTCCCCATTTCTTTCTCTCTAGTCTTCAGCTTATTGATTTCCTCCCAAGTGTGGGAGCTTGCTAAATTTTGTTCCATCACTTTTAGTCACATTCCACAAACTTTTAGATTTTCAATTCCATTCCAAGAATCCTCTTTCAAAAAAACAAAACAAAACATACTTTCATTCCAACCATGTTTCATATCTTGTATATTCTACTTATTACCTGTAGCATTATCTTATATGTATGTATCATTTTAACAAAAATTAAGCACAATAGTAGAAAAAAGTCCCTTCTTATAGACCTCTTCTTATACCATCTTCCTCTCTGCCCCTCTGCCCACTCTCTAACTCAAATCATAGGATTTAGGATTATATGGAATTTAAAAGATCCTGTTGTCACAGATTTAGAGTTAGAGATAACCCTAGAGATTATATTGTGCATTCCTTCTTTTTACAAATGAGGATAGATAAGAAATAATTCTCTCAGGGTGACATAGCAAGGAAGTGTCTGGGGCAGGTTTTAAACTAAGATCAAAATGGCTCTAAATTCAGTCTTCTATTCACTATGCCAGACAGAAAACTAGTCAGTTTTTATAGATAAGGAATATATAAAGACCAGAAAGGAGAGATCACAAAGGTAAAAAGTAACAGCAGGTCTTCTGATTCCCAGTACTCTTTCATGGTAAGAATCTTCTGAGAATTATCTGTGATTTTCTCAATATAAGAAGCACCCTTCACTAAATAACTCAAAAAGTGATCTACAAGCTAGTAGGTAAATAAATCCTACAGTGTTGCTTGAAACACACTGACATTTAGGAGTGTGCCTAGGGGCACCCAGCTAATAAGTATCAGAGGCACAATCTGTACCCTTATGTTCCTGACATCATGCCCAGCATCCTATCCACAATATAACATTTCTTCCTTCTAGTACACTACTATATTTTCTAAACTTTTATTTTATTTTATTGATATCTTTTGTTTTTATGCTATTTCCATTATCTGAGACATTTCCCTGTCCATCTTCAGAAAGCCATGTGATTTGAAAAAGAGGAAAACAACAAAACTAATCAACATATTAATGCATGGAATCCCATGCCATATTTTCTTTAATAAACTTAAACATATACAAAAAAATCAGCAAGACAACATAGAGACATAAAATCACATACTGGGTCAATACAAACATTTCAGAATTCTGTTGCCTTCAGAAGGACCAAGGGAACATTAGTGGTGAGAGAGCATATTCTTTGTCTTGGTAGCTATCTATCTTGACTTGAAAATATTTGTGACAATAACTTCAGTATTGTATGCTTTCCCCTTAAAAACTTATGAAGCATCTACTTTTTATTATTTAAATCTTTCTGGAAACTCTATTTTTCACCTGTACAAAATATTTCCTATCTTTTCTCTGGGCTATAATTTTTGAGAAGAAAAAAATGGGATCCTACCATTTTTCACTACTTTAGTTTCTATCCAATTTCCTTCCATACATGAATTACCTCTTTTTCTAAATTACCTTCCTTTCCTCACCCTCCTGGATATGCTTTGCCAGCACTTCTTCAATCTGATCCATTTTCTGACTAATTGAGAAACATGGTAATACTGTACTGTAGGTGTTTCTGGAATCCTGTCACCTTCATCAACGTGGTATCTCTTTTATTTTCAAAAGCCAAGCTTGCTATTTTGAGACATGATTTTATAGCTTTTGAATATGCTCATTTGTTTTTACAAAAGCATCCTTAAAATCTAGCCTTCTGGATCAGGACACACCTGCTTTGGAACATTATGTTCCAGCCAAAAGGGGCCTGGCTAGAAGGTGAAAAAGAACATCACATATTACATGCAAATGTAGGACAAAACCCTATCCATTTCCCATAGAGGATCAGGAATGGCATTTATTGTGGAACTTGTAATTAAATGTGGTAAATGAAACTGGATTCATTAAACTAGACTAGACTTTTGGTTTTAAAAAGTTTTGTTAAGTCTAAAAGGCAGACTGATAATGACTATATTTGGAAGAGCCAGGAGCAAATTAAACTAGGGATGAGTGGTTCTCTGTTTGGGAACTTGGATACAATGTCATTATAGCTATACATAAGAAAAATTACTAAAGGGAAGGAAAATAGTTTCATAGTTTAAATATATACAGCTAGCTATAGAGATGGTACAATGAACAGAGTGCTGAACACAGATTAAAGCAGATCAAACAATGCCTAAACACTAAATAACTGTTTAATCTTTGGCAGGTTACTGAATCTCTCTCTGTCTCAGTTTTCTCAGTTGTAAAATTTGGATAAGAGTACCTACCTCCCAGAGTTGATATAAGGAAGCAATGAGATAATATTTATTATGTGGATAGCAAATCTTTATTATACCAATGCTAGAATTTATTACTTTCAAATTCTAAAAAGGACAATCTTGTGAGATACTATCACCAATAACAACAATAATAGTGATGTATGCCAGCAACTTATCATCCTTCATAAACTAATAGGCAAAAAATTGCCATATTACAAATACACAACACTAAATATCCTTGAGAATATAACAAATAAATCATTCTGTAACCAAAGCATGATCTGATATAACATTTACCCATGAACACTAAAGTAAAATGGTCTTAATATATAATGCCACACCAAATACTCTTACTACTCAAACTATGTGAAATAAAAAGCCTTCAAAATATAGAGATCTAATAGAATAAATCAAAGTCATGAAGAGAACAGGACAAAGAACCTATCCCCATCATGTTATCTGTTACTGGAAATATAACAAAAATGGTTTCCCAAAGTCTACAGAAAACATATTTATAATCAAAAACTTTTACTCAATTGTAAAAAGCTATCATTTAATTCACATGCATAATAGTCTAAAACAATGAATGCAAAATATAAAATGTAAAGAGAATAACAAGGCAACTAATTTATTAAGCACTTTTTGCCAGTCATTTTGAATAGAAACATAATCAGTGCCTACAGAGAGTTACATTCTGATGAGAAATGATCTCATCCAAAAAGAGAACTAAAAGGAAGGAGTGATGGGCACATAAAAATGGAAGATGGAGAGAGAGAGCATGCTAACAGGTACAGGTGAATGGTTTTAAAATATGAAAAAGAAAGAAGAAACAAAGTTAGAAAAGGAATGAATATTTAGTAGTTCCACAAAATGGAGCTAGAAAAACTCACAAATGGGAGAATTAGACTGACCTGGTGGAAGGGTATCCCAGAATGAGATGGCCATAGGTATAGTTGGATCTTCCAGAGCAAGGAAGGCCCACAGGCACTAAGGGAAATTCCAAGATGACAACAAAACTGAAATATAAGGTCCAGAAAGTTAGGTGCAGAATAACAAGAGAAATGAAATAATTTTAATGATAACAATAAAAATAATTCCTATTTTCATAGCAATTTGAGGTCAAAAAGCATTTTTCTTCAAAATAAGCCTATGAGATAGCCTCATTTCTTGCCATTTTCAGGTGAAGAAACTGAGCCTTGGAGAGGACAATTTGCTTGTAATCACAGAATAAATTTTGGCATCTGAACTCAAACCCAAGTTTCTGGATTCTATATTCGGTAATTTTCCCTCAAGCATTTGGGGGTTAAGAAGAGAAGAGAGAGAGAGAGGTAGAGAATTGTGATTTTACTGGTGTGGATCCCCTACCCCCACCCCATGTAAGGTAGAAACTTATTTTTAACTTATAATTCTAGATAATTATCTGAGTTACTGAGTAGTAGAGTAATTTGTATCTGCTTACATAATCAAAGTGACTTAGAGGCAGCATTTGAACTTTGTTCCTCTGAGGTTGGCTAACTAGATGTCACAATGATGACATAAGACTTTATGACATATAAACATGAATTTATTTAAAGATATATTTTAGGAAAAAAAAGATATATTTTAGGAAAATAATCTACAGAAATGACTGGATCTGGCATCACACAAAGGCTTCCTTTCAGTTTGCTTTTATTTCCAATTTATGAAGTTTTTAGGATTTAGAAATAAATGGAATCTTAGGGTTCATCTTTTGCAACTCCATCATTTTACAGAGGAAGAAACTGAGATTAAAAGAGGTAAAGGACATGTCCTACATCACACACTTAGTACATAGCAGATTTGATATCTGAACCTACATCCCTTAATTCTAGAACTTTATCTTGTCATTAAATAAACCAACCAAAAATACAAGCACCACTTTGAAACTGTGAGGAACAACACATCCATTTACCATTTGACTTGCCTTTCAGATAGTTAGGTAGAAATTCCATATTTCTAATTATTTAGATTTATTTAATTAATTTGGAGTTACAAAGTACTTTTCCCAAAACTAGAAAAACTCCTAAAAAATTCAGGCGTAAAGGAAGGGTAATCCTTTTACCTACTATTATTTGACATGTTTATGGAAATGCTAGCAATATCAATATGACAAAAGAAAGAAGTTAAAAATGCAAAGATAAGCAAACTGGCAACAAAATTGTCACTATTTCTTGATGCCCTGATGGTTTTATTAGAAAATCCTAGAAAAACATCAAAGAAATGAATTGAGACTATTATTAGATTTAATAAAGTAGCAGTATGAAAACAGCACAAAATTTTTAAAAAATTAAACAACTTTATATCAATAAAACATTCTAGGAAAAATAATAAAATGGAAATCTTCTTCAAAACCACTTTTAAAAAGGCATAAATATCTGGGAGCCCATCGGAGTACATTGAAGGCCTCTATAGATACAATATAAAAGAATGGTTAATTTAAAAAAAATCCACAAAGAAATGGAGCCGCATTCAGGGCTCATAATGGAGTCATGACAATGCAACAAAAATGACAATACTACTACATATTTAATAATACACCAAAGAACCAAGAAGACACTTTATACTTTAAAGAAAAAATAAAATTTGTCCTGAGGAACAATCAACTTATAATATAAAGGAGAAAAAATTTTTTTAAAACTTCCAGGTCTCAAATTATACTAGAGTAGTAATTAACAAAACCTTTTTGTTAATTGTCAAAAAAAAAGAAAACTATTAAAAAGAAATGAGACAAAGAAGAATCAGAAATATCAATAATTTGATAAAGACAAGTACTTCAATTAGTTGGGGAAAAACTCCACATCTGACAGAAATTGCCCAGAAATGAGATGGAGAGGAAGAATTACATCTCAGGCAACTAAGGTAATTGGGGTAATCAATAGAGCATGGTATTTGGAGTCAAAAAATATTTGGACACAAGTTAGTTTTAGATTAACATCTTATGCCATTTGCTGCAATAAAATAAAAATGAATATGTGATGAGAATTTTAAAGGTCATACCATATTTTAAAAACTAGAAGAAAACAAGGTTACTTTCATAGCTATGGCTAGATGGTGAATTTTGAACTAAAGAAAGGATGGAGGTGATTGCATACACACACACAATATAGATAATTTTGATACAAAATAGAAAAAAACTTTTGCAAAAATAAAATTATTTCAACAAGGATAAAATGAAAAATGATTGCTTGAGAAAAAAATTGAACAAATATCTTTCATGAGGATTCTGAAATCCAACTTACATATTGGAAGTAACATAAATATGAGACCAAATGTCATTCTCCAATAAATCAAGGATCAAAGAATATAAATAAAACCTTCTCAAAAGAATAATTATGAACCACTAACAACCACATGGAACATTGTTCCAAATCACTAATGTAGGAAGTACAAATCAAAAGTTCTAAAGTTTTTTTCTTTACAAACAGTAAGTTGTTCTTACTGTTCTACTTACTGTTCTATCAAAGATGATAGAACATAATAATAGACAACGTTGAAGGGATTGTGGGAAAACAAGCTCAATGTAAAGGGACAGTCTAGAAAGTGATTTGAAATTATGCTAAGAATGTTTGGTAGAATTCACATGTAAATCCATCTGGCTGTGGAGATCTTTTCTTAGGGAGTTGGTTAATAGCTTGTTCTATTTCTTTTTCTAATATGGGGCTATTTAAATAGTTTATATCCTCTTCTGTTAACCTAGGCAATCTATATTTTTGTACATATTCCTCCATTTCATTTACATGTGACTTCTACCAAACATTCAAAGAACAATTAATACCAATACTATATAAAGTATTTGAAAAAATAGGGACAGAAGATATACTGCCAAATTCCTTCTATGAGACCAATATGGTGCTGATAGCTAAACCAGGTAAGGTGAAAACAGAGAAAGAAAACTATAGACCAATTTCCCTAATGAATATTGATGCAAAAATTTTAAATAAGATATTAGCAATGAGATTACAGAAAGTCATCCCCAAGATAGTACACTATGACCAGGTAGGATTTATACCAGGGATGCAGGGCTGGTTCAATATTAGGAAAACTATCAGCATAATTAATTATATTAATAACCAAACTATCAAAAACCATATGATTATCTCAATAGATGCAGAAAAAGCATTTGATAAAATCCAACACCCCTTCCTATTAAAAACACTAAAGAATATAGGAATAAATGGGCTTTTCCTTAAAATGATCAGTAGCATCTATTTAAAACCATCAGCAAACATCATATGTAATGGAGACAAACTAAAACCATTCCCAATAAGATCAGGAGTGAACAAGGCTGCCCACTGTCACCATTACTATTTAATATTGTATTAGAAATGTTAGCTTTAGTAATAAGAGAAGAAAAAGAGATAAAAGGAATTAGAGTAGGTAATGAAGAAACCAAATTATCACTCTTTGCAGATGACATGATGGTATACTTAGAGAACCCTAGAGACACAACTAAAAAACTATTAGAAACAATTCACAACTTTAGCAAAGTTGCAGGATTCAAAATTAATCTACATAAATCATCAGCATTTTTATATATTACCAACAAAATTCAGCAGCAAGAGATACAAAAAGAATTCCATTCCAAATAACAGATGATATGATAAAATATTTGGGAATCTATCTGCCAAGGAAAAGCCAGAAACTATACGAACTAAATTACAAAACACTTTCCACGCAAATAAAATCAGACCTAATCAATTGGAAAAACATTAAGTGCTCATGGGTAGGCAGAGCGAACATAATAAAAATGACAATACTACCCAAACTAATCTACTTATTTAGTGCCATGCCAATCAAACTCCAAGAAATTATTTTACAGATCTAAAAAAAAATAGTAGCAAAGTTTATTTGGAAGAATAAAAGGTCAAGGATTTCAAGGGGATTAATGAAAAAAAAGGCAGATGAAGGTGGCCTTGCTGTACCAGATCTAAAACTACATTATAAAGCAGCGGTCATCAAAACCATTTGGTACTGGCTAAGAAATAGAGCAGTCGATCAGTGGCATAAGATAGGTTATCAGGACAATCTAGGCAATAACTTTAATGATTTAGTGTTTGATAAACCCAAAGACCCCAGCTTTTGGGATAAGTACTCAGTATTTGGCAAAAACTGCTGGGAAAATTGGAAACTAGTGTGGAAGAAATTAGGGCTTGACCCATACCTAACACCACATACCAAGATAAGATCTAAATGGGTTCATGATCTAGATATAAAGAGTGATATTGTAAGCAAATTAGAGGAATGTAGTATACTTTACCTCTCAGACCTGTGGAGATGGAATAAATTTATGTCCAAAGAAGATCTGGAACTCCTAATTGAACACCAGATAGAAAATTTTGATTATATTAAGTTAAAAAGTTTCTGTACAAATAAAACTAATGCAGACAAGATTAGGAGGGAAGCATCAAATTGGGAAATCATCTTTACATTTAAGGATTTTGATAAAGGCCTCATTTCTAAAATATATAGAGAATTGTCTCATATATATAAGAATTCAAGCCACCCTTCAATAGATAAGTGGTCAAGGGATATGAACAGACAATTTTCAGATGATGTAATTAAAACCATCTCTAGTCATATGAAAAGTTGCTCCAAATCACTATTGATCAGAGAAATGCAAATTAAGACAACTCTGAGGTACCACTACACACCTGTCAGATTGGCTAAAATGACAGGAAAAGATAACGATGAATGTTGGAGGGGATGTGAGAAAACTGGGACACTAATACATTGTTGGTGGAACAGTGAACAGATCCAACTATTCTGGAGAGCAATTTGGAGCTATGCTCAAAAAGTTGTCAAACTGTGCATACCCTTTGACCCAGCAGTGTTTCTACTGGGCCTATATCCCAAAGAGATTTTGAAGGAGGGAAAGGGACCCACATGTGCAAGAATGTTTGTGGCAGCACTTTTTGTAGTGGCAAGAAACTGGAAACTGAGGGGATGCCCATCAATTGGAGAGTGGCTGAATAAATTATGGTATATGAATGTTATGGAATATTATTGCTCTGTAAGAAACGACCAGCAGGACGATTTCAGAGAGGCCTGGAGAGACGGGCATGAACTGATGCTGAGTGAAACGAGCAGAACCAGGAGATCATCATACACAGCAACAACAGTATTACATGATGATCAATTCTGATGGACATGGCTCTGTGCAACAAAGAATTGTCTCAAACCAGTTCCAATTGTTCACTGAAGAAAAACATATACACCCAGAGAGAGGGATATGAAATATGGACCACAACATAACATTTTCATGATCTCTATTGACATTTGCTTGCATTGTGTTGCCTTTCTCTGATTTTCTTTTTTTTCTTATAGATAGGATTTTTCTTGCACAACTTCTCAAGTATTTCAACATTATTAACATGTAGTGGACTTCCTGCCATCTAGAGGAGGGGAGGGGACTGGGGATAAAATTTGTAATGGAAAGCTTTGTAAAGATCAATGCTGGAGAACTACCCATACATATGTTATACAAATAAAAAGCTTTAATAATAATAAAAAAAGAAATTATGCTAAGAAATTATTTGATGTGTCTACTATATGAGACTTAGAGATTGCATAGGTATATCTGAAAATATATTTGTGAATGTGTATGGTTGCCTGAATGATCACCTCAATCTCACCCCCCTTTTGGCTGCTACTGATAGATTCACACACACACATACATACACACAAACTTTTCTTTTAATATGAGCTCTCTTTTTTATGGCTTCTATGTACATATGTGTATGTATATATATACATATATTTACATATATATGCAGGTGTACACATATTTATGTAATATGTACAATAAAAATGCACATACCAAAGAAGTCAGTTATATAAAGGTCCCACATACAAAAATTGGTATTTCTTTATGTAGTAGCAAAGAATCAAAAACAAAGTAAATGTCTATTGAAAAGGAAATAGGTAAAAATGAAAGAAAAAATGAATATTATTCTGTCGGGATAAATCCAGAGAAGCATGGGAAATTATGTAAACTGATACAGAGTAAACTATATATGAGCAAAGTAAAATATGCAGAACCAGGAAAGCAATAACATGACTATAGCAATGTAAAGGAAAAGAATAATAGTTACAGAAATGTCAAAACCAAATTCTATGAAATTACAGTAAACTAACTTTGTCTCAAAAGAGAGAAATAAATTTCCCCCTTGACTCTTTTGCAGAAATGGTAGGAAGGACCCTGGGTATGGAACACTGGATATAATGTTACATAATTTTTTCAATATATTAGTTAATTTGATAAACTAAGGGGAGGGTGATTTTTTGTTCTATGTTCCTGTGTTGTTATCACTCCTATCCACAGGTCAACATATTTTGTACAGGAGAAGCTGCTCTTTCCTAGACCTTTCTCCAGCTGTCCCCCAGAGTGAGGCTTTCTGTTTTCTTTCCCTTAGGTCCCCCTGAATTGGAGGAGGCTTTTCCTTTCAAACTCTAAACACTAGAAACAATGGGAAGGAAATTTGAATGCCAATAAGCTAGTCCCAGTCTCCAGCCAGATAAACTGCTGACTCATTCATTGTCTAGAAAAACCCTGTGAAGTTTTTTTGTTTGTTTGTTTGTTTTGTTTGTTTGTTTGTTTTGGGGGGGTTATTGGTTTTTTTTTTTTTTGAGGTTTTTTGGTCAATAATTCTCTTTCTAGAGCTTTCAGCCTTCAATGAGGAAACTTCTTTGGCAAAATATACCACAGCTGTAAAATGTATTTTTCTTCTAACCTCCGTGTTTTCCTATTGTCTTTCTCTTTTACACTTTCACAATGACATAGATAGGCTAGCAATGCAGTGTTTAACTACGTTTATCATAACATGCTTAATGATAAGTAAGCAGAAAGGCAAACAAGCTTTTTTTTTTTTAATTTTTCAGGAAATGGAAGGAATACGAAAAAAGACAGCTCCTTTAAAAAAAAAAAAATCCTAAAGGTTCAAGCAATGCAGTGTCTGACTCACATTTGTCCAGTATGGTTTGATCACATAATTGATCAATAAGCATATATTACGTACCAACCATGTGCCTGAAACTGCATTAGTCACTAGGGATACAGATCCTTAAAATGAAGAAATCCCAACTCTCAAGGGACTTCCATTTTTAATGGGAAAGACAAATATTTATAAGTATATATCCATAAATATTATTATTTGTCCTTTGTTCTTGAACGGGATCCTGACATCAGGGAGGTGATGCCCTGACATGCAGGTGAATTGCATTTAAGTAAGGAAGGGCTGTTCAAGGTTACTTACCTCACTTTCCCCTTCAGAGCCACCTGGGTCCAGTGGCCAGATGTAGATCAAGACAATTGGAGATGATCTTGGATGCATTGAGAGACCCTGGCCTTTTTAAACTAATGTTCTTCAAAAGGTCTGAGTTTTTATGCTGGAAATAATAGAAAGCCATACTTTATTCCAAATGAACTTTGCTACTATTTTTTCAAGATCTGTAAAATAATTTCTTGGGAGTTTGATTGGTATGGCACTAAATAAGTAGATTAGTTTGGGTAGTATTGTCATTTTTATTATGTTGGCTCTGCCTACCCATGAACACTTAATATTTTTCCAATTGATTAGGTCTGATTTTATTTGTGTGGAAAGTGTTTTGTAATTTAGTTCGTATAATTTCTGACTTTTCCTTGGCAGATAGATTCCCAAATATTTTATCCTATCATCTGCTATTTGGAATGGAATTTCTTTTTGTATCTCCTGCTGCTGAACTTTGTTGGTAATATATAAGAATGCTGATGATTTATGTGGATAAATTTTGAATCCTGCAACTTTGCTAAAGTTGTGAATTGTTTCTAGTAGTTTTTTAGTTGAGTCTCTAGGGTTCTCTAAGTATACCGTCATGTCATCTGCAAAGAGTGATAATTTGGTTTCTTCATTACCTACTCTGATTCCTTTTATCTCTTTTTCTTCTCTTATTGCTAAAGCTAACATTTCTAATACAATATTAAATAGTAATGGTGACAGTGGGCAGCCTTGTTTCACTCCTGATCTTATGGGGAATGGTTTTAGTTTGTCTCCATTACATATGATGCTTGCTGATGGTTTTAAGTAGATGCTACTGATCATTTTAAGGAAAAGCCCATTTATTCCTATACTCTCTAGTGTTTTTAATAGGAAAGGGTGTTGGATTTTGTCAAAGGCTTTTTCTGCATCTATTGAGATAATCATATGGTTTTTGTTAATTTGGTTATTAATATAATTAATTATGCTGATAGTTTTCCTAATATTGAACCAGCCCTGCATCCCTGGTATAAATCCTACTTGGTCATAGTGTACTATCCTGGGGATGACTTTCTGTAATCTCATTGCTAATATCTTATTTAAAATTTTTGCATCAATATTCATTAGGGAAATTGGTTTATAGTTTTCTTTCTCAGTTTTTACCCTACCTGGTTTAGCTATCAGCACCATATCGGTCTCATAGAAGGATTCTGGCAGTATACCTTCTGTCCCTAATTTCTCAAATATTTTGTGTAGTATTGGAATCAATTGTTCTTTGAATGTTTGGTAGAATTCACTTTATTGATTAAGAGTGGCACAAGGATAGATTTGTGCTTAAGAAAAGTCACTGTCAGCTGTGTGAGGTTAATCAGTAGAGGAGAGAGACAAGGCAGGGAGACCAACACAGCCATGGTCCCAGTGCCTGAGTGGCCATTACTCATGGCAGCTGCCCTGGTCATTTCAGCTATACATCCTTCTTGTCTGTTTTGCTCTATTTCCACATATAACTTTGTTCCAAAGTGAGCTCTTCTGTGCCTTTTCCTTATTATGAGAGAGCCAATTTGATAGTCAAAATCTATTTTCCATTAAAAGCTAGGACAACTGCCCAGCAATGCAACATATGTCAATCAGTCAAAAACAAATTTATTAAGCACATAGTATGTGCCAGGTAGCTAGATTCAGCAAGATGCAGCAAGAGCTGAGTTCAAATCTGGCTTCAGACACTTACTAGCTGTGTGACTCTGGGCAAGATATTTTATCCTGTTTGCCTCAGCTCTTTATCTACAAAATGAATTGGAGGAAAAAAATGGTAAACCACTCCAGCATCTTAGCCAAGAAAAATGCAAAATAGGGTCATAAAGAGTTGGATATGACTTAAATGAACAGAACATGTGCCAGGTACTATGCTAGTTCTAAGGATACAAATAAAGGTAAAAGGTAGTCCCTGCTTTCTTGTCTACTGGCATGAGGTATAATAATCAAAGGGGAGGAAATAAAAAGTTGGGAAATCGAGGTGAAAAGACAAAACAACATATGAAAAATATTAAAAGGGCTTTTCCCCAACCTCAATCACTCTTTTACATAAGTTGTGCAATTATTTCTTCCATGTTGAAAATGAGAAAAAGTAAAGCTCTGATTAGAGAAGTAATTTGCCTAGAGTCACATAACTAAAAATTGGCAGAATTAGGATCCCAATTCAGATTTCCTCACATCATTTTCAATGTCCTGTCTCTTATGAGATGGTATTTTTAAGACCAGGGAGGTCACATGTCATATGGCCCAAGAGAAGCTCTATTTCCATGTAAACAGCAATTACTTGACACTTGACTGTGGTCATGTACAAATGAGAAAAAAGAAAGCAATGTTCTCCCAAAATAAAGGAAGCCATTAGGTTTGGAGACCTGATTTTGAATTACCACCCAGAACTTTGTTGGCTATGTGCATGATGGCATCTCTCACTGGATTTTTTTCCTTCTCAGAAATTTTGCTTTTCATGGAGTTGTTTTCTTTTTCCATTTCATCAAAACTATAATTTAAGGAGCAGTTTTCTTCAAACAATTTCTGTGTTTTCTTTTTCAGAGCATTCATTTCCTTTCCTTATTTTTCTTTTAACTCTCTTTTAAGATCCTTTTTGAACTCTTCCAAGAAAGCCTTATGAGATGGAGACCAACTTATATAACTCTTTGAAGCTTCATCTATAGATATTTTGCTTTTAGTGTTTCAGGGTTTAAGATCTGTCTTTCCATAGCTATCTATGATCAGAGCTCTTTTTGCTTTTTTGAAAAAAAAAAAGATTGAGGTCTGCTCTTAGCGCCAAGGAGAGATTGTCCCAAGCTTCCTCTAGAAGGGACAGCAGTTTCATACTGCCTTGGAACTGATTCTGCCACCCATGATGGGCTATTGTGGCCAAGGCCCATGCTATGCTGGGGTTTAGGGGCTCACTATTTGCCTTCTGTAGTTGTATTAGAGGTCTCAAAGTTAGTCTGCTGATTCACTGGCTTCTGAACCAGGACAGAGTAGCAAGTGTTGCTCTATTTTGGCTATGAGCTTCCCACTAGATTCCTCCCAGCACAAGGAAACTTCTCTGCCCTGAGCCTTGCTGCACTGGACTGTGCTGGCCTGCAAACACTGTCTCCCCACACACATACTGTCCAATTGAGGCAGACATTTCCTAAAGTTCTTTAAAAATATCTTCTGCTGGAAATTTGTTACACTCAAAATATTTGTGTGTTCTATCACTCCAAAACCCATTCAGAGGCTTGATTGATAGTGATCTGAGAGAAGCCAGGAAGAGCTCAGACAAAAACCTGTCTACTCTACGTCATTTTGGCTCTGCCACTCCATGAAGTCATCTCTCAAAGATGAGTCATATTCTCTGGTCTTGATGGCCAGTATCATTCCTTTTGAACTTACAACACTGTCAGCTCTGTTCTTAGTGAGTCCTTTCCCAGAGCTATATTTTGCAGATAAATGTGTTGTCTGAATCAGAACCATTTTAAGATATGCATGTGCATAGCAATTGGAGTCGTGGGTGAGAGATTGAGTGGACACAGCTTTCTAAGACTGCAAAAAGGTAGCTATATTCCCTCATACTCTTGTCATGCACACTATTCAGAATGATTCATGGAGCTGGTTGCCATTTTTCCAAAGCTCAGGTTGAAGTCATTATGCTATTGAAGGGACTGAATACCATTGACTAACACCCTGAGATAAAGGATGTGGGATGTAGAATCCGAATTTAGAGGTATATATGGGTTTGAAAAGAGCCCTGAATTTCAGGTCAGAAAGATTAAGTTTTACTCTGTCAAGGTATTTGTCTTCAAAAAGAGTATGGTCTTCTGTAACATATTTCCATAACTGGTAGGTAGTTAGCTTTGGGAGACAGTGGAAGAAAGGAGAATCAGAAAGTTTTTTATCACTGTTCATTCATGTTTCCCTTTTTATGTTTCTCTTAACTGAAAGACTGAAGACTCCTCCATTCCACTTTTTTTTTGAAAGAGGAAACATGCTTTCTTATGGTGTCCCCATTTTAAAGGAAATCAGAAGCTCTTAAATTTAGAACTAGAAGAAACCTTAAAGTTCATCCTGTCTGACACTTTCATTTAATAAATAGAACAGAGAGTTGAGGAATACAGAGAATGAATGACTTGCCACAAGTCACACAGGTATAATAGAAAGTGTGTTGAACTTAGAAACAGTGATTCAGTTTGAATATAAGTATTACTATTTGCCACCTAGACAGCAAAGGAGTCAGAGTTTAGAAAAGTGGATTTTAGGTTCAGGAAGACCCAGCTTCCAATTCTGCCTAAGCTGCTGACTAGCTGAGTGTGACTCTGAGCAAGTCACTTAAACTCCTTCTGCCTTGGTTTCCTTAGCTATAAAATGAGGTCAATAATAGTACTTACTTCACAGGATTGTTTGGGAGGATCAGACTACAACTAGTACAGAAAGTGCTCACAAATTATAAAGTGTTACATAAATATTAGCTGTTATTATTATCATTATTTGTGTAATTTGGGCAAATTGCTATTCTTTTCTCATCTGTAAAACAGGGAAGTTGGACTAAATCCAGTAGATTCTTTTCTAGCTCTAGAACTTTATGGTCTTAGAAGAAATCTAAATCTGGTTTGATTTGAACACAAATGAGAAGAGGACAGGAAGTCTGTAGACTGAGGTATGAATTAGCTCCCAGAACTATTTGTATGATATTTAGTGCTTATCCTCTGGGAGCTTCAGTTTCTTCATCTGTAAAATGGAAATAGGAGAACAAATCTCACAAACTTTTTGTTTTAAAAAAAATTTTTTTCAAATGTGAAAGTGCTCTAGAAAAGGGAGTTTTTATCCTCATTACATTTCACTCCCTTTTGTGCCCAAATATTGAACACATTACTGCCTAAAGAACAGCTAAGACCCTTTAAAGTTTCAAAAAGCTGTTAGCACAGGGATAACCAGGCTTCCCCTCCTCCTTCCTCAGATAACACTATTCTTATTTTAATGATAGGCACTATCATAAGGAAGGTAAAGTGGGCTACTGCAGCTCTTTTATCCAAGGAGAGAATGACTATAATGCTACTCATTGATACACTGCACTGGTCTCAGTGAAGTTGATTAGGACCTGCAGGTATATCACTTCAACCTGGCAAAAGCAAGACACAAGTATTATTCATTATGTATGATATTGCTGGTAGCATCAACATTAATGTTTGACTTGACATGTATATGTATGTGTTCTAACAAATTTTTAATTTTAATTTATTTTTTTCAATCAATAAGCATTTATTTTCTTTCCCTCTCACCTACACTCAATTGGAAAAAATAGAAAAAGTAAAGCCTTTTAACAAATATGCATAGTCAAGTAAAATAAATTCCAAAATTGTCTATGTCCAGAAATGTATTAACATAATGGCTTCTTGTTAATCTCTTATGAAAATACATCATAGACTTTTAGAAGCCAATATCAACCCATCCCTCCTTTCCTTCATTTGAGAGATAAAGAAATTGCAGTCAAAAGCAAGAAAATGATTGTTCTATGGTCACATAGGTAAGTGAACTACAGCACCACATTCAAACATAAGTTCTCTGAAGCCAAAAGCCATTGTCACTCCATTGATCAGCTGGGCATGTTACATTTTCTTTGTTGCCATCCAATTTTTATACCATCATAGTTTCATATAATAATGCAATAAGAGGGTTTGCAGAGATCATCTAATCTCTGTCTTAACAATAGGGGGAGGAAAAATCCAAATAGTGCCAATTGTAAAGCTGAAAAAATGGTAACAAAGGTAACACCAGGTCAAAATACAATAGAAGAGTTGAGGTGACCAGGGAAAATAAATATGAGTCCTTTCTTTAATAACTTTATAATTTACAAAACACGAATTTCACATCAGCTCCAGAATGTAAGTAGTACATCTATCCTGAGCCTCATTAAATATATGAGGAAACCAAGACCAAAAGATAAAATAATTTGGATATGGTCAAACAGACATAGGATTCCAATGGGGTCAGGGTTCAAACTCAGTTCTGGTAGGTGATCCAAATTCAGCATTCTTTCACTGCCTTTCAAGGGAGAGCTCACTTACCCCAACTAGAGAAGAACAACTAGTCACAATCATTTTGTTGAGTGGAGATGTTCTAGTAAAGGACCACTGGACTGAATGCTGAGATAAGTTGCCTCTTTGACCTCATTAAATCATTAAGCATTCTTACACTGAAAGCTGTCACAGTTGAGCTGACAGCCAGGGCACTCAGACATAACAGTCTGCACAATGTTCTTTACATAACTTCAAGTACCATTAAGATGCTTATTTGGGTCATAGTTGAAAACAACAGGAGCAGGACCCCATTCTTTTGCAGTTGTGTTTCCAGAAAATAGCCATTAAGCCTGACCAAAAAATATCTCATATACTATCAGGGCATACCTTTGTCTCTTCAGGCCAAGGGGATTTCCAAAGCAAGTTTTATTGCAATCTTGATTCCTCAAAATTTTTATTCCAGATCCTTTGTACCACAAACTCAAATTTTTATGAAGCTTACTTTTTAACAACATTGCTCTGGATCTCTGTTTAGTAAGATATTCATGAAGAATAGCTTTCCAAATGCTATTTTTTAACTTTTTTGCTGAGGCAATTGGGGTTAAGTGATTTGGCCAGGGTCACACAGCTAGGAAGTGCTAAGTGTCTGAGACCAGATTTGAACTCAGGTCCTCCTGACTTCAGGGCTGGTGCTCATATGCTATTTTTTAAAGAGTTCTAGACCTGGACTCAGAGGTCCTGGGTTCAAATCCCAGATTTGCTACTTGGGCAAACAATTTAGCCTTTGTGAGGTCTTAGTTTCCTCAATATATATAATGAATAGGATGGACAGGTGAGTCCTAACATCCCCTAAATCTATAAGCCTATAATCCTTCAACATATAAAATGCCTCTAGAAGTTTGTTATTATTCTGCCTTCATGTCTTTGCTGATGATTCCCTATATTTGTAATATTCTTTCTCCTCTTCAGTCATAAGTCAAATGCTCTCTCCTCTGAATAGATTTTTCAGATCACTCCCAATAATAATGAATTTCCCTCGTTGTTGATGTTCAGCCATTTCAGTCCTGTCATACTCGTGATCCCATTTGGGTTTGGTTTGGTTTTGGTTTGGTTTTTTTTGTTTGTTTGTTTTTGGCAAAGATACTAAAGTGGTTTGCCATTTCCTTCTCTAGCTCATTTTACAGGTGAGGAAATTGAGCCAAACAGGGTAAAGTGACTTGCCTATAGTCACACAATTAGCAAATATCTAAGACTGAATTTTAACTCAGGTTTTCCTGACACTGTGCCATCTTGCTTCCCTCACAGACTTCAAATATCACATTTCACTTCTGTAAATGCACTTAGCAAGGAATATTATGTATTAGAGTCATCTGTGTTGATGTCTCATACCCCTCTTAACTAAGGTAGGTAGTACAAAGATGTTTGCCACCATTTTACAGATAACAAAGTCTGTCTAGGATTATACAACTATTAAGCGACAGGGTCAGGATTGAAATTTAGTGCTACTAAATTGAAGACTAGTGTTTTGGGGAGCAAGGTCTGAGTTGCATTTACTAGGATTGTATATTTAGTACTAAAAGGGATCTGAGGGATCACTTAATCCTAACTTTTTGTTTATGAACAGCTTTGGTATTCTGATGAAGTTTAGGGATCTCGTCTCAGACTGATGTTTTTAAAGGAATGAAATCAATTATCTAGGATCATAAAGGAAACCAATCATACTGAGATGCAGTTATAAAAATTTTTTTGTAAGTTAGCTTATCCTAGGTAAAGAAATTCTGCCCTTTTTCCTTAAAATGATCAGTAGCATCTATTTAAAACCATCAGCAAGCATATGTAATGGAGACAAAGTAAAACCATTCCCAATAAGATCAGGAGTGAAACAAGGCTGCCCACTGTCACCATTACTATTTAATATTGTATTAGAAATGTTAGCTTTAGCAATAAGAGAAGAAAAAGAGATAAAAGGAATCAGAGTAGGTAATGAAGAAACCAAATTATCACTCTTTGCAGATGACATGATGGTATACTTAGAGAATCCTAGAGACTCAACTAAAAAACTACTAGAAACAATTCACAACTTTAGCAAAGTTGCAGGATTCAAAATTAATCCACATAAATCATCAGCATTTTTATATATTACCAACAAAGTCCAGCAGCAAGAGATACAAAAAGAAATTCCATTCCAAATAGCAGATGATAGGATAAAATATTTGGGAATCTATCTGCCAAGGAAAAGTCAGAAACTATATGAACTAAACTACAAAACACTTTCCACACAAATAAAATCAGACCTAATCAATTGGAAAAATATTAAGTGCTCATGGGTAGGCAGAGCGAACAAAATAAAAATGACAATACTACCCAAACTAATCTACTTATTTAGTGCCATACCAATCAAACTCCCAAGAAATTATTTTACAGATCTAGAAAAAATAGTAGCAAAATTCATTTGGAAGAACAAAAGGTCAAGGATTTCAAGGGGATTAATGAAAAAAAAAGGCAGATGAAGGTGGCCTTGATGTACCAGATCTAAAACTATATTATAAAGCAGCGGTCATCAAAACAGTTTGGTACTGGCTAAGAAATAGAGCAGTCAATCAGTGGCACAGGATTGGTTATCAGGACAATCTAGGCAATAACTTTAATGATTTAGTGTTTGATAAACCCAAAGACCCCAGTTTTGGGGATAAGCACTCCCTATTCGGCAAAAACTGCTGGGAAAATTGGAAACTAGTGTGGAAGAAATTAGGGCTTGACCCATACCTAACACCACATACCAAGATAAGATCTAAATGGGTTCATGATCTAGATATAAAGAGTGACTTTGTAAGCAAGTTAGAGGAACGTAATATAGTTTACCTCTCAGACCTGTGGAGATGGAGTAAATTTATGTCCAAAGAAGATCTGGAACTCCTAATTGAACACCAGATGGATAATTTTGATTATATTAAATTAAAAAGTTTCGGTACAAATAAAACTAATGCAGACAAGATTAGGAGGGAAGCATCAAATTGGGAAATCATCTTTATATTTAAGGATTTTGATAAAGGCCTCATTTCTAAAGTATACAGAGAATTGTCTCATATATATAAGAATTCAAGCCACTCTTCAATAGATAAGTGGTCAAGGGATATGAACAGACAATTTTCAGATGATGTAATTAAAACCATCTCTAGTCATATGAAAAGTTGCTCCAAATCACTATTGATCAGAGAAATGCAAATTAAGACAACTCTGAGGTACCACTACACACCTGTCAGATTGGCTAAAATGACAGGAAAAGATAACGATGAATGTTGGAGGGGATGTGGGAAAACTGGGACAATAATATATTGTTGGTGGAGCTGTGAATGGATTCAACCATTCTGGAGAGCAATTTGGAGCTATGCTCAAAAAGTTATCAAACTGTGCATACCCTTTGACCCAGCAGTGTTTCTACTGGGCCTATATCCCAAAGAGATCTTAGAGGAGGGAAAGGGACCCACATGGGCAAGAATGTTTGTGGCAGCACTTTTTGTAGTGGCTAGAAAGTGGAAACTGAAGGGATGCCCATCAATTGGAGAACGGCTGAATAAATTATGGTATATGAATGTTATGGAATATTATTGCTCTGTAAGAAACGACCAGCAGGACAATTTCAGAGAGGCCTGGAGGGACTTGCATGGACTGATGCTGAGTGAAACGAGCAGAACCAGGAGATCATCATACACAGCAACAACAGTATTACATGATGATCAATTCTGATGGACATGGCTCTCTGCCACAAAGAATTGTCTCAAACCAGTTCCAATTGTTCACTGAAGAAAACCATATACACCCAGAGAGAGAGATATGAAATATGGACCACAACATAACATTTTCATGATCTTTATTGATATTTGCTTGCATTGTGTTGCCTTTCTCTGATTTTCTTTTTTTTCTTGTAGATAGGATTTTTCTTGCATAACTTGTCAAGCATTTCAACATTATTAACATGTAGTGGACTTCCTGCCATCTAGGGGAGGGGAGGGGACTGGGGATAAAATTTGTAATGGAAAGCTTTGTAAAGATCAATGCTGGAGAACTACCCATACATATGTTATACAAATAAAAAGCTTTAATAAAAAATAAAAAAAATGAAATTCTGCCCTAAACCAACTACTCCTTCCTCCTTTCCAATTTTATAGATAAGAAACTTGGGACACATAAAGGCAATATCTGAGCCTAGTTTATGTCAAAGATTCTTAAACTGTGGGTCATGACCCCATGTAGGGTCACCTAACTGAATGTGGGAGTTGTGAAAAATTTGGCAATAGTAAAATGTTTCTAAATGCAATGACCAAAAGTTAATTCAAAATCAAGGGTATAATGAATCCAAGGTGTTTCTGGCAGTGCTTGTCCAATGGGCAACTGAACACACGATATATGCACTTTGCACAGCACATGCAGAAACACTGCCATAAACATCTCAGCTCAGATTTGAGACAGAGTTACATAAAATTTTCTCAGGGGAATGGGGTTCATGAATGGAAAAAGTTTAAGCAGTCCTGGTTTATGTCACACATATAACAGTCAGTAGCCACCTAACCTGCAGCAATTCCCTGGTGTATAACAAGGTTTAATTGCAGACTGAAGTTTCTCCCCAGTTGATTACATTCTAGGACTCCTTCATTTTTAGGGGAGAGAAATAAAAGAGGTTCTTATAATAAGTGATAATTACTCCAGAGTTTAGAATCATCAATATTTATATCTAGAAAAGGGACCATCTCCAATTTAATGAATTAATTTTATAGAGGAAAAGTGAGTCACAGGATATAGAAGTTACTTGGCCAAGATCATACAGATGCAGGTGGCAGAGCTGAGATTTGAGTTTGGGTCTTCTAATTCCAAATCCAATGCTTAGTCTGCCATCTTACAACACTTATCAAAGAAAGACTCACCTTTGGATAGCAATATCTCTTTCATTTTGTTTTCCCTAAAATATGCAGTCTGAGAAAGGGCTGTCTACCTTTTCTGAAACCACCGGCAACAAATCAGTGGTCCTTCTACCATGCATTGAAACTTTCTTCACAAGGAAATCATTCAACTTACTCATCAGCAGGCACACTTATTGACTTCTGGGAAGGACTGTGAAGTTAAATAGAACAGAAAGAACTATACTTGGAAGAGCAAATGGGTGATCTGACTGATGCCCCACTGACTGCTTGAAGTCAAATATGTGACTTCACATTATCAGTCTTGGTTTCTTTCTGGATAAAATGAGGGACTGGGTTCAGAAGATCCAACTCAAACATTCCCTGTTCTGTGATTTAGGGCTACTGGAGCTCAAATGGTTTCTGTTCTGTGTCCTAAGGTTTCTTTTAGGTCTGAGATTCCATGTTATAAGATCTTCCAGAAATACGATCCTTCATTTATTGCTGAATCATTCTTCTTGCCATTTAGCTCCTCCAGAAAGTAAGGGATAGGATAAGATTTCTGTCAGTTCTAAAATTCAATGTTTTTATGAGTACTAAATACAAAAATCCATCACTATATTGAAAACTGAATAAATAACAAGAAAAAAGTGACAAGATAATATTTTTATCTTAGAGTAATAGAAATTTCTTGGTCTAGTTTATTCTTATAATCATGAATAGTGAGCAAACTGCATGTTTTTCAGCGATATATATTTCTACAATCCTTTTGAAAAGAGAAGTACCCAACATTTCACTACTTCAGTGAAATTTTGATCTGACATGGCTATTGTTCCTTTAACTTTACACATTCTTATCCTAAGGGTTTCTTATAGTTTCTCATAAATCCTGAAAATTTATCCAACAATTTAGGTGGTTTCCTCTTGGTCTTTTAACATCTAGTGATAATCTGCTGTTCACATGTCATCTCCTTCTAACTATGAAATTGGCCAAATAGTACTTGATACCTTACTTTTATCAAACAGTAATATATCTTTATGTTTATTTTAGTTATTTGCCAATCAATGAAACATAAAAATATACTACTATGTGATAAAGGTAAAAAGGCATACAGGAAGGCAAGTAAGAAGGAAGCATTTATTTAGCTCCTATGATCAAGTACTGTTACTAAATACTTTACAAGTATTTTCTCATGTGATCCTTAAAACAAGGCTGGAAGACAGGTGTTATCATCCCCATGAAAACTGAAGAAAATGAAGGTTAATTATTTAGTCAGATTCAAAAAGTTAAGAAATGTGTGAGTGTGTACATGTGTGTGGGTTATGCAGAAAAGTATAATTCAGAGAAGGGAAGACATAGGAATTAATGCAAAGCATCAGGAAAACAATGCACACAAAGACTATAAAAATGCAAATAGAAGAAACAAAACAAAACAAAATGTTGTGTAATTTAAAATGATCAAACTAGATGCCAATTAAAACATGAAGAAAACATTACTTTTGTTACAAGATGGGAAGAATATTGCATCTAATGTCAGTCTTATTTACCATGTAAGTTTTTTGAATTGCTTTCCCCCCC